>CAUYWW010000092.1:0-600000 GCA_963576845.1 Megachile leachella
CATAATATGGGTAATAATGCATGACATATTGATAATATTAGGAGTAATAAGTATAATTATTATAGTTCTAGCGATAATAACTGTATAATATGGGTAATAATGCATGACACATTGATAATATTAGGAGAATTAAGTACAATTATTGTAGTTCTAGCGATAATAACTGCATAATATGGGTAATAATGCATGACATATTGATAATATTAGGAGTAATAAGTATAATTATTATAGTGCTAGCGATAATAACTGCATAATATGGGTAATAATGCATGTTATACTGATAATAATATAAGTGATAAGTATAACTATCATAGTTCTAGCGATAATAACTGCATAATATGGGTAATAATGCATGTTATATTTATAATATTGGGAGTAATAGGTATAATTATTGTGGTTCCAGCGATAATAACTGCATAATAGGGGTAATAATGCATGTTATACTGATAATAATATAAGTAATAAGTATAACTATCATAGTTCTAGCGATAATAACTGCATAATATGGGTAATAATGCATGACATACTGATAATATTAGGAGTAATAAGTATAATTATTATAGTTCTAGCGATAATAACTGCATAATATGGGTAATAATGCATGTTATACTGATAATAATATAAGTAATAAGTATAACTATTATAGTTCTAGCGATAATAACTGTATAATATGGGTAATAATGCATGTTATATTGATAATATTGGGAGTAGTAAGTATAATTATTGTAGTTCGAGCGGTAATAACTGCATAATATGGGCAATAGTGCATGTTATATTGATAATATTGGGAGTAATAAGTATATTTATTATAGTTCTGACGATAATAACAGTATAATATGGGTAATAATGCATGTTATATTGATAATATTGGGAGTAATAAGTATAATTATTGTAGTTCTAGCGATAATAACTGCATAATAGGGGTAATAATGCATGTTATACTGATAACAATATAAGTAATAAGTATAACTATTATAGTTCTAGCGATAATAACTGTGTAATATGGGTAATAATGCATGACATATTGATAATATTAGGAGTAATAAGTATAATTATTGTAGTTCGAGCGGTAATAACTGCATAATATGGGTAATAGTGCATGTTATATTGATAATATTGGGAGTAATAAGTGTAATTATTATAGTTCTAGCGATAATAACTGCATAATATGGGTAATAATGCATGTTATATTGATAATATTGGGAGTAATAAGTATAATTATTGTAGTTCTAGCGATAATAACTGCATAATAGGGGTAATAATGCATGTTATACTGATAATAATATAAGTAATAAGTATAACTATCATAGTTCTAGCGATAATAACTGCATGATATGGGTACTAATGCATGACATATTGATAATATTAGAAGTAATAAGTATAATTATTATAGTTCTAGCGATAATAACTGCATAATATGGGTAATAATGCATGTTATACTGATAATAATATAAGTAATAAGTATAACTATTATAGTTCTAGCGATAATAACTGTGTAATATGGGTAATAATGCATGACATATTGATAATATTAGGAGTAATAAGTATAATTATTATAGTTCTAGCGATAATAACTGCATAATAGGGGTAATAATGCATGTTATATTGATAATATTGGGAGTAATAAGTATAATTATTGTAGTTCGAGCGGTAATAACTGCATAATATGGGTAATAGTGCATGTTATATTGATAATAATAAAAGTAATAAGTATAATTATTGTAGTTCTAGCGATAATAACTGCATAATATGGGTAATGATGCATGTTATATTGATAACATTGGGAGTAATAAGTATAATTATTGTTGTTCTAGCGATAATAACTGCATAATATGGGTAATAATGCATGTTATATTGATAATATTGGGAGTAATAAGTATATTTATTATAGTTCTAGCGATAATAACTGCATAATATGCGTAATAATGCATGTTATATTGATAATATTGGGAGTAATAAGTATAATTATTGTAGTTCTAGCGATAATAACTGCATAATAGGGGTAATAATGCATGTTATACTGATAATAATATAAGTAATAAGTATAACTATTATAGTTCTAGCGATAATAACTGTGTAATATGGGTAATAATGCATGACATAATGATAATATTAGGAGTAATAAGTATAATTATTGTAGTTCGAGCGGTAATAACTGCATAATATGGGTAATAGTGCATGTTATATTGATAATATTGGGAGTAATAAGTGTAATTATTATAGTTCTAGCGATAATAACTGCATAATATGGGTAATAATGCATGTTATATTGATAATATTGGGAGTAATAAGTATAATTATTGTAGTTCTAGCGATAATAACTGCATAATAGGGGTAATAATGCATGTTATACTGATAATAATATAAGTAATAAGTATAACTATCATAGTTCTAGCGATAATAACTGCATGATATGGGTACTAATGCATGACATATTGATAATATTAGAAGTAATAAGTATAATTATTATAGTTCTAGCGATAATAACTGCATAATATGGGTAATAATGCATGTTATACTGATAATAATATAAGTAATAAGTATAACTATTATAGTTCTAGCGATAATAACTGTGTAATATGGGTAATAATGCATGACATATTGATAATATTAGGAGTAATAAGTATAATTATTATAGTTCTAGCGATAATAACTGCATAATAGGGGTAATAATGCATGTTATATTGATAATATTGGGAGTAATAAGTATAATTATTGTAGTTCGAGCGGTAATAACTGCATAATATGGGTAATAGTGCATGTTATATTGATAATAATAAAAGTAATAAGTATAATTATTGTAGTTCTAGCGATAATAACTGCATAATATGGGTAATGATGCATGTTATATTGATAACATTGGGAGTAATAAGTATAATTATTGTTGTTCTAGCGATAATAACTGCATAATATGGGTAATAATGCATGTTATATTGATAATATTGGGAGTAATAAGTATATTTATTATAGTTCTAGCGATAATAACTGCATAATATGCGTAATAATGCATGTTATATTGATAATATTGGGAGTAATAAGTATAATTATTGTAGTTCTAGCGATAATAACTGCATAATAGGGGTAATAATGCATGTTATACTGATAATAATATAAGTAATAAGTATAACTATTATAGTTCTAGCGATAATAACTGTGTAATATGGGTAATAATGCATGACATAATGATAATATTAGGAGTAATAAGTATAATTATTGTAGTTCGAGCGGTAATAACTGCATAATATGGGTAATAGTGCATGTTATATTGATAATATTGGGAGTAATAAGTGTAATTATTATAGTTCTAGCGATAATAACTGCATAATATGGGTAATAATGCATGTTATATTGATAATATTGGGAGTAATAAGTATAATTATTGTAGTTCGAGCGGTAATAACTGCATAATATGGGTAATAGTGCATGTTATATTGATAATAATAAAAGTAATAAGTATAATTATTGTAGTTCTAGCGATAATAACTGCATAATATGGGTAATGATGCATGTTATATTGATAACATTGGGAGTAATAAGTATAATTATTGTTGTTCTAGCGATAATAACTGCATAATATGGGTAATAATGCATGTTATATTGATAATATTGGGAGTAATAAGTATATTTATTATAGTTCTAGCGATAATAACTGCATAATATGCGTAATAATGCATGTTATATTGATAACATTGGGAGTAATAAGTATAATTATTGTAGTTCTAGCGATAATAACTGCATAATAGGGGTAATAATGCATGTTATACTGATAATAATATAAGTAATAAGTATAACTATTATAGTTCTAGCGATAATAACTGTGTAATATGGGTAATAATGCATGACATATTAATAATATTAGGAGTAATAAGTATAATTATTGTAGTTCGAGCGGTAATAACTGCATAATATGGGTAATAGTGCATGTTATATTGATAATATTGGGAGTAATAAGTGTAATTATTATAGTTCTAGCGATAATAACTGCATAATATGGGTAATAATGCATGTTATATTAATAATATTGGGAGTAATAAGTATAATTATTGTAGTTCTAGCGATAATAACTGCATAATAGGGGTAATAATGCATGTTATACTGATAATAATATAAGTAATAAGTATAACTATCATAGTTCTAGCGATAATAACTGCATGATATGGGTACTAATGCATGACATATTGATAATATTAGAAGTAATAAGTATAATTATTATAGTTCTAGCGATAATAACTGCATAATATGGGTAATAATGCATGTTATACTGATAATAATATAAGTAATAAGTATAACTATTATAGTTCTAGCGATAATAACTGTGTAATATGGGTAATAATGCATGACATATTGATAATATTAGGAGTAATAAGTATAATTATTATAGTTCTAGCGATAATAACTGCATAATAGGGGTAATAATGCATGTTATACTGATAATAATATAAGTAATAAGTATAACTATTATAGTTCTAGCGATAATAACTGTATAATATGGGTAATAATGCATGACATATTGATAAAAGTAGGAGTAATAAATATAATTATTATAGTTGTAGCGACAAGAACTGCATAATATATGTAATAGTGCATGTTATATTATATTGATAATAATAAAAGTAATAAGTATTATTATTGTAGTTCTAGCGATAATAACTGTATAATATGGGTAATTATGCATGACATATTGATAATATTAGGAGTAATAAGTATAGTTATTATAGTCCTAGCGATAATAACTGCATAATATGGGTAATAATGCATGTTATATTGATAATATTGGAAGTAATAAGTATAATTATTGTAGTTCTAGCGATAATAACTGCATTATAGGGGTAATAATGCATGTTATACTGATAATAATATAAGCAATAAGTATAACTATTATAGTTCTAGCGATAATAACTGTGTAATATGGGTAATAATGCATGACATATTGATAATATTAGGAGTAATAAGTATAATTATTGTAGTTCTAGCGTTAATAACGGCATAATATGGGTAATAATGCATGACATATTGATAATATAAGGAGTAATAAGTATAATTATTATAGTTCTAGCGATAATAACTGTATAATATGGGTAATAATGCATGACATATTGATAATATTAGGAGAATTAAGTATAATTATTGTAGTTCTAGCGATAATAACTGCATAATAAGGGTAATAATGCATGACATATTGATAATATTAGGAGTAATAAGTATAATTATTATAGTGCTAGCGATAATAACTGCATAATATGGGTAATAATGCATGTTATACTGATAATAATATAAGTGATAAGTATAACTATCATAGTTCTAGCGATAATAACTGCATAATATGGGTAATAATGCATGTTATATTGATAATATTGGGAGTAATAGGTATAATTATTGTAGTTCTAGCGATAATAACTGCATAATAGGGGTAATAATGCATGTTATACTGATAACAATATAAGTAATAAGTATAACTATTATAGTTCTAGCGATAACAACTGCATAATATGGGTAATAATGCATGTTATATTGATAATATTGGGAGTAATAAGTATAATTATTGTAGTTCTAGCGATAATAACTGCATAATAGGGGTAATAATGCATGTTATACTGACAATAATATAAGTAATAAGTATAACTATCATAGTTCTAGCGATAATAACTGCATGATATGGGTACTAATGCATGACATATTGATAATATTAGAAGTAATAAGTATAATTATTATAGTTCTAGCGATAATAACTGCATTATAGGGGTAATAATGCATGTTATACTGATAATAATATAAGCAATAAGTATAACTATTATAGTTCTAGCGATAATAACTGTATAATATGGGTAATAATGCATGTTATATTGATAATATTGGGAGTAGTAAGTATAATTATTGTAGTTCGAGCGGTAATAACTGCATAATATGGGCAATAGTGCATGTTATATTGATAATATTGGGAGTAATAAGTATATTTATTATAGTTCTGACGATAATAACAGTATAATATGGGTAATAATGCATGTTATATTGATAATATTGGGAGTAATAAGTATAATTATTGTAGTACTAGCGATAATAACTGCATAATAGGGGTAATAATGCATGTTATACTGATAACAATATAAGTAATAAGTATAACTATTATAGTTCTAGCGATAATAACTGTGTAATATGGGTAATAATGCATGACATATTGATAATATTAGGAGTAATAAGTATAATTATTGTAGTTCGAGCGGTAATAACTCCATAATATGGGTAATAGTGCATGTTATATTGATAATATTGGGAGTAATAAGTGTAATTATTATAGTTCTAGCGATAATAACTGCATAATATGGGTAATAATGCATGTTATATTGATAATATTGGGAGTAATAAGTATAATTATTGTAGTTCTAGCGATAATAACTTCATAATAGGGGTAATAATGCATGTTATACTGAAAATAATATAAGTAATAAGTATAACTATCATAGTTCTAGCGATAATAACTGCATGATATGGGTACTAATGCATGACATATTGATAATATTAGAAGTAATAAGTATAATTATTATAGTTCTAGCGATAATAACTGCATTATAGGGGTAATAATGCATGTTATACTGATAATAATATAAGCAATAAGTATAACTATTATAGTTCTACCGATAATAACTGTATAATATGGGTAATAATGCATGTTATATTGATAATATTGGGAGTAGTAAGTATAATTATTGTAGTTCGAGCGGTAATAACTGCATAATATGGGCAATAGTGCATGTTATATTGATAATATTGGGAGTAATAAGTATATTTATTATAGTTCTGACGATAATAACAGTATAATATGGGTAATAATGCATGTTATATTGATAATATTGGGAGTAATAAGTATAATTATTGTAGTTCTAGCGATAATAACTGCATAATAGGGGTAATAATGCATGTTATACTGATAACAATATAAGTAATAAGTATAACTATTATAGTTCTAGCGATAATAACTGTGTAATATGGGTAATAATGCATGACATATTGATAATATTAGGAGTAATAAGTATAATTATTGTAGTTCGAGCGGTAATAACTGCATAATATGGGTAATAGTGCATGTTATATTGATAATATTGGGAGTAATAAGTGTAATTATTATAGTTCTAGCGATAATAACTGCATAATATGGGTAATAATGCATGTTATATTGATAATATTGGGAGTAATAAGTATAATTATTGTAGTTCTAGCGATAATAACTTCATAATAGGGGTAATAATGCATGTTATACTGAAAATAATATAAGTAATAAGTATAACTATCATAGTTCTAGCGATAATAACTGCATGATATGGGTACTAATGCATGACATATTGATAATATTAGAAGTAATAAGTATAATTATTATAGTTCTAGCGATAATAACTGCATAATATGGGTAATAATGCATGTTATACTGATAATAATATAAGTAATAAGTATAACTATTATAGTTCTAGCGATAATAACTGTGTAATATGGGTAATAATGCATGACATATTGATAATATTAGGAGTAATAAGTATAATTATTATAGTTCTAGCGATAATAACTGCATAATAGGGGTAATAATGCATGTTATACTGATAATAATATAAGTAATAAGTATAACTATTATAGTTCTAGCGATAATAACTGTATAATATGGGTAATAATGCATGACATATTGATAAAAGTAGGAGTAATAAATATAATTATTATAGTTGTAGCGACAAGAACTGCATAATATAGGTAATAGTGCATGTTATATTATATTTATAATAATAAAAGTAATAAGTATTATTATTGTAGTTCTAGCGATAATAACTGTATAATATGGGTAATTATGCATGACATATTGATAATATTAGGAGTAATAAGTATAGTTATTATAGTCCTAGCGATAATAACTGCATAATATGGGTAATAATGCATGTTATATTGATAATATTGGAAGTAATAAGTATAATTATTGTAGTTCTAGCGATAATAACTGCATTATAGGGGTAATAATGCATGTTATACTGATAATAATATAAGCAATAAGTATAACTATTATAGTTCTAGCGATAATAACTGTGTAATATGGGTAATAATGCATGACATATTGATAATATTAGGAGTAATAAGTATAATTATTGTAGTTCTAGCGATAATAACTGCATAATAGGGGTTATAATGCATGTTATACTGATAATAATATAAGTAATAAGTATAACTATTATAGTTCTAGCGATAATAACTGTATAATATGGGTAATAATGCATGACATATTGATAATATTAGAAGTAATAAGTATAATTATTATAGTTCTAGCGATAATAACTGCATAATATGGGTAATAATGCATGTTATACTGATAATAATATAAGTAATAAGTATAACTATTATAGTTCTAGCGATAATAACTGTATAATATGGGTAATAATGCATGACATATTGATAAAAGTAGGAGTAGTAAGTATAATTATTATAGTTGTAGCGATAAGAACTGCATAATATAGGTAATAGTGCATGTTATATTGATAATAATAAAAGTAATAAGTATAGTTATTGTAGTTCTAGCGATAATAACTGTATAATATGGATAATTATGCATGACATATTGATAATATTAGGAGTAATAAGTATAGTTATTATAGTCCTAGCGATAATAACTGCATAATATGGGTAATAATGCATGACATATTGATAATATTAGGAGTATTAAGTATAATTATTGTAGTTCTAGCGATAATAACTGCATAATATGGGTAATAATGCATGACATATTGATAATATTAGGAGTAATAAGTATAATTATTATAGTTCTAGCGATAATAACTGTATAATATGGGTAATAATGCATGACATATTGATAATATTAGGAGAATTAAGTATAATTATTGTAGTTCTAGCGATAATAACTGCATAATATGGGTAACAATGCATGACATATTGATAATATTAGGAGTAATAAGTATAATTATTATAGTGCTAGCGATAATAACTGCATAATATGGGTAATAATGCATGTTATACTGATAATAATATAAGTGATAAGTATAACTATCATAGTTCTAGCGATAATAACTGCATAATATGGGTAATAATGCATGATATATTGATAATATTAGGAGTAATAAGTATAATTATTGTAGTTCGAGCGGTAATAACTGCATAATATGGGTAATAGTGCATGTTATATTGATAATAATAAAAGTAATAAGTATAATTATTGTAGTTCTAGCGATAATAACTGCATAATATGGGTAATGATGCATGTTATATTGATAACATTGGGAGTAATAAGTATAATTATTGTTGTTCTAGCCATAATAACTGCATAATATGGGTAATAATGCATGTTATATTGATAATATTGGGAGTAATAAGTATATTTATTATAGTTCTAGCGATAATAACTGCATAATATGGGTAATAATGCATGTTATATTGATAATATTGGGAGTAATAAGTATAATTATTGTAGTTCTAGCGATAATAACTGCATAATAGGGGTAATAATGCATGTTATACTGATAATAATATAAGTAATAAGTATAACTATTATAGTTCTAGCGATAATAACTGTGTAATATGGGTAATAATGCATGACATATTGATAATATTAGGAGTAATAAGTATAATTATTGTAGTTCGAGCGGTAATAACTGCATAATATGGGTAATAGTGCATGTTATATTGATAATATTGGGAGTAATAAGTGTAATTATTATAGTTCTAGCGATAATAACTGCATAACATGGGTAATAATGCATGTTATATTGATAATATTGGGAGTAATAAGTATAATTATTGTAGTTCTAGCGATAATAACTGCATAATAGGGGTAATAATGCATGTTATACTGATAATAATATAAGTAATAAGTATAACTATCATAGTTCTAGCGATAATAACTGCATGATATGGGTACTAATGCATGACATATTGATAATATTAGAAGTAATAAGTATAATTATTATAGTTCTAGCGATAATAACTGCATAATAGGGGTAATAATGCATGTTATACTGATAATAATATAAGTAATAAGTATAACTATTATAGTTCTAGCGATAATAACTGTATAATATGGGTAATAAAGCATGACATATTGATAAAAGTAGGAGTAATAAATATAATTATTATAGTTGTAGCGACAAGAACTGCATAATATAGGTAATAGTGCATGTTATATTATATTGATAATAATAAAAGTAATAAGTATTATTATTGTAGTTCTAGCGATAATAACTGTATAATATGTGTAATTATTCATGACATATTGATAATATTAGGAGTAATAAGTATAGTTATTATAGTCCTAGCGATAATAACTGCATAATATGGGTAATAATGCATGTTATATTGATAATATTGGGAGTAATAAGTATAATTATTGTAGTTCTAGCGATAATAACTGCATTATAGGGGTAATAATGCATGTTATACTGATAATAATATAAGCAATAAGAATAACTATTATAGTTCTAGCGATAATAACTGTGTAATATGGGTAATAATGCATGACATATTGATAATATTAGGAGTAATAAGTATAATTATTATAGTTCTAGCGATAATAACTGTATAATATGGGTAATAATGCATGACATATTGATAAAAGTAGGAGTAATAAGTATAATTATTATAGTTGTAGCGATAAGAACTGCATAATATAGGTAATAGTGCATGTTATATTGATAATAATAAAAGTAATAAGTATAATTATTGTAGTTCTAGCGATAATAACTGTATAATATGGATAATTATGCATGACATATTGATAATATTAGGAGTAATAAGTATAGTTATTATAGTCCTAGCGATAATAACTGCATAATATGGGTAATAATGCATGACATATTGATAATATTAGGAGTATTAAGTATAATTATTGTAGTTCTAGGGATAATAACTGCATAATATGGGTAATAAGGCATGACATATTGATAATATTAGGAGTAATAAGTATAATTATTATAGTGCTAGCGATAATAACTGCATAATATGGGTAATAATGCATGTTATACTGATAATAATATAAGTGATAAGTATAACTATCATAGTTCTAGCGATAATAACTGCATAATATGGGTAATAATGCATGTTATATTGATAATATTGGGAGTAATAGGTATAATTATTGTAGTTCTAGCGATAATAACTGCATAATAGGGGTAATAATGCATGTTATACTGATAACAATATAAGTAATAAGTATAACTATTATAGTTCTAGCGATAATAACTGCATAATATGGGTAATAATGCATGTTATATTGATAATATTGGGAGTAATAAGTATAATTATTGTAGTTCTAGCGATAATAACTGCATAATAGGGGTAATAATGCATGTTATACTGACAATAATATAAGTAATAAGTATAACTATCATAGTTCTAGCGATAATAACTGCATGATATGGGTACTAATGCATGACATATTGATAATATTAGAAGTAATAAGTATAATTATTATAGTTCTAGCGATAATAACTGCATTATAGGGGTAATAATGCATGTTATACTGATAATAATATAAGCAATAAGTATAACTATTATAGTTCTAGCGATAATAACTGTATAATATGGGTAATAATGCATGTTATATTGATAATATTGGGAGTAGTAAGTATAATTATTGTAGTTCGAGCGGTAATAACTGCATAATATGGGCAATAGTGCATGTTATATTGATAATATTGGGAGTAATAAGTATATTTATTATAGTTCTGACGATAATAACAGTATAATATGGGTAATAATGCATGTTATATTGATAATATTGGGAGTAATAAGTATAATTATTGTAGTTCTAGCGATAATAACTGCATAATAGGGGTAATAATGCATGTTATACTGATAACAATATAAGTAATAAGTATAACTATTATAGTTCTAGCGATAATAACTGTGTAATATGGGTAATAATGCATGACATATTGATAATATTAGGAGTAATAAGTATAATTATTGTAGTTCGAGCGGTAATAACTGCATAATATGGGTAATAGTGCATGTTATATTGATAATATTGGGAGTAATAAGTGTAATTATTATAGTTCTAGCGATAATAACTGCATAATATGGGTAATAATGCATGTTATATTGATAATATTGGGAGTAATAAGTATAATTATTGTAGTTCAAGCGATAATAACTGCATAATAGGGGTAATAATGCATGTTATACTGATAATAATATAAGTAATAAGTATAACTATTATAGTTCTAGCGATAATAACTGTGTAATATGGGTAATAATGCATGACATATTGATAATATTAGGAGTAATAAGTATAATTATTGTAGTTCGAGCGGTAATAACTGCATAATATGGGTAATAGTGCATGTTATATTGATAATATTGGGAGTAATAAGTGTAATTATTATAGTTCTAGCGATAATAACTGCATAATATGGGTAATAATGCATGTTATATTGATAATATTGGGAGTAATAAGTATAATTATTGTAGTTCCAGCGATAATAACTGCATAATAGGGGTAATAATGCATGTTATACTGATAATAATATAAGTAATAAGTATAACTATCATAGTTCTAGCGATAATAACTGCATGATATGGGTACTAATGCATGACATATTGATAATATTAGAAGTAATAAGTATAATTATTATAGTTCTAGCGATAATAACTGTATAATATGGGTAATAATGCATGACATATTGATAAAAGTAGGAGTAATAAATATAATTATTATAGTTGTAGCGACAAGAACTGCATAATATAGGTAATAGTGCATGTTATATTATATTGATAATAATAAAAGTAATAAGTATTATTATTGTAGTTCTAGCGATAATAACTGCATAATATGGGTAATGATGCATGTTATATTGATAACATTGGGAGTAATAAGTATAATTATTGTTGTTCTAGCCATAATAACTGCATAATATGGGTAATAATGCATGTTATATTGATAATATTGGGAGTAATAAGTATATTTATTATAGTTCTAGCGATAATAACTGCATAATATGGGTAATAATGCATGTTATATTGATAATATTGGGAGTAATAAGTATAATTATTGTAGTTCTAGCGATAATAACTGCATAATAGGGGTAATAATGCATGTTATACGCATAATAATATAAGTAATAAGTATAACTATTATAGTTCTAGCGATAATAACTGTGTAATATGGGTAATAATGCATGACATATTGATAATATTAGGAGTAATAAGTATAATTATTGTAGTTCGAGCGGTAATAACTGCATAATATGGGTAATAGTGCATGTTATATTGATAATATTGGGAGAAATAAGTGTAATTATTATAGTTCTAGCGATAATAACTGCATAATATGGGTAATAATGCATGTTATATTGATAATATTGGGAGTAATAAGTATAATTATTGTAGTTCCAGCGATAATAACTGCATAATAGGGGTAATAATGCATGTTATACTGATAATAATATAAGTAATAAGTATAACTATCATAGTTCTAGCGATAATAACTGCATGATATGGGTACTAATGCATGACATATTGATAATATTAGAAGTAATAAGTATAATTATTATAGTTCTAGCGATAATAACTGCATAATAGGGGTAATAATGCATGTTATACTGATAATAATATAAGTAATAAGTATAACTATTATAGTTCTAGCGATAATAACTGTATAATATGGGTAATAATGCATGACATATTGATAAAAGTAGGAGTAATAAATATAATTATTATAGTTGTAGCGACAAGAACTGCATAATATAGGTAATAGTGCATGTTATATTATATTGATAATAATAAAAGTAATAAGTATTATTATTGTAGTTCTAGCGATAATAACTGTATAATATGGGTAATTATGCATGACATATTGATAATATTAGGAGTAATAAGTATAGTTATTATAGTCCTAGCGATAATAACTGCATAATATGGGTAATAATGCATGTTATATTGATAATATTGGGAGTAATAAGTATAATTATTGTAGTTCTAGCGATAATAACTGCATTATATGGGTAATAATGCATGTTATACTGATAATAATATAAGCAATAAGTATAACTATTATAGTTCTAGCGATAATAACTGTGTAATATGGGTAATAATGCATGACATATTGATAATATTAGGAGTAATAAGTATAATTATTATAGTTCTAGCGATAATAACTGTATAATATGGGTAATAATGCATGACATATTGATAAAAGTAGGAGTAATAAGTATAATTATTATAGTTGTAGCGATAAGAACTGCATAATATAGGTAATAGTGCATGTTATATTGATAATAATAAAAGTAATAAGTATAATTATTGTAGTTCTAGCGATAATAACTGTATAATATGGATAATTATGCATGACATATTGATAATATTAGGAGTAATAAGTATAGTTATTATAGTCCTAGCGATAATAACTGCATAATATGGGTAATAATGCATGACATGTTGATAATATTAGGAGTATTAAGTATAATTATTGTAGTTCTAGCGATAATAACTGCATAATATGGGTAATAATGCATGACATATTGATAATATAAGGAGTAATAAGTATAATTATTATAGTTCTAGCGATAATAACTGTATAATATGGGTAATAATGCATGACATATTGATAATATTAGGAGAATTAAGTATAATTATTATAGTTCTAGCGATAATAACTGCATAATAAGGGTAATAATGCATGACATATTGATAATATTAGGAGTAATAAGTATAATTATTATAGTGCTAGCGATAATAACTGCATAATATGGGTAATAATGCATGTTATACTGATAATAATATAAGTGATAAGTATAACTATCATAGTTCTAGCGATAATAACTGCATAATATGGGTAATAATGCATGTTATATTGATAATATTGGGAGTAATAGGTATAATTATTGTGGTTCTAGCGATAATAACTGCATAATATGGGTAATAATGCATGTTATACTGATAATAATATAAGTGATAAGTATAACTATCATAGTTCTAGCGATAATAACTGCATAATATGGGTAATAATGCATGTTATATTTATAATATTGGGAGTAATAGGTATAATTATTGTGGTTCCAGCGATAATAACTGCATAATAGGGGTAATAATGCATGTTATACTGATAATAATATAAGTAATAAGTATAACTATTATAGTTCTAGCGATAATAACTGTGTAATATGGGTAATAATGCATGACATATTGATAATATTAGGAGTAATAAGTATAATTATTATAGATCTAGCGATAATAACTGCATAATAGGGGTAATAATGCATGTTATACTGATAATAATATAAGTAATAAGTATAACTATTATAGTTCTAGCGATAATAACTGTATAATATGGGTAATAATGCATGACATATTGATAAAAGTAGGAGTAATAAATACAATTATTATAGATGTAGCGACAAGAACTGCATAATATAGGTAATAGTGCATGTTATATTATATTGATAATAATAAAAGTAATAAGTATTATTATTGTAGTTCTAGCGATAATAACTGTATAATATGGGTAATTATGCATGACATATTGATAATATTAGGAGTAATAAGTATAGTTATTATAGTCCTAGCGATAATAACTGCATAATATGGGTAATAATGCATGTTATATTGATAATATTGGGAGTAATAAGTATAATTATTGTAGTTCTAGCGATAATAACTGCATTATAGGGGTAATAATGCATGTTATACTGATAATAATATAAGCAATAAGTATAACTATTATAGTTCTAGCGATAATAACTGTGTAATATGGGTAATAATGCATGACATATTGATAATATTAGGAGTATTAAGTATAATTATTGTAGTTCTAGCGATAATAACTGCATAATATGGGTAATAATGCATGACATATTGATAATATTAGGAGTAATAAGTATAATTATTATAGTTCTTGCGATAATAACTGTATAATATGGGTAATAATGCATGACATATTGATAATATTAGGAGAATTAAGTATAATTATTATAGTTCTAGCGATAATAACTGCATAATATGGGTAATAATGCATGTTATACTGATAATAATATAAGTAATAAGTATAACTATTATAGTTCTAGCGATAATAACTGTATAATATGGGTAATAATGCATGTTATATTGATAATATTGGGAGTAATAAGTATAATTATTGTAGTTCGAGCGGTAATAACTGCATAATATGGGCAATAGTGCATGTTATATTGATAATATTGGGAGTAATAAGTATATTTATTATAGTTCTGACGATAATAACAGTATAATATGGGTAATAATGCATGTTATATTGATAATATTGGGAGTAATAAGTATAATTATTGTAGTTCTAGCGATAATAACTGCATAATAGGGGTAATAATGCATGTTATACTGATAACAGTATAAGTAATAAGTATAATTATTGTAGTTCTAGCGATAATAACTGCATAATAGGGGTAATAATGCATGTTATACTGACAATAATATAAGTAATAAGTATAACTGTCATAGTTCTAGCGATAATAACTGCATGATATGGGTACTAATGCATGACATATTGATAATATTAGAAGTAATAAGTATAATTATTATAGTTCTAGCGATAATAACTGCATAATAGGGGTAATAATGCATGTTATACTGATAATAATATAAGTAATAAGTATAACTATTATAGTTCTAGCGATAATAACTGTATAATATGGGTAATAATGCACGACATATTGATAAAAGTAGGAGTAATAAATATAATTATTATAGTTGTAGCGACAAGAACTGCATAATATAGGTAATAGCGCATGTTATATTATATTGATAATAATAAAAGTAATAAGTATTATTATTGTAGTTCTAGCGATAATAACTGTATAATATGGGTAATTATGCATGACATATTGACAATATTAGGAGTAATAAGTATAGTTATTATAGTCCTAGCGATAATAACTGCATAATATGGGTAATAATGCATGTTATATTGATAATATTGGGAGTAATAAGTATAATTATTGTAGTTCTAGCGATAATAACTGCATAATAGGGGTAATAATGCATGTTATACTGATAACAGTATAAGTAATAAGTATAACTATTATAGTTCTAGCGATAATAACTGCATAATATGGGTAATAATGCATGTTATATTGATAATATTGGGAGTAATAAGTATAATTATTGTAGTTCTAGCGATAATAACTGCATAATAGGGGTAATAATGCATGTTATACTGACAATAATATAAGTAATAAGTATAACTATCATAGTTCTAGCGATAATAACTGCATGATATGGGTACTAATGCATGACATATTGATAATATTAGAAGTAATAAGTATAATTATTATAGTTCTAGCGATAATAACTGCATAATAGGGGTAACAATGCATGTTATACTGATAATAATATAAGTAATAAGTATAACTATTATAGTTCTAGCGATAATAACTGTGTAATATGGGTAATAATGCATGACATATTGATAATATTAGGAGTAATAAGTATAATTATTGTAGTTCTAGCGATAATAACTGCATAATATGGGTAATAATGCATGACATATTGATAATATAAGGAGTAATAAGTATAATTATTATAGTTCTAGCGATAATAACTGTATAATATGGGTAATAATGCATGACATATTGATAATATTAGGAGAATTAAGTATAATTATTATAGTTCTAGCGATAATAACTGCATAATAAGGGTAATAATGCATGACATATTGATAATATTAGGAGTAATAAGTATAATTATTATAGTGCTAGCGATAATAACTGCATAATATGGGTAATAATGCATGTTATACTGATAATAATATAAGTGATAAGTATAACTATCATAGTTCTAGCGATAATAACTGCATAATATGGGTAATAATGCATGTTATATTGATAATATTGGGAGTAATAGGTATAATTATTGTGGTTCTAGCGATAATAACTGCATAATATGGGTAATAATGCATGTTATACTGATAATAATATAAGTGATAAGTATAACTATCATAGTTCTAGCGATAATAACTGCATAATATGGGTAATAATGCATGTTATATTTATAATATTGGGAGTAATAGGTATAATTATTGTGGTTCCAGCGATAATAACTGCATAATAGGGGTAATAATGCATGTTATACTGATAATAATATAAGTAATAAGTATAACTATTATAGTTCTAGCGATAATAACTGTGTAATATGGGTAATAATGCATGACATATTGATAATATTAGGAGTAATAAGTATAATTATTATAGATCTAGCGATAATAACTGCATAATAGGGGTAATAATGCATGTTATACTGATAATAATATAAGTAATAAGTATAACTATTATAGTTCTAGCGATAATAACTGTATAATATGGGTAATAATGCATGACATATTGATAAAAGTAGGAGTAATAAATATAATTATTATAGATGTAGCGACAAGAACTGCATAATATAGGTAATAGTGCATGTTATATTATATTGATAATAATAAAAGTAATAAGTATTATTATTGTAGTTCTAGCGATAATAACTGTATAATATGGGTAATTATGCATGACATATTGATAATATTAGGAGTAATAAGTATAGTTATTATAGTCCTAGCGATAATAACTGCATAATATGGGTAATAATGCATGTTATATTGATAATATTGGGAGTAATAAGTATAATTATTGTAGTTCTAGCGATAATAACTGCATTATAGGGGTAATAATGCATGTTATACTGATAATAATATAAGCAATAAGTATAACTATTATAGTTCTAGCGATAATAACTGTGTAATATGGGTAATAATGCATGACATATTGATAATATTAGGAGTATTAAGTATAATTATTGTAGTTCTAGCGATAATAACTGCATAATATGGGTAATAATGCATGACATATTGATAATATTAGGAGTAATAAGTATAATTATTATAGTTCTTGCGATAATAACTGTATAATATGGGTAATAATGCATGACATATTGATAATATTAGGAGAATTAAGTATAATTATTATAGTTCTAGCGATAATAACTGCATAATATGGGTAATAATGCATGTTATACTGATAATAATATAAGTAAGAAGTATAACTATTATAGTTCTAGCGATAATAACTGTATAATATGGGTAATAATGCATGTTATATTGATAATATTGGGAGTAATAAGTATAATTATTGTAGTTCGAGCGGTAATAACTGCATAATATGGGCAATAGTGCATGTTATATTGATAATATTGGGAGTAATAAGTATATTTATTATAGTTCTGACGATAATAACAGTATAATATGGGTAATAATGCATGTTATATTGATAATATTGGGAGTAATAAGTATAATTATTGTAGTTCTAGCGATAATAACTGCATAATAGGGGTAATAATGCATGTTATACTGATAACAGTATAAGTAATAAGTATAATTATTGTAGTTCTAGCGATAATAACTGCATAATAGGGGTAATAATGCATGTTATACTGACAATAATATAAGTAATAAGTATAACTATCATAGTTCTAGCGATAATAACTGCATGATATGGGTACTAATGCATGACATATTGATAATATTAGAAGTAATAAGTATAATTATTATAGTTCTAGCGATAATAACTGCATAATAGGGGTAATAATGCATGTTATACTGATAATAATATAAGTAATAAGTATAACTATTATAGTTCTAGCGATAATAACTGTATAATATGGGTAATAATGCATGACATATTGATAAAAGTAGGAGTAATAAATATAATTATTATAGTTGTAGCGACAAGAACTGCATAATATAGGTAATAGCGCATGTTATATTATATTGATAATAATAAAAGTAATAAGTATTATTATTGTAGTTCTAGCGATAATAACTGTATAATATGGGTAATAATGCATGTTATATTGATAATATTGGGAGTAATAAGTATAATTATTGTAGTTCCAGCGATAATAACTGCATAATAGGGGTAATAATGCATGTTATACTGATAATAATATAAGTAATAAGTATAACTATCATAGTTCTAGCGATAATAACTGCATGATATGGGTACTAATGCATGACATATTGATAATATTAGAAGTAATAAGTATAATTATTATAGTTCTAGCGATAATAACTGCATAATAGGGGTAATAATGCATGTTATACTGATAATAATATAAGTAATAAGTATAACTATTATAGTTCTAGCGATAATAACTGTATAATATGGGTAATAATGCATGACATATTGATAAAAGTAGGAGTAATAAATATAATTATTATAGTTGTAGCGACAAGAACTGCATAATATAGGTAATAGTGCATGTTATATTATATTGATAATAATAAAAGTAATAAGTATTATTATTGTAGTTCTAGCGATAATAACTGCATAATATGGGTAATGATGCATGTTATATTGATAACATTGGGAGTAATAAGTATAATTATTGTTGTTCTAGCCATAATAACTGCATAATATGGGTAATAATGCATGTTATATTGATAATATTGGGAGTAATAAGTATATTTATTATAGTTCTAGCGATAATAACTGCATAATATGGGTAATAATGCATGTTATATTGATAATATTGGGAGTAATAAGTATAATTATTGTAGTTCCAGCGATAATAACTGCATAATAGGGGTAATAATGCATGTTATACTGATAATAATATAAGCAATAAGTATAACTATTATAGTTCTAGCGATAATAACTGTGTAATATGGGTAATAATGCATGACATATTGATAATATTAGGAGTAATAAGTATAGTTATTATAGTCCTAGCGATAATAACTGCATAATATGGGTAATAATGCATGTTATATTGATAATATTGGGAGTAATAAGTATAATTATTGTAGTTCTAGCGATAATAACTGCATTATATGGGTAATAATGCATGTTATACTGATAATAATATAAGCAATAAGTATAACTATTATAGTTCTAGCGATAATAACTGTGTAATATGGGTAATAATGCATGACATATTGATAATATTAGGAGTAATAAGTATAATTATTGTAGTTCGAGCGGTAATAACTGCATAATATGGGTAATAGTGCATGTTATATTGATAATATTGGGAGAAATAAGTGTAATTATTATAGTTCTAGCGATAATAACTGCATAATATGGGTAATAATGCATGTTATATTGATAATATTGGGAGTAATAAGTATAATTATTGTAGTTCCAGCGATAATAACTGCATAATAGGGGTAATAATGCATGTTATACTGATAATAATATAAGTAATAAGTATAACTATCATAGTTCTAGCGATAATAACTGCATGATATGGGTACTAATGCATGACATATTGATAATATTAGAAGTAATAAGTATAATTATTATAGTTCTAGCGATAATAACTGCATAATAGGGGTAATAATGCATGTTATACTGATAATAATATAAGTAATAAGTATAACTATTATAGTTCTAGCGATAATAACTGTATAATATGGGTAATAATGCATGACATATTGATAAAAGTAGGAGTAATAAATATAATTATTATAGTTGTAGCGACAAGAACTGCATAATATAGGTAATAGTGCATGTTATATTATATTGATAATAATAAAAGTAATAAGTATTATTATTGTAGTTCTAGCGATAATAACTGTATAATATGGGTAATTATGCATGACATATTGATAATATTAGGAGTAATAAGTATAGTTATTATAGTCCTAGCGATAATAACTGCATAATATGGGTAATAATGCATGTTATATTGATAATATTGGGAGTAATAAGTATAATTATTGTAGTTCTAGCGATAATAACTGCATTATATGGGTAATAATGCATGTTATACTGATAATAATATAAGCAATAAGTATAACTATTATAGTTCTAGCGATAATAACTGTGTAATATGGGTAATAATGCATGACATATTGATAATATTAGGAGTAATAAGTATAATTATTATAGTTCTAGCGATAATAACTGTATAATATGGGTAATAATGCATGACATATTGATAAAAGTAGGAGTAATAAGTATAATTATTATAGTTGTAGCGATAAGAACTGCATAATATAGGTAATAGTGCATGTTATATTGATAATAATAAAAGTAATAAGTATAATTATTGTAGTTCTAGCGATAATAACTGTATAATATGGATAATTATGCATGACATATTGATAATATTAGGAGTAATAAGTATAGTTATTATAGTCCTAGCGATAATAACTGCATAATATGGGTAATAATGCATGACATGTTGATAATATTAGGAGTATTAAGTATAATTATTGTAGTTCTAGCGATAATAACTGCATAATATGGGTAATAATGCATGACATATTGATAATATAAGGAGTAATAAGTATAATTATTATAGTTCTAGCGATAATAACTGTATAATATGGGTAATAATGCATGACATATTGATAATATTAGGAGAATTAAGTATAATTATTATAGTTCTAGCGATAATAACTGCATAATAAGGGTAATAATGCATGACATATTGATAATATTAGGAGTAATAAGTATAATTATTATAGTGCTAGCGATAATAACTGCATAATATGGGTAATAATGCATGTTATACTGATAATAATATAAGTGATAAGTATAACTATCATAGTTCTAGCGATAATAACTGCATAATATGGGTAATAATGCATGTTATATTGATAATATTGGGAGTAATAGGTATAATTATTGTGGTTCTAGCGATAATAACTGCATAATATGGGTAATAATGCATGTTATACTGATAATAATATAAGTGATAAGTATAACTATCATAGTTCTAGCGATAATAACTGCATAATATGGGTAATAATGCATGTTATATTTATAATATTGGGAGTAATAGGTATAATTATTGTGGTTCCAGCGATAATAACTGCATAATAGGGGTAATAATGCATGTTATACTGATAATAATATAAGTAATAAGTATAACTATTATAGTTCTAGCGATAATAACTGTGTAATATGGGTAATAATGCATGACATATTGATAATATTAGGAGTAATAAGTATAATTATTATAGATCTAGCGATAATAACTGCATAATAGGGGTAATAATGCATGTTATACTGATAATAATATAAGTAATAAGTATAACTATTATAGTTCTAGCGATAATAACTGTATAATATGGGTAATAATGCATGACATATTGATAAAAGTAGGAGTAATAAATATAATTATTATAGATGTAGCGACAAGAACTGCATAATATAGGTAATAGTGCATGTTATATTATATTGATAATAATAAAAGTAATAAGTATTATTATTGTAGTTCTAGCGATAATAACTGTATAATATGGGTAATTATGCATGACATATTGATAATATTAGGAGTAATAAGTATAGTTATTATAGTCCTAGCGATAATAACTGCATAATATGGGTAATAATGCATGTTATATTGATAATATTGGGAGTAATAAGTATAATTATTGTAGTTCTAGCGATAATAACTGCATTATAGGGGTAATAATGCATGTTATACTGATAATAATATAAGCAATAAGTATAACTATTATAGTTCTAGCGATAATAACTGTGTAATATGGGTAATAATGCATGACATATTGATAATATTAGGAGTATTAAGTATAATTATTGTAGTTCTAGCGATAATAACTGCATAATATGGGTAATAATGCATGACATATTGATAATATTAGGAGTAATAAGTATAATTATTATAGTTCTTGCGATAATAACTGTATAATATGGGTAATAATGCATGACATATTGATAATATTAGGAGAATTAAGTATAATTATTATAGTTCTAGCGATAATAACTGCATAATATGGGTAATAATGCATGTTATACTGATAATAATATAAGTAATAAGTATAACTATTATAGTTCTAGCGATAATAACTGTATAATATGGGTAATAATGCATGTTATATTGATAATATTGGGAGTAATAAGTATAATTATTGTAGTTCGAGCGGTAATAACTGCATAATATGGGCAATAGTGCATGTTATATTGATAATATTGGGAGTAATAAGTATATTTATTATAGTTCTGACGATAATAACAGTATAATATGGGTAATAATGCATGTTATATTGATAATATTGGGAGTAATAAGTATAATTATTGTAGTTCTAGCGATAATAACTGCATAATAGGGGTAATAATGCATGTTATACTGATAACAGT
Organism: Megachile leachella; assembly: GCA_963576845.1. NCBI lineage: Eukaryota > Metazoa > Arthropoda > Insecta > Hymenoptera > Megachilidae > Megachile > Megachile leachella. The sequence goes on from CAUYWW010000092.1 coordinate 24,087, forward strand.
ATAAGTAATAAGTATAATTATTGTAGTTCTAGCGATAATAACTGCATAATAGGGGTAATAATGCATGTTATACTGACAATAATATAAGTAATAAGTATAACTATCATAGTTCTAGCGATAATAACTGCATGATATGGGTACTAATGCATGACATATTGATAATATTAGAAGTAATAAGTATAATTATTATAGTTCTAGCGATAATAACTGCATAATAGGGGTAATAATGCATGTTATACTGATAATAATATAAGTAATAAGTATAACTATTATAGTTCTAGCGATAATAACTGTATAATATGGGTAATAATGCATGACATATTGATAAAAGTAGGAGTAATAAATATAATTATTATAGTTGTAGCGACAAGAACTGCATAATATAGGTAATAGCGCATGTTATATTATATTGATAATAATAAAAGTAATAAGTATTATTATTGTAGTTCTAGCGATAATAACTGTATAATATGGGTAATTATGCATGACATATTGACAATATTAGGAGTAATAAGTATAGTTATTATAGTCCTAGCGATAATAACTGCATAATATGGGTAATAATGCATGTTATATTGATAATATTGGGAGTAATAAGTATAATTATTGTAGTTCTAGCGATAATAACTGCATAATAGGGGTAATAATGCATGTTATACTGATAACAGTATAAGTAATAAGTATAACTATTATAGTTCTAGCGATAATAACTGCATAATATGGGTAATAATGCATGACATATTGATAATATAAGGAGTAATAAGTATAATTATTATAGTTCTAGCGATAATAACTGTATAATATGGGTAATAATGCATGACATATTGATAATATTAGGAGAATTAAGTATAATTATTATAGTTCTAGCGATAATAACTGCATAATAAGGGTAATAATGCATGACATATTGATAATATTAGGAGTAATAAGTATAATTATTATAGTGCTAGCGATAATAACTGCATAATATGGGTAATAATGCATGTTATACTGATAATAATATAAGTGATAAGTATAACTATCATAGTTCTAGCGATAATAACTGCATAATATGGGTAATAATGCATGTTATATTGATAATATTGGGAGTAATAGGTATAATTATTGTGGTTCTAGCGATAATAACTGCATAATATGGGTAATAATGCATGTTATACTGATAATAATATAAGTGATAAGTATAACTATCATAGTTCTAGCGATAATAACTGCATAATATGGGTAATAATGCATGTTATATTTATAATATTGGGAGTAATAGGTATAATTATTGTGGTTCCAGCGATAATAACTGCATAATAGGGGTAATAATGCATGTTATACTGATAATAATATAAGTAATAAGTATAACTATTATAGTTCTAGCGATAATAACTGTGTAATATGGGTAATAATGCATGACATATTGATAATATTAGGAGTAATAAGTATAATTATTATAGATCTAGCGATAATAACTGCATAATAGGGGTAATAATGCATGTTATACTGATAATAATATAAGTAATAAGTATAACTATTATAGTTCTAGCGATAATAACTGTATAATATGGGTAATAATGCATGACATATTGATAAAAGTAGGAGTAATAAATATAATTATTATAGATGTAGCGACAAGAACTGCATAATATAGGTAATAGTGCATGTTATATTATATTGATAATAATAAAAGTAATAAGTATTATTATTGTAGTTCTAGCGATAATAACTGTATAATATGGGTAATTATGCATGACATATTGATAATATTAGGAGTAATAAGTATAGTTATTATAGTCCTAGCGATAATAACTGCATAATATGGGTAATAATGCATGTTATATTGATAATATTGGGAGTAATAAGTATAATTATTGTAGTTCTAGCGATAATAACTGCATTATAGGGGTAATAATGCATGTTATACTGATAATAATATAAGCAATAAGTATAACTATTATAGTTCTAGCGATAATAACTGTGTAATATGGGTAATAATGCATGACATATTGATAATATTAGGAGTATTAAGTATAATTATTGTAGTTCTAGCGATAATAACTGCATAATATGGGTAATAATGCATGACATATTGATAATATTAGGAGTAATAAGTATAATTATTATAGTTCTTGCGATAATAACTGTATAATATGGGTAATAATGCATGACATATTGATAATATTAGGAGAATTAAGTATAATTATTATAGTTCTAGCGATAATAACTGCATAATATGGGTAATAATGCATGTTATACTGATAATAATATAAGTAATAAGTATAACTATTATAGTTCTAGCGATAATAACTGTATAATATGGGTAATAATGCATGTTATATTGATAATATTGGGAGTAATAAGTATAATTATTGTAGTTCGAGCGGTAATAACTGCATAATATAGGCAATAGTGCATGTTATATTGATAATATTGGGAGTAATAAGTATATTTATTATAGTTCTGACGATAATAACAGTATAATATGGGTAATAATGCATGTTATATTGATAATATTGGGAGTAATAAGTATAATTATTGTAGTTCTAGCGATAATAACTGCATAATAGGGGTAATAATGCATGTTATACTGATAACAGTATAAGTAATAAGTATAATTATTGTAGTTCTAGCGATAATAACTGCATAATAGGGGTAATAATGCATGTTATACTGACAATAATATAAGTAATAAGTATAACTATCATAGTTCTAGCGATAATAACTGCATGATATGGGTACTAATGCATGACATATTGATAATATTAGAAGTAATAAGTATAATTATTATAGTTCTAGCGATAATAACTGCATAATAGGGGTAATAATGCATGTTATACTGATAATAATATAAGTAATAAGTATAACTATTATAGTTCTAGCGATAATAACTGTATAATATGGGTAATAATGCATGACATATTGATAAAAGTAGGAGTAATAAATATAATTATTATAGTTGTAGCGACAAGAACTGCATAATATAGGTAATAGCGCATGTTATATTATATTGATAATAATAAAAGTAATAAGTATTATTATTGTAGTTCTAGCGATAATAACTGTATAATATGGGTAATTATGCATGACATATTGACAATATTAGGAGTAATAAGTATAGTTATTATAGTCCTAGCGATAATAACTGCATAATATGGGTAATAATGCATGTTATATTGATAATATTGGGAGTAATAAGTATAATTATTGTAGTTCTAGCGATAATAACTGCATAATAGGGGTAATAATGCATGTTATACTGATAACAGTATAAGTAATAAGTATAACTATTATAGTTCTAGCGATAATAACTGCATAATATGGGTAATAATGCATGTTATATTGATAATATTGGGAGTAATAAGTATAATTATTGTAGTTCTAGCGATAATAACTGCATAATAGGGGTAATAATGCATGTTATACTGACAATAATATAAGTAATAAGTATAACTATCATAGTTCTAGCGATAATAACTGCATGATATGGGTACTAATGCATGACATATTGATAATATTAGAAGTAATAAGTATAATTATTATAGTTCTAGCGATAATAACTGCATAATAGGGGTAATAATGCATGTTATACTGATAATAATATAAGTAATAAGTATAACTATTATAGTTCTAGCGATAATAACTGTGTAATATGGGTAATAATGCATGACATATTGATAATATTAGGAGTAATAAGTATAATTATTGTAGTTCTAGCGATAATAACTGCATAATAGGGGTTATAATGCATGTTATACTGATAATAATATAAGTAATAAGTATAACTATTATAGTTCTAGCGATAATAACTGTATAATATGGGTAATAATGCATGACATATTGATAATATTAGAAGTAATAAGTATAATTATTATAGTTCTAGCGATAATAACTGCATAATATGGGTAATAATGCATGTTATACTGATAATAATATAAGTAATAAGTATAACTATTATAGTTCTAGCGATAATAACTGTATAATATGGGTAATAATGCATGACATATTGATAAAAGTAGGAGTAATAAGTATAATTATTATAGTTGTAGCGATAAGAACTGCATAATATAGGTAATAGTGCATGTTATATTGATAATAATAAAAGTAATAAGTATAGTTATTGTAGTTCTAGCGATAATAACTGTATAATATGGATAATTATGCATGACATATTGATAATATTAGGAGTAATAAGTATAGTTATTATAGTCCTAGCGATAATAACTGCATAATATGGGTAATAATGCATGACATATTGATAATATTAGGAGTATTAAGTATAATTATTGTAGTTCTAGCGATAATAACTGCATAATATGGGTAATAATGCATGACATATTGATAATATTAGGAGTAATAAGTATAATTATTATAGTTCTTGCGATAATAACTGTATAATATGGGTAATAATGCATGACATATTGATAATATTAGGAGAATTAAGTATAATTATTATAGTTCTAGCGATAATAACTGCATAATATGGGTAATAATGCATGTTATACTGATAATAATATAAGTAATAAGTATAACTATTATAGTTCTAGCGATAATAACTGTATAATATGGGTAATAATGCATGTTATATTGATAATATTGGGAGTAATAAGTATAATTATTGTAGTTCGAGCGGTAATAACTGCATAATATGGGCAATAGTGCATGTTATATTGATAATATTGGGAGTAATAAGTATATTTATTATAGTTCTGACGATAATAACAGTATAATATGGGTAATAATGCATGTTATATTGATAATATTGGGAGTAATAAGTATAATTATTGTAGTTCTAGCGATAATAACTGCATAATAGGGGTAATAATGCATGTTATACTGATAACAGTATAAGTAATAAGTATAACTATTATAGTTCTAGCGATAATAACTGCATAATATGGGTAATAATGCATGTTATATTGATAATATTGGGAGTAATAAGTATAATTATTGTAGTTCTAGCGATAATAACTGCATAATAGGGGTAATAATGCATGTTATACTGACAATAATATAAGTAATAAGTATAACTATTATAGTTCTAGCGATAATAACTGTGTAATATGGGTAATAATGCATGACATATTGATAATATTAGGAGTAATAAGTATAATTATTATAGTTCTAGCGATAATAACTGCATAATAGGGGTAATAATGCATGTTATACTGATAATAATATAAGTAATAAGTATAACTATTATAGTTCTAGCGATAATAACTGTATAATATGGGTAATAATGCATGTTATATTGATAATATTGGGAGTAATAAGTATAATTATTGTAGTTCGAGCGGTAATAACTGCATAATATGGGTAATAGTGCATGTTATATTGATAATAATAAAAGTAATAAGTATAATTATTGTAGTTCTAGCGATAATAACTGCATAATATGGGTAATGATGCATGTTATATTGATAACATTGGGAGTAATAAGTATAATTATTGTTGTTCTAGCGATAATAACTGCATGATATGGGTACTAATGCATGACATATTGATAATATTAGAAGTAATAAGTATAATTATTATAGTTCTAGCGATAATAACTGCATAATAGGGGTAATAATGCATGTTATACTGATAATAATATAAGTAATAAGTATAACTATTATAGTTCTAGCGATAATAACTGTATAATATGGGTAATAATGCATGACATATTGATAAAAGTAGGAGTAATAAATATAATTATTATAGTTGTAGCGTCAAGAACTGCATAATATAGGTAATAGTGCATGTTATATTATATTGATAATAATAAAAGTAATAAGTATTATTATTGTAGTTCTAGCGATAATAACTGTATAATATGGGTAATTATGCATGACATATTGATAATATTAGGAGTAATAAGTATAGTTATTATAGTCCTAGCGATAATAACTGCATAATATGGGTAATAATGCATGTTATATTGATAATATTGGGAGTAATAAGTATAATTATTGTAGTTCTAGCGATAATAACTGCATTATAGGGGTAATAATGCATGTTATACTGATAATAATATAAGCAATAAGTATAACTATTATAGTTCTAGCGATAATAACTGTGTAATATGGGTAATAATGCATGACATATTGATAATATTAGGAGTAATAAGTATAATTATTATAGTTCTAGCGATAATAACTGTATAATATGGGTAATAATGCATGACATATTGATAAAAGTAGGAGTAATAAGTATAATTATTATAGTTGTAGCGATAAGAACTGCATAATATAGGTAATAGTGCATGTTATATTGATAATAATAAAAGTAATAAGTATAATTATTGTAGTTCTAGCGATAATAACTGTATAATATGGATAATTATGCATGACATATTGATAATATTAGGAGTAATAAGTATAGTTATTATAGTCCTAGCGATAATACCTGCATAATATGGGTAATAATGCATGACATATTGATAATATTAGGAGTATTAAGTATAATTATTGTAGTTCTAGCGATAATAACTGCATAATATGGGTAATAATGCATGACATATTGATAATATAAGGAGTAATAAGTATAATTATTATAGTTCTAGCGATAATAACTGTATAATATGGGTAATAATGCATGACATATTGATAATATTAGGAGAATTAAGTATAATTATTGTAGTTCTAGCGATAATAACTGCATAATAAGGGTAATAATGCATGACATATTGATAATATTAGGAGTAATAAGTATAATTATTATAGTGCTAGCGATAATAACTGCATAATATGGGTAATAATGCATGTTATACTGATAATAATATAAGTGATAAGTATAACTATCATAGTTCTAGCGATAATAACTGCATAATATGGGTAATAATGCATGTTATATTGATAATATTGGGAGTAATAGGTATAATTATTGTGGTTCTAGCGATAATAACTGCATAATATGGGTAATAATGCATGTTATACTGATAATAATATAAGTGATAAGTATAACTATCATAGTTCTAGCGATAATAACTGCATAATATGGGTAATAATGCATGTTATATTTATAATATTGGGAGTAATAGGTATAATTATTGTGGTTCCAGCGATAATAACTGCATAATAGGGGTAATAATGCATGTTATACTGATAATAATATAAGTAATAAGTATAACTATCATAGTTCTAGCGATAATAACTGCATAATATGGGTAATAATGCATGACATATTGATAATATTAGGAGTAATAAGTATAATTATTATAGTTCTAGCGATAATAACTGCATAATATGGGTAATAATGCATGTTATACTGATAATAATATAAGTAATAAGTATAACTATTATAGTTCTAGCGATAATAACTGTATAATATGGGTAATAATGCATGTTATATTGATAATATTGGGAGTAGTAAGTATAATTATTGTAGTTCGAGCGGTAATAACTGCATAATATGGGCAATAGTGCATGTTATATTGATAATATTGGGAGTAATAAGTATATTTATTATAGTTCTGACGATAATAACAGTATAATATGGGTAATAATGCATGTTATATTGATAATATTGGGAGTAATAAGTATAATTATTGTAGTTCTACCGATAATAACTGCATAATAGGGGTAATAATGCATGTTATACTGATAACAATATAAGTAATAAGTATAACTATTATAGTTCTAGCGATAATAACTGTGTAATATGGGTAATAATGCATGACATATTGATAATATTAGGAGTAATAAGTATAATTATTGTAGTTCGAGCGGTAATAACTGCATAATATGGGTAATAGTGCATGTTATATTGATAATATTGGGAGTAATAAGTGTAATTATTATAGTTCTAGCGATAATAACTGCATAATATGGGTAATAATGCATGTTATATTGATAATATTGGGAGTAATAAGTATAATTATTGTAGTTCTAGCGATAATAACTTCATAATAGGGGTAATAATGCATGTTATACTGATAATAATATAAGTAATAAGTATAACTATCATAGTTCTAGCGATAATAACTGCATGATATGGGTACTAATGCATGACATATTGATAATATTAGAAGTAATAAGTATAATTATTATAGTTCTAGCGATAATAACTGCATAATATGGGTAATAATGCATGTTATACTGGTAATAATATAAGTAATAAGTATAACTATTATAGTTCTAGCGATAATAACTGTGTAATATGGGTAATAATGCATGACATATTGATAATATTAGGAGTAATAAGTATAATTATTATAGATCTAGCGATAATAACAGCATAATAGGGGTAATAATGCATGTTATACTGATAATAATATAAGTAATAAGTATAACTATTATAGTTCTAGCGATAATAACTGTATAATATGGGTAATAATGCATGACATATTGATAAAAGTAGGAGTAATAAATATAATTATTATAGATGTAGCGACAAGAACTGCATAATATAGGTAATAGTGCATGTTATATTATATTGATAATAATAAAAGTAATAAGTATTATTATTGTAGTTCTAGCGATAATAACTGTATAATATGGGTAATTATGCATGACATATTGATAATATTAGGAGTAATAAGTATAGTTATTATAGTCCTAGCGATAATAACTGCATAATATGGGTAATAATGCATGTTATATTGATAATATTGGGAGTAATAAGTATAATTATTGTAGTTCTAGCGATAATAACTGCATTATAGGGGTAATAATGCATGTTATACTGATAATAATATAAGCAATAAGTATAACTATTATAGTTCTAGCGATAATAACTGTGTAATATGGGTAATAATGCATGACATATTGATAATATTAGGAGTAATAAGTATAATTATTGTAGTTCTAGCGATAATAACTGCATAATAGGGGTTATAATGCATGTTATACTGATAATAATATAAGTAATAAGTATAACTATTATAGTTCTAGCGATAATAACTGTATAATATGGGTAATAATGCATGACATATTGATAATATTAGAAGTAATAAGTATAATTATTATAGTTCTAGCGATAATAACTGCATAATATGGGTAATAATGCATGTTATACTGATAATAATATAAGTAATAAGTATAACTATTATAGTTCTAGCGATAATAACTGTATAATATGGGTAATAATGCATGACATATTGATAAAAGTAGGAGTAATAAGTATAATTATTATAGTTGTAGCGATAAGAACTGCATAATATAGGTAATAGTGCATGTTATATTGATAATAATAAAAGTAATAAGTATAGTTATTGTAGTTCTAGCGATAATAACTGTATAATATGGATAATTATGCATGACATATTGATAATATTAGGAGTAATAAGTATAGTTATTATAGTCCTAGCGATAATAACTGCATAATATGGGTAATAATGCATGACATATTGATAATATTAGGAGTATTAAGTATAATTATTGTAGTTCTAGCGATAATAACTGCATAATATGGGTAATAATGCATGACATATTGATAATATTAGGAGTAATAAGTATAATTATTATAGTTCTTGCGATAATAACTGTATAATATGGGTAATAATGCATGACATATTGATAATATTAGGAGAATTAAGTATAATTATTATAGTTCTAGCGATAATAACTGCATAATATGGGTAATAATGCATGTTATACTGATAATAATATAAGTAATAAGTATAACTATTATAGTTCTAGCGATAATAACTGTATAATATGGGTAATAATGCATGTTATATTGATAATATTGGGAGTAATAAGTATAATTATTGTAGTTCGAGCGGTAATAACTGCATAATATGGGCAATAGTGCATGTTATATTGATAATATTGGGAGTAATAAGTATATTTATTATAGTTCTGACGATAATAACAGTATAATATGGGTAATAATGCATGTTATATTGATAATATTGGGAGTAATAAGTATAATTATTGTAGTTCTAGCGATAATAACTGCATAATAGGGGTAATAATGCATGTTATACTGATAACAGTATAAGTAATAAGTATAACTATTATAGTTCTAGCGATAATAACTGCATAATATGGGTAATAATGCATGTTATATTGATAATATTGGGAGTAATAAGTATAATTATTGTAGTTCTAGCGATAATAACTGCATAATAGGGGTAATAATGCATGTTATACTGACAATAATATAAGTAATAAGTATAACTATCATAGTTCTAGCGATAATAACTGCATGATATGGGTACTAATGCATGACATATTGATAATATTAGAAGTAATAAGTATAATTATTATAGTTCTAGCGATAATAACTGCATAATAGGGGTAATAATGCATGTTATACTGATAATAATATAAGTAATAAGTATAACTATTATAGTTCTAGCGATAATAACTGTATAATATGGGTAATAATGCATGACATATTGATAAAAGTAGGAGTAATAAATATAATTATTATAGTTGTAGCGACAAGAACTGCATAATATAGGTAATAGCGCATGTTATATTATATTGATAATAATAAAAGTAATAAGTATTATTATTGTAGTTCTAGCGATAATAACTGTATAATATGGGTAATTATGCATGACATATTGACAATATTAGGAGTAATAAGTATAGTTATTATAGTCCTAGCGATAATAACTGCATAATATGGGTAATAATGCATGTTATATTGATAATATTGGGAGTAATAAGTATAATTATTGTAGTTCTAGCGATAATAACTGCATAATAGGGGTAATAATGCATGTTATACTGATAACAGTATAAGTAATAAGTATAACTATTATAGTTCTAGCGATAATAACTGCATAATATGGGTAATAATGCATGTTATATTGATAATATTGGGAGTAATAAGTATAATTATTGTAGTTCTAGCGATAATAACTGCATAATAGGGGTAATAATGCATGTTATACTGATAATAATATAAGTAATAAGTATAACTATTATAGTTCTAGCGATAATAACTGTATAATATGGGTAATAATGCATGTTATATTGATAATATTGGGAGTAATAAGTATAATTATTGTAGTTCGAGCGGTAATAACTGCATAATATGGGCAATAGTGCATGTTATATTGATAATATTGGGAGTAATAAGTATATTTATTATAGTTCTGACGATAATAACAGTATTATATGGGTAATAATGCATGTTATATTGATAATATTGGGAGTAATAAGTATAATTATTGTAGTTCTAGCGATAATAACTGCATAATAGGGGTAATAATGCATGTTATACTGATAACAGTATAAGTAATAAGTATAACTATTATAGTTCTAGCGATAATAACTGCATAATATGGGTAATAATGCATGTTATATTGATAATATTGGGAGTAATAAGTATAATTATTGTAGTTCTAGCGATAATAACTGCATAATAGGGGTAATAATGCATGTTATACTGACAATAATATAAGTAATAAGTATAACTATTATAGTTCTAGCGATAATAACTGTGTAATATGGGTAATAATGCATGACATATTGATAATATTAGGAGTAATAAGTATAATTATTATAGTTCTAGCGATAATAACTGCATAATAGGGGTAATAATGCATGTTATACTGATAATAATATAAGTAATAAGTATAACTATTATAGTTCTAGCGATAATAACTGTATAATATGGGTAATAATGCATGTTATATTGATAATATTGGGAGTAATAAGTATAATTATTGTAGTTCGAGCGGTAATAACTGCATAATATGGGTAATAGTGCATGTTATATTGATAATAATAAAAGTAATAAGTATAATTATTGTAGTTCTAGCGATAATAACTGCATAATATGGGTAATGATGCATGTTATATTGATAACATTGGGAGTAATAAGTATAATTATTGTTGTTCTAGCGATAATAACTGCATGATATGGGTACTAATGCATGACATATTGATAATATTAGAAGTAATAAGTATAATTATTATAGTTCTAGCGATAATAACTGCATAATAGGGGTAATAATGCATGTTATACTGATAATAATATAAGTAATAAGTATAACTATTATAGTTCTAGCGATAATAACTGTATAATATGGGTAATAATGCATGACATATTGATAAAAGTAGGAGTAATAAATATAATTATTATAGTTGTAGCGTCAAGAACTGCATAATATAGGTAATAGTGCATGTTATATTATATTGATAATAATAAAAGTAATAAGTATTATTATTGTAGTTCTAGCGATAATAACTGTATAATATGGGTAATTATGCATGACATATTGATAATATTAGGAGTAATAAGTATAGTTATTATAGTCCTAGCGATAATAACTGCATAATATGGGTAATAATGCATGTTATATTGATAATATTGGGAGTAATAAGTATAATTATTGTAGTTCTAGCGATAATAACTGCATTATAGGGGTAATAATGCATGTTATACTGATAATAATATAAGCAATAAGTATAACTATTATAGTTCTAGCGATAATAACTGTGTAATATGGGTAATAATGCATGACATATTGATAATATTAGGAGTAATAAGTATAATTATTATAGTTCTAGCGATAATAACTGTATAATATGGGTAATAATGCATGACATATTGATAAAAGTAGGAGTAATAAGTATAATTATTATAGTTGTAGCGATAAGAACTGCATAATATAGGTAATAGTGCATGTTATATTGATAATAATAAAAGTAATAAGTATAATTATTGTAGTTCTAGCGATAATAACTGTATAATATGGATAATTATGCATGACATATTGATAATATTAGGAGTAATAAGTATAGTTATTATAGTCCTAGCGATAATAACTGCATAATATGGGTAATAATGCATGACATATTGATAATATTAGGAGTATTAAGTATAATTATTGTAGTTCTAGCGATAATAACTGCATAATATGGGTAATAATGCATGACATATTGATAATATAAGGAGTAATAAGTATAATTATTATAGTTCTAGCGATAATAACTGTATAATATGGGTAATAATGCATGACATATTGATAATATTAGGAGAATTAAGTATAATTATTGTAGTTCTAGCGATAATAACTGCATAATAAGGGTAATAATGCATGACATATTGATAATATTAGGAGTAATAAGTATAATTATTATAGTGCTAGCGATAATAACTGCATAATATGGGTAATAATGCATGTTATACTGATAATAATATAAGTGATAAGTATAACTATCATAGTTCTAGCGATAATAACTGCATAATATGGGTAATAATGCATGTTATATTGATAATATTGGGAGTAATAGGTATAATTATTGTGGTTCTAGCGATAATAACTGCATAATAGGGGTAATAATGCATGTTATACTGATAATAATATAAGTAATAAGTATAACTATCATAGTTCTAGCGATAATAACTGCATAATATGGGTAATAATGCATGACATATTGATAATATTAGGAGTAATAAGTATAATTATTATAGTTCTAGCGATAATAACTGCATAATATGGGTAATAATGCATGTTATACTGATAATAATATAAGTAATAAGTATAACTATTATAGTTCTAGCGATAATAACTGTATAATATGGGTAATAATGCATGTTATATTGATAATATTGGGAGTAATAAGTATCATTATTGTAGTTCGAGCGGTAATAACTGCATAATATGGGTAATAGTGCATGTTATATTGATAATAATAAAAGTAATAAGTATAATTATTGTAGTTCTAGCGATAATAACTGCATAATATGGGTAATGATGCATGTTATATTGATAACATTGGGAGTAATAAGTATAATTATTGTTGTTCTAGCGATAATAACTGCATAATATGGGTAATAATGCATGTTATATTGATAATATTGGGAGTAATAGGTATATTTATTATAGTTCTAGCGATAATAACTGCATAATATGGGTAATAATGCATGTTATATTGATAATATTGGGAGTAATAAGTATAATTATTGTAGTTCTAGCGATAATAACTGCATAATAGGGGTAATAATGCATGTTATACTGATAATAATATAAGTAATAAGTACAACTATGATAGTTCTAGCGATAATAACTGCATGATATGGGTACTAATGCATGACATATTGATAATATTAGAAGTAATAAGTATAATTATTATAGTTCTAGCGATAATAACTGCATAATAGGGGTAATAATGCATGTTATACTGATAATAATATAAGTAATAAGTATAACTATTATAGTTCTAGCGATAATAACTGTATAATATGGGTAATAATGCATGACATATTGATAAAAGTAGGAGTAATAAATATAATTATTATAGTTGTAGCGTCAAGAACTGCATAATATAGGTAATAGTGCATGTTATATTATATTGATAATAATAAAAGTAATAAGTATTATTATTGTAGTTCTAGCGATAATAACTGTATAATATGGGTAATTATGCATGACATATTGATAATATTAGGAGTAATAAGTATAGTTATTATAGTCCTAGCGATAATAACTGCATAATATGGGTAATAATGCATGTTATATTGATAATATTGGGAGTAATAAGTATAATTATTGTAGTTCTAGCGATAATAACTGCATTATAGGGGTAATAATGCATGTTATACTGATAATAATATAAGCAATAAGTATAACTATTATAGTTCTAGCGATAATAACTGTGTAATATGGGTAATAATGCATGACATATTGATAATATTAGGAGTAATAAGTATAATTATTATAGTTCTAGCGATAATAACTGTATAATATGGGTAATAATGCATGACATATTGATAAAAGTAGGAGTAATAAGTATAATTATTATAGTTGTAGCGATAAGAACTGCATAATATAGGTAATAGTGCATGTTATATTGATAATAATAAAAGTAATAAGTATAATTATTGTAGTTCTAGCGATAATAACTGTATAATATGGATAATTATGCATGACATATTGATAATATTAGGAGTAATAAGTATAGTTATTATAGTCCTAGCGATAATAACTGCATAATATGGGTAATAATGCATGACATATTGATAATATTAGGAGTATTAAGTATAATTATTGTAGTTCTAGCGATAATAACTGCATAATATGGGTAATAATGCATGACATATTGATAATATAAGGAGTAATAAGTATAATTATTATAGTTCTAGCGATAATAACTGTATAATATGGGTAATAATGCATGACATATTGATAATATTAGGAGAATTAAGTATAATTATTGTAGTTCTAGCGATAATAACTGCATAATAAGGGTAATAATGCATGACATATTGATAATATTAGGAGTAATAAGTATAATTATTATAGTGCTAGCGATAATAACTGCATAATATGGGTAATAATGCATGTTATACTGATAATAATATAAGTGATAAGTATAACTATCATAGTTCTAGCGATAATAACTGCATAATATGGGTAATAATGCATGTTATATTGATAATATTGGGAGTAATAGGTATAATTATTGTGGTTCTAGCGATAATAACTGCATAATAGGGGTAATAATGCATGTTATACTGATAATAATATAAGTAATAAGTATAACTATCATAGTTCTAGCGATAATAACTGCATAATATGGGTAATAATGCATGACATATTGATAATATTAGGAGTAATAAGTATAATTATTATAGTTCTAGCGATAATAACTGCATAATATGGGTAATAATGCATGTTATACTGATAATAATATAAGTAATAAGTATAACTATTATAGTTCTAGCGATAATAACTGTATAATATGGGTAATAATGCATGTTATATTGATAATATTGGGAGTAATAAGTATCATTATTGTAGTTCGAGCGGTAATAACTGCATAATATGGGTAATAGTGCATGTTATATTGATAATAATAAAAGTAATAAGTATAATTATTGTAGTTCTAGCGATAATAACTGCATAATATGGGTAATGATGCATGTTATATTGATAACATTGGGAGTAATAAGTATAATTATTGTTGTTCTAGCGATAATAACTGCATAATATGGGTAATAATGCATGTTATATTGATAATATTGGGAGTAATAGGTATATTTATTATAGTTCTAGCGATAATAACTGCATAATATGGGTAATAATGCATGTTATATTGATAATATTGGGAGTAATAAGTATAATTATTGTAGTTCTAGCGATAATAACTGCATAATAGGGGTAATAATGCATGTTATACTGATAATAATATAAGTAATAAGTACAACTATGATAGTTCTAGCGATAATAACTGCATGATATGGGTACTAATGCATGACATATTGATAATATTAGAAGTAATAAGTATAATTATTATAGTTCTAGCGATAATAACTGCATAATAGGGGTAATAATGCATGTTATACTGATAATAATATAAGTAATAAGTATAACTATTATAGTTCTAGCGATAATAACTGTATAATATGGGTAATAATGCATGACATATTGATAAAAGTAGGAGTAATAAATATAATTATTATAGTTGTAGCGTCAAGAACTGCATAATATAGGTAATAGTGCATGTTATATTATATTGATAATAATAAAAGTAATAAGTATTATTATTGTAGTTCTAGCGATAATAACTGTATAATATGGGTAATTATGCATGACATATTGATAATATTAGGAGTAATAAGTATAGTTATTATAGTCCTAGCGATAATAACTGCATAATATGGGTAATAATGCATGTTATATTGATAATATTGGGAGTAATAAGTATAATTATTGTAGTTCTAGCGATAATAACTGCATTATAGGGGTAATAATGCATGTTATACTGATAATAATATAAGCAATAAGTATAACTATTATAGTTCTAGCGATAATAACTGTGTAATATGGGTAATAATGCATGACATATTGATAATATTAGGAGTAATAAGTATAATTATTATAGTTCTAGCGATAATAACTGTATAATATGGGTAATAATGCATGACATATTGATAAAAGTAGGAGTAATAAGTATAATTATTATAGTTGTAGCGATAAGAACTGCATAATATAGGTAATAGTGCATGTTATATTGATAATAATAAAAGTAATAAGTATAATTATTGTAGTTCTAGCGATAATAACTGTATAATATGGATAATTATGCATGACATATTGATAATATTAGGAGTAATAAGTATAGTTATTATAGTCCTAGCGATAATAACTGCATAATATGGGTAATAATGCATGACATATTGATAATATTAGGAGTATTAAGTATAATTATTGTAGTTCTAGCGATAATAACTGCATAATATGGGTAATAATGCATGACATATTGATAATATAAGGAGTAATAAGTATAATTATTATAGTTCTAGCGATAATAACTGTATAATATGGGTAATAATGCATGACATATTGATAATATTAGGAGAATTAAGTATAATTATTGTAGTTCTAGCGATAATAACTGCATAATAAGGGTAATAATGCATGACATATTGATAATATTAGGAGTAATAAGTATAATTATTATAGTGCTAGCGATAATAACTGCATAATATGGGTAATAATGCATGTTATACTGATAATAATATAAGTGATAAGTATAACTATCATAGTTCTAGCGATAATAACTGCATAATATGGGTAATAATGCATGTTATATTGATAATATTGGGAGTAATAGGTATAATTATTGTGGTTCTAGCGATAATAACTGCATAATAGGGGTAATAATGCATGTTATACTGATAATAATATAAGTAATAAGTATAACTATCATAGTTCTAGCGATAATAACTGCATAATATGGGTAATAATGCATGACATATTGATAATATTAGGAGTAATAAGTATAATTATTATAGTTCTAGCGATAATAACTGCATAATATGGGTAATAATGCATGTTATACTGATAATAATATAAGTAATAAGTATAACTATTATAGTTCTAGCGATAATAACTGTATAATATGGGTAATAATGCATGTTATATTGATAATATTGGGAGTAATAAGTATCATTATTGTAGTTCGAGCGGTAATAACTGCATAATATGGGTAATAGTGCATGTTATATTGATAATAATAAAAGTAATAAGTATAATTATTGTAGTTCTAGCGATAATAACTGCATAATATGGGTAATGATGCATGTTATATTGATAACATTGGGAGTAATAAGTACAATTATTGTTGTTCTAGCGATAATAACTGCATAATATGGGTAATAATGCATGTTATATTGATAATATTGGGAGTAATAGGTATATTTATTATAGTTCTAGCGATAATAACTGCATAATATGGGTAATAATGCATGTTATATTGATAATATTGGGAGTAATAAGTATAATTATTGTAGTTCTAGCGATAATAACTGCATAATAGGGGTAATAATGCATGTTATACTGATAATAATATAAGTAATAAGTACAACTATGATAGTTCTAGCGATAATAACTGCATGATATGGGTACTAATGCATGACATATTGATAATATTAGAAGTAATAAGTATAATTATTATAGTTCTAGCGATAATAACTGCATAATAGGGGTAATAATGCATGTTATACTGATAATAATATAAGTAATAAGTATAACTATTATAGTTCTAGCGATAATAACTGTATAATATGGGTAATAATGCATGACATATTGATAAAAGTAGGAGTAATAAATATAATTATTATAGTTGTAGCGACAAGAACTGCATAATATAGGTAATAGTGCATGTTATATTATATTGATAATAATAAAAGTAATAAGTATTATTATTGTAGTTCTAGCGATAATAACTGTATAATATGGGTAATTATGCATGACATATAGATAATATTAGGAGTAATAAGTATAGTTATTATAGTCCTAGCGATAATAACTGCATAATATGGGTAATAATGCATGTTATATTGATAATATTGGGAGTAATAAGTATAATTATTGTAGTTCTAGCGATAATAACTGCATTATAGGGGTAATAATGCATGTTATACTGATAATAATATAAGCAATAAGTATAACTATTATAGTTCTAGCGATAATAACTGTGTAATATGGGTAATAATGCATGACATATTGATAATATTAGGAGTAATAAGTATAATTATTGTAGTTCTAGCGATAATAACTGCATAATAGGGGTTATAATGCATGTTATACTGATAATAATATAAGTAATAAGTATAACTATTATAGTTCTAGCGATAATAACTGTTTAATATGGGTAATAATGCATGACATATAGATAAAAGTAGGAGTAATAAGTATAATTATTATAGTTGTAGCGATAAGAACTGCATAATATAGGTAATAGTGCATGTTATATTGATAATAATAAAAGTAATAAGTATAATTATTGTAGTTCTAGCGATAATAACTGTGTTTCTTGACCACGGTATCCAACGAGTTTTCTCCAGTTGGCTAAGTGGTCAGTAATTAGCTGATTCTCTCCTATAAGAGGAGACGGAGCACAGGCGGTTGCAGGACAAAGTCATGAAAAGTTGGTAGATAATAAAAAACACTCAGTCGACAGTTTACACAATTATTTAATTCACGATTAACACTCACGACGGACACTGGACGACGATAACGAGAACAATAACTTGGATGATAAATCTGACTTGAGTCGGTTGAAAGATCGGATGAAAACAGCTAACGCGGTGACTATGCAAGGTTCACACGGTTAATGCCAGTTTAAAGTCAACCGGTAATTCGGATTGAACCTTTATTCCGGTTGATGGCGTGGCGGTAGGACTAATCCCGTGTGGGAGGGATTAGACGTGCCTGGGTTTATTATTCTTATGTCGGAACATACCGCCCGCCTCGGATCTTATGGATCCGACCAATCATCTACAACAAGACTAGAATCAGAAAACATACAAAACTATAGTTAACGTAAATAAGGATACCGCCCGCCATACGAAATATTTACAATCTTATAATCTACAATATTTACAGACTTAAATCTAAAACGCCGCCCGCCATACGCATGGTTACAATATTATGGTATTTATAAGGGATTAACACACTGTCGATTTCTCATGGGTGTTGATGTCGACGGGTAAGAAGCAGAGTTTCGTAATAGGTCGCTGATATTCACTTTGTGCCGTCTTCACGGTAACGACGCGAGTGATGCCGTCGGACCCGGGATGGCAGTGTGTTATTCGTCCGAGTTCCCATTTACAGGGAGGCGCGAGGGGGTTTCGAATTAAAACGATACGTCCAGGTTTCGCAAGGTCGGTTCTAGTACGCCATTTCGGTCGCTGTTGTAGCGTGTGTAAATAGTCCGTAGACCAAGCTTGCCAAAAGCTCTCGTTCATTTGTTTTATTAGTTGCCATCGTGACAATCGTGTTTCGCGGACATCTAATAACGTCGGTGATGGTATGGCATTCAGAGCGGAGCCGATGAGGAAGTGACCAGGTGTTAATGAAGTGTAATCATCATAATTATCGGATACCGGAGCGATCGGACGTGAATTTAAGCATGCTTCGACTTGGCAAAGCAGTGTTGTAAATTCTTCGAAGGTTAACGTATGTGCACCTATAATACGTTTGAGATGGTATTTCACGCTTCTAACACCAGCTTCCCACAGCCCTCCAAAGTGAGGGGCGGAGGGAGGAATAAAATTCCAGGTGACATGCTCACTGACCAATTTATTACGGAAATCTGGATTACGTGTCGCAACTTTAAACATTTGGTTCAGTTCCTTTTCAGCTCCGTGGAAATTTGTACCATTGTCAGAATATACATTGGTTGGTACACCTCGACGGGAACAAAAGCGCTCGAATGCAGCTAGGAATGCTGCTGTTGAATAATTGCTAACTAACTCTAGATGAATCGCGCGGGTGGTTAGGCATATAAACAACGCAATATATGCCTTACTCGATTTGTGTCCGCGTCCGGAGGCTAAACGGACGAGGACAGGACCAGCGTAATCCACGCCACAATGAAGGAATGCGCGTTCGACTTTGTTTACTCGCGGAAAAGGAAGATTTCCCATTAGTTCGGTAGCGGTACTTGCGCGTTCACGGACACAAACCACACAGCGGTACAGTACAGAGCGGATAAGCTGGCGAGCGCGGAGGAGCCAAAACTGTTGGCGTAGGACAGCAAGCGTGAGCTGGGATCCGCCATGAAGCGTGCGGAGATGTGTAAAATGGATAAGAAGTTTGACAAGCGGATGAGAACCAAGAACTATTGGATTTTTGGAATCTTCAGGTAATGTCGATTTATTTAATCGTCCCCCAACACGAATTAATCCGTCGGCGTCAATATATACATTCAGCGATACAAGCGCGCTGTTGCGCGGAAGCGACTGGGCGTTTTGTAAACATTGCAATTCATTCAAGAATAGGTTACGCTGAATGTATTTCAACCAAAATAGACGGGCTTGTTGTATTTCACTTGGACTTAATACACCACTATCACCTTTGTCATGAATGGAATCACGTGAGGTGTTCGTAAGCTTTGGGAAAGAAGGCAATCGCCTTAATCTGTTGATAAATCTGAATATGTATGCAGTGACTCGTAGTAATTTTGTCCAATTGGAATATCGGTCGGCAAGATCCCAAGTTGGTACGGGGGCTGCCATATTTACAGGGAGAGAACGCTCTTCCATTGAAGTGGACGCGATCACTGAGGCATCATACGGCCAGTCAGCTGACGAAAGTCTAAGCCACAACGGACCAGTCCACCAAATAGATTGGGAACCTAATTGATCGCAATTTAATCCTCGAGATGCACAATCCGCTGGGTTGTCACCGGTAGGCACGTGGTGCCATTTTACATTCGGTATATTGGTTTGGATCTCAGCAACCCTATTAGCGACAAATGTTTTCCACCGGGATGGGTGTTGAGAGACCCAGGCTAAAACTATTGTAGAGTCTGTCCAACAATAGCTCGTCACTGATTGAAGGGCAAGCGTCGATTTGACAAACATAAGAAGACGAGATAACAACACAGCAGCACATAATTCAAGTCGAGGAATACTTATAGATTTGAGCGGTGCAACTTTAGATTTTGCAGTTAAAAGCGAAATTGTGACGTCTCCGGATAGTGTTGTGATTTTTAAATAAACAACGGCGGCATAAGCAGAAGATGAGGCATCTGCGAAACCGTGTAATTCGCATGATTTCACGTGCAACCCGTAATGTACCCATCGTGGTAGTGAAAGTTGACGTAAACACGGGAGTTGTTTATAGTACGAAGTCCATTCATCAAGGATCGCGTTTGGAATGTTTACGTCCCAATCACACTTAAGGTGCCACAACCGTTGCATGAAAATCTTCGCTTTAATAACCACAGGAGTGACCCAACCCAACGGATCAAAAAGTTTTGCTATAGTGGACAAAATGGTGCGCTTCGTGTTAGGCACGGTTTCCTCAATACTGATATTGAATTGGAAAGAGTCGACATTAGGGTTCCACGACACGCCTAGTACTTTTAACTCAGGTTGCAGAGGTTTATTTGGTTGCAGTGTTTTATTGCTGGTGACGCTGAGGTCATTTGGATTAAGGTCGGATAATAGTGTAGGAGCGTTACTCGCCCATTTGTGAAGGGTGAATCCTGCACGACTCAGGAGCGAAATCAATTGATCTCGAGTTTGCCGAGCGAGGTCGACATCGTCTGCACCAAAAACACAGTCATCAACATAAATTTGATTCTGTAAGACAGGCATTGCCAATGGATAATGATTTCCGTCATCCTTTGCAAGCTGTCGAAGGACGCGAAGTGCGAGGTAAGGAGCGGGAGCAGTCCCATACGTAACAGTGCGAAGACTAAAGTGACGGAGAGGTTCTTGCGGAGATGCACGCCAAACTATGCGTTGATAATCAATGTCGCGTTTGTCAACAAGGATTTGGCGGTACATTTTTTCAATGTCTGCGAGGAAAACATAGCGATGTAATCGCCATTGCAATATGACTGCGGGCAAGTCTAACTGTAATTTTTGACCGGTAAACAAGTGATCATTGAGAGAGGTACCGTTAGAGGTTTTACTAGATGCGTTAAACACAACACGAAGACGTGTAGTAACACTGGATTCCTTAATTACAGCGTGATGTGGAATATAAACAATTTGATGGGAGACAGAGCTGGGTTCAGGAACTTCGACCATGTGATTCAAGGATTCATATTCGCGCATAAATTTTGCATATTCGTGAGCTAGTTCAGGATTAGCTTGCAATCGTTTTTCTTGCCGGCACCACAAGAGTTTTGCAGTAGGAAGAGATGCGCCAATATTGATTGGAGGCCCTTGTACGAAAGGTAACCTAACACAGTACCGTCCTTCTTCGGTACGCATGTGTGTCTGTTCAAAATGTTTTTCACATTCCTGATCCGCAGGAGTTAACTGCGGAGGCATCGGAATCTGTTCAAGCTCCCAAAACTTACGGAGTGCACTATCCAATAATTCGATAGGCATACAGTGATGCATAGTCAAACGAGAGGAAGAATTTTCACCGTTTGCGGGAAGAGGACCGGACAGGATCCAGCCTAATACTGTATTTTGCGCGACTGGTTCGTTGGGAGCGCCTCTTCGAATGCCATCAATTAACATCCGTCCGTAAAGATCCGCGCCAATGATCATTTCAATGGGATCTGATGAGAAGGGAGTGTCATCCGCGAGATCAAGATCGGTTAAATGTGCGAGTTTGAAATTGCCGTTTATTGGCGGCGGTAAATAAGTCGTTAACTTGTTTACTATTAACGCGGTCATGGAATATGCTGGTCCTGCTCGTTTACATGGTGTTAGCCGGACCATCGTGGACGCTTTGCACGTGGTTTCGTTATCACCTACGCCGGTAATGGAAATAGAGACGCGATCGCGCGGCGTTTTTAGGCGTTGGGCTAAATTTTCGGTGATCAAGGACGCGACAGACCCCTGATCAAGGAGGACCCGAATTCGTTGAGTTCGGCCGTTAGAAGAGTGTATGTTGACTCTCGCGGTGGCTAAGAGGACACGCAAAGGTGCTGTTGTGGTTCGCGTAACAGACAAAGACGGTACATTTGTTGACGTATTCACTTCGTTATCGTTTGCGGAAACGGTTGAAACATCGGTCGCGAGGGGATTTGAAACGACGTTCGCGTTATTAAAATGTAACAATGTATGATGTCGCTTGCGACATTTCTGACACGAATAAATACTCTTACAATCTCTCTGTTGATGTTGCGTACTAAGGCAGTTGATGCAACGCTTTCCTTTTTTAATGTAGTCAATGCGCTGGGATACCGTTTTTTCACGAAAGACCGGACATTGGTTAAGGCCGTGGTTCGCGCGACACAATGGGCAATTCGGACTATTGGACATTGTCGCATGCGATGGATAATGTTGCGATGGGTTTTGTTTAACAACTATCTTCCCGGTTGAGGATCCGGGTTTCGGAACGAGAATCGCTTCGAGAGATCGAATTCGCGATTCAAGAAAGGTATCGAGATCATCAAAACGGGGAAATTCGGTCGATGTTCCTAATTGCAGTTCCCAAGCACGACGGGAATTTCGGTCGAGGCAATTGACTATCAAACAAACTAAGATCTCGTTCCACTGGTCAACGGCGCAGCCTAACTTTTTTAACGCTTGAATGGCCATATTCGAACGGTCCCGGATATCGTTTAGCGCGGATTTTGACTCAACGTTAGTACTCGGTAAATTTAGCAACGCTTGGACATGCACCGTGATGAGCCGACGTTTATTTTCATAACGGCGAACAAGAAGATTCCACGCGATTTGAAAGTTACTATCGGTTACAGCGAGATTACGAATGATATCGAGCGGTTCGTTATTGACGCAAGAAAACAAATACTGTAATTTGGATACTTCTGATATCGCCTTGTTACCCACGATCATGGCTTGAAAGCGGTCGCGGAAACTCTCCCACTCGTCGAGGGCCCCGGAGAACGTAGGAAGATGCAGCTGAGGTAAACGCTCCACGGATGCTGCCTGCTGTTGGATGTTCTGATCCGGTTCTGCCTCTCCAGCGGGACGCTCCTGCCTTAGTTTCTCCTCGAGATGGTTAAGGATTTCCGCCATGAAATCGGAGGTGGATAAATATGCCTCGTGGGTCAGCATAAACTGCTGCGACAAGAAATATTCGTATTTCTTGTGATGATCGGGGGTGGCAATCGCCACGATTTGGCGATGAAGGCTTTGTGTTTCCTTGAACGCGTTCTCCAATTTGGCAATACGGTTGCGCACCGTTGCAATCGTGTAGTTGGCCTTGCCAATCTTTTTAAAATTGTCCAGTGCGCGAAGGACGAAATACATCGCGTCTTGTTGTTGGTTTATGAGACTTTCTATTTCACTCATTTCGAACACACACGACAGAGTTTGTTTATCACACGTCGTCCCCAACGGTTGGCCTCGAGGTCGAAATCGTTTCTAACGGTAACTACTGGCTGCAGTTTTGAATTTTTCGCACTGATTTTTGCTCCGATCCGGCTCGAAGGACCAATGTTTCTTGACCACGGTATCCAACGAGTTTTCTCCAGTTGGCTAAGTGGTCAGTAATTAGCTGATTCTCTCCTATAAGAGGAGACGGAGCACAGGCGGTTGCAGGACAAAGTCATGAAAAGTTGGTAGATAATAAAAAACACTCAGTCGACAGTTTACACAATTATTTAATTCACGATTAACACTCACGACGGACACTGGACGACGATAACGAGAACAATAACTTGGATGATAAATCTGACTTGAGTCGGTTGAAAGATCGGATGAAAACAGCTAACGCGGTGACTATGCAAGGTTCACACGGTTAATGCCAGTTTAAAGTCAACCGGTAATTCGGATTGAACCTTTATTCCGGTTGATGGCGTGGCGGTAGGACTAATCCCGTGTGGGAGGGATTAGACGTGCCTGGGTTTATTATTCTTATGTCGGAACAAACTGTATAATATGGATAATTATGCATGACATATTGATAATATTAGGAGTAATAAGTATAGTTATTATAGTCCTAGCGATAATAACTGCATAATATGGGTAATAATGCATCACATATTGATAATATTAGGAGTATTAAGTATAATTATTATAGTTCCAGCGATAATAACTGCATAATATGGGTAATAATGCATGACATATTGATAATATTAGGAGTAATAAGTATAATTATTATAGTTCTAGCGATAATAACTGTATAATATGGGTGATAATGCATGACATATTGATAATATTAGGAGAATTAAGTATAATTATTGTAGTTCTAGCGATAATAACTGCATAATACGGGTAATAATGCATGACATATTGATAATATTAGGAGTAATAAGTATAATTATTATAGTGCTAGCGATAATAACTGCATAATATGGGTAATAATGCATGTTATACTGATAATAATATAAGTGATAAGTATAACTATCATAGTTCTAGCGATAATAACTGCATAATATGGGTAATAATGCATGTTATATTGATAATATTGGGAGTAATAGGTATAATTATTGTGGTTCTAGCGATAATAACTGCATAATAGGGGTAATAATGCATGTTATACTGATAATAATATAAGTAATAAGTATAACTATCATAGTTCTAGCGATAATAACTGCATAATATGGGTAATAATGCATGACATATTGATAATATTAGGAGTAATAAGTATAATTATTATAGTTCTAGCGATAATAACTGCATAATATGGGTAATAATGCATGTTATACTGATAATAATATAAGTAATAAGTATAACTATTATAGTTCTAGCGATAATAACTGTATAATATGGGTAATAATGCATGTTATATTGATAATATTGGGAGTAATAAGTATAATTATTGTAGTTCGAGCGGTAATAACTGCATAATATGGGCAATAGTGCATGTTATATTGATAATATTGGGAGTAATAAGTATATTTATTATAGTTCTGACGATAATAACAGTATAATATGGGTAATAATGCATGTTATATTGATAATATTGGGAGTAATAAGTATAATTATTGTAGTTCTAGCGATAATAACTGCATAATAGGGGTAATAATGCATGTTATACTGATAATAATATAAGTAATAAGTATAACTATTATAGTTCTAGCGATAATAACTGTGTACTATGGGTAATAATGCATGACATATTGATAATATTAGGAGTAATAAGTATAATTATTGTAGTTCGAGCGGTAATAACTGCATAATATGGGTAATAGTGCATGTTATATTGATAATATTGGGAGTAATAAGTGTAATTATTATAGTTCTAGCGATAATAACTGCATAATATGGGTAATAATGCATGTTATATTGATAATATTGGGAGTAATAAGTATAATTATTGTAGTTCTAGCGATAATAACTGCATAATAGGGGTAATAATGCATGTTATACTGATAATAATATAAGTAATAAGTATAACTATCATAGTTCTAGCGATAATAACTGCATGATATGGGTACTAATGCATGACATATTGATAATATTAGAAGTAATAAGTATAATTATTATAGTTCTAGCGATAATAACTGCATAATATGGGTAATAATGCATGTTATACTGATAATAATATAAGTAATAAGTATAACTATTATAGTTCTAGCGATAATAACTGTGTAATATGGGTAATAATGCATGACATATTGATAATATTAGGAGTAATAAGTATAATTATTATAGTTCTAGCGATAATAACTGCATAATAGGGGTAATAATGCATGTTATACTGATAATAATATAAGTAATAAGTATAACTATTATAGTTCTAGCGATAATAACTGTATAATATGGGTAATAATGCATGTTATATTGATAATATTGGGAGTAATAAGTATAATTATTGTAGTTCGAGCGGTAATAACTGCATAATATGGGTAATAGTGCATGTTATATTGATAATAATAAAAGTAATAAGTATAATTATTGTAGTTCTAGCGATAATAACTGCATAATATGGGTAATGATGCATGTTATATTGATAACATTGGGAGTAATAAGTATAATTATTGTTGTTCTAGCGATAATAACTGCATAATATGGGTAATAATGCATGTTATATTGATAATATTGGGAGTAATAAGTATATTTATTATAGTTCTAGCGATAATAACTGCATAATATGCGTAATAATGCATGTTATATTGATAACATTGGGAGTAATAAGTATAATTATTGTAGTTCTAGCGATAATAACTGCATAATAGGGGTAATAATGCATGTTATACTGATAATAATATAAGTAATAAGTATAACTATTATAGTTCTAGCGATAATAACTGTGTAATATGGGTAATAATGCATGACATATTGATAATATTAGGAGTAATAAGTATAATTATTGTAGTTCGAGCGGTAATAACTGCATAATATGGGTAATAGTGCATGTTATATTGATAATATTGGGAGTAATAAGTGTAATTATTATAGTTCTAGCGATAATAACTGCATAATATGGGTAATAATGCATGTTATATTGATAATATTGGGAGTAATAAGTATAATTATTGTAGTTCTAGCGATAATAACTTCATAATAGGGGTAATAATGCATGTTATACTGATAATAATATAAGCAATAAGTATAACTATCATAGTTCTAGCGATAATAACTGCATGATATGGGTACTAATGCATGACATATTGATAATATTAGAAGTAATAAGTATAATTATTATAGTTCTAGCGATAATAACTGCATAATATGGGTAATAATGCATGTTATACTGATAATAATATAAGTAATAAGTATAACTATTATAGTTCTAGCGATAATAACTGTGTAATATGGGTAATAATGCATGACATATTGATAATATTAGGAGTAATAAGTATAATTATTATAGTTCTAGCGATAATAACTGCATAATAGGGGTAATAATGCATGTTATACTGATAATAATATAAGTAATAAGTATAACTATTATAGTTCTAGCGATAATAACTGTATAATATGGGTAATAATGCATGACATATTGATAAAAGTAGGAGTAATAAATATAATTATTATAGTTGTAGCGACAAGAACTGCATAATATAGGTAATAGTGCATGTTATATTATATTGATAATAATAAAAGTAATAAGTATTATTATTGTAGTTCTAGCGATAATAACTGTATAATATGGGTAATTATGCATGACATATTGATAATATTAGGAGTAATAAGTATAGTTATTATAGTCCTAGCGATAATAACTGCATAATATGGGTAATAATGCATGTTATATTGATAATATTGGGAGTAATAAGTATAATTATTGTAGTTCTAGCGATAATAACTGCATTATAGGGGTAATAATGCATGTTATACTGATAATAATATAAGCAATAAGTGTAACTATTATAGTTCTAGCGATAATAACTGTGTAATATGGGTAATAATGCATGACATATTGATAATATTAGGAGTAATAAGTATAATTATTGTAGTTCTAGCGATAATAACTGCATAATAGGGGTTATAATGCATGTTATACTGATAATAATATAAGTAATAAGTATAACTATTATAGTTCTAGCGATAATAACTGTATAATATGGGTAATAATGCATGACATATTGATAAAAGTAGGAGTAATAAGTATAATTATTATAGTTGTAGCGATAAGAACTGCATAATATAGGTAATAGTGCATGTTATATTGATAATAATAAAAGTAATAAGTATAATTATTGTAGTTCTAGCGATAATAACTGTATAATATGGATAATTATGCATGACATATTGATAATATTAGGAGTAATAAGTATAGTTATTATAGTCCTAGCGATAATAACTGCATAATATGGGTAATAATGCATGACATATTGATAATATTAGGAGTATTAAGTATAATTATTGTAGTTCTAGCGATAATAACTGCATAATATGGGTAATAATGCATGACATATTGATAATATTAGGAGTAATAAGTATAATTATTATAGTTCTAGCGATAATAACTGTATAATATGGATAATAATGCATGACATATTGATAATATTAGGAGAATTAAGTATAATTATTGTAGTTCTAGCGATAATAACTGCATAATATGGGTAACAATGCATGACATATTGATAATATTAGGAGTAATAAGTATAATTATTATAGTGCTAGCGATAATAACTGCATAATATGGGTAATAATGCATGTTATATTGATAATATTGGGAGTAACAAGTATAATTATTGTAGTTCTAGCGATAATAACTGCATAATAGGGGTAATAATGCATGTTATACTGATAATAATATAAGTAATAAGTATAACTATCATAGTTCTAGCGATAATAACTGCATGATATGGGTACTAATGCATGACATATTGATAATATTAGAAGTAATAAGTATAATTATTATAGTTCTAGCGATAATAACTGCATAATATGGGTAATAATGCATGTTATACTGATAATAATATAAGTAATAAGTATAACTATTATAGTTCTAGCGATAATAACTGTGTAATATGGGTAATAATGCATGACATATTGATAATATTAGGAGTAATAAGTATAATTATTATAGTTCTAGCGATAATAACTGCATAATAGGGGTAATAATGCATGTTATACTGATAATAATATAAGTAATAAGTATAACTATTATAGTTCTAGCGATAATAACTGTATAATATGGGTAATAATGCATGTTATATTGATAATATTGGGAGTAATAAGTATAATTATTGTAGTTCGAGCGGTAATAACTGCATAATATGGGTAATAGTGCACGTTATATTGATAATAATAAAAGTAATAAGTATAATTATTGTAGTTCTAGCGATAATAACTGCATAATATGGGTAATGATGCATGTTATATTGATAACATTGGGAGTAATAAGTATAATTATTGTTGTTCTAGCCATAATAACTGCATAATATGGGTAATAATGCATGTTATATTGATAATATTGGGAGTAATAAGTATATTTATTATAGTTCTAGCGATAATAACTGCATAATATGGGTAATAATGCATGTTTTATTGATAATATTGGGAGTAATAAGTATAATTATTGTAGTTCTAGCGATAATAACTGCATAATAGGGGTAATAATGCATGTTATACTGATAATAATATAAGTAATAAGTATAACTATCATAGTTCTAGCGATAATAACTGCATGATATGGGTAATAATGCATGACATATTGATAATATTAGGAGTAATAAGTATAATTATTATAGTTCTAGCGATAATAACTGCATAATAGGGGTAATAATGCATGTTATACTGATAATAATATAAGTAATAAGTATAACTATCATAGTTCTAGCGATAATAACTGCATGATATGGGTACTAATGCATGACATATTGATAATATTAGAAGCAATAAGTATAATTATTGTAGTTCTAGCGATAATAACTGCATAATAGGGGTAATAATGCATGTTATACTGATAATAATATAAGTAATAAGTATAACTATCATAGTTCTAGCGATAATAACTGCATGATATGGGTACTAATGCATGACATATTGATAATATTAGAAGTAATAAGTATAATTATTATAGTTCTAGCGATAATAACTGCATAATATGGGTAATAATGCATGTTATACTGATAATAATATAAGTAATAAGTATAACTATTATAGTTCTAGCGATAATAACTGTGTAATATGGGTAATAATGCATGACATATTGATAATATTAGGAGTAATAAGTATAATTATTATAGTTCTAGCGATAATAACTGCATAATAGGGGTAATAATGCATGTTATACTGATAATAATATAAGTAATAAGTATAACTATTATAGTTCTAGCGATAATAACTGTATAATATGGGTAATAATGCATGACATATTGATAAAAGTAGGAGTAATAAATATAATTATTATAGTTGTAGCGACAAGAACTGCATAATATAGGTAATAGTGCATGTTATATTATATTGATAATAATAAAAGTAATAAGTATTATTATTGTAGTTCTAGCGATAATAACTGTATAATATGGGTAATTATGCATGACATATTGATAATATTAGGAGTAATAAGTATAGTTATTATAGTCCTAGCGATAATAACTGCATAATATGGGTAATAATGCATGTTATATTGATAATATTGGGAGTAATAAGTATAATTATTGTAGTTCTAGCGATAATAACTGCATTATAGGGGTAATAATGCATGTTATACTGATAATAATATAAGCAATAAGTGTAACTATTATAGTTCTAGCGATAATAACTGTGTAATATGGGTAATAATGCATGACATATTGATAATATTAGGAGTAATAAGTATAATTATTGTAGTTCTAGCGATAATAACTGCATAATAGGGGTTATAATGCATGTTATACTGATAATAATATAAGTAATAAGTATAACTATTATAGTTCTAGCGATAATAACTGTATAATATGGGTAATAATGCATGACATATTGATAAAAGTAGGAGTAATAAGTATAATTATTATAGTTGTAGCGATAAGAACTGCATAATATAGGTAATAGTGCATGTTATATTGATAATAATAAATGTAATAAGTATAATTATTGTAGTTCTAGCGATAATAACTGTATAATATGGATAATTATGCATGACATATTGATAATATTAGGAGTAATAAGTATAGTTATTATAGTCCTAGCGATAATAACTGCATAATATGGGTAATAATGCATGACATATTGATAATATTAGGAGTATTAAGTATAATTATTGTAGTTCTAGCGATAATAACTGCATAATATGGGTAATAATGCATGACATATTGATAATATTAGGAGTAATAAGTATAATTATTATAGTTCTAGCGATAATAACTGTATAATATGGATAATAATGCATGACATATTGATAATATTAGGAGAATTAAGTATAATTATTGTAGTTCTAGCGATAATAACTGCATAATATGGGTAACAATGCATGACATATTGATAATATTAGGAGTAATAAGTATAATTATTATAGTGCTAGCGATAATAACTGCATAATATGGGTAATAATGCATGTTATATTGATAATATTGGGAGTAATAAGTATAATTATTGTAGTTCTAGCGATAATAACTGCATAATAGGGGTAATAATGCATGTTATACTGATAATAATATAAGTAATAAGTATAACTATCATAGTTCTAGCGATAATAACTGCATGATATGGGTACTAATGCATGACATATTGATAATATTAGAAGTAATAAGTATAATTATTATAGTTCTAGCGATAATAACTGCATAATATGGGTAATAATGCATGTTATACTGATAATAATATAAGTAATAAGTATAACTATTATAGTTCTAGCGATAATAACTGTGTAATATGGGTAATAATGCATGACATATTGATAATATTAGGAGTAATAAGTATAATTATTATAGTTCTAGCGATAATAACTGCATAATAGGGGTAATAATGCATGTTATACTGATAATAATATAAGTAATAAGTATAACTATTATAGTTCTAGCGATAATAACTGCATGATATGGGTAATAATGCATGACATATTGATAATATTAGGAGTAATAAGTATAATTATTATAGTTCTAGCGATAATAACTGCATAATAGGGGTAATAATGCATGTTATACTGATAATAATAAAAGTAATAAGTATAATTATTGTAGTTCTAGCGATAATAACTGCATAATATGGGTAATAATGCATGTTATATTGATAATATTGGGAGTAATAGGTATAATTATTGTGGTTCTAGCGATAATAACTGCATAATAGGGGTAATAATGCATGTTATACTGATAATAATATAAGTAATAAGTATAACTATCATAGTTCTAGCGATAATAACTGCATAATATGGGTAATAATGCATGACATATTGATAATATTAGGAGTAATAAGTATAATTATTATAGTTCTAGCGATAATAACTGCATAATATGGGTAATAATGCATGTTATACTGATAATAATATAAGTAATAAGTATAACTATTATAGTTCTAGCGATAATAACTGTATAATATGGGTAATAATGCATGTTATATTGATAATATTGGGAGTAATAAGTATAATTATTGTAGTTCGAGCGGTAATAACTGCATAATATGGGCAATAGTGCATGTTATATTGATAATATTGGGAGTAATAAGTATATTTATTATAGTTCTGACGATAATAACAGTATAATATGGGTAATAATGCATGTTATATTGATAATATTGGGAGTAATAAGTATAATTATTGTAGTTCTAGCGATAATAACTGCATAATAGGGGTAATAATGCATGTTATACTGATAATAATATAAGTAATAAGTATAACTATTATAGTTCTAGCGATAATAACTGTGTACTATGGGTAATAATGCATGACATATTGATAATATTAGGAGTAATAAGTATAATTATTGTAGTTCGAGCGGTAATAACTGCATAATATGGGTAATAGTGCATGTTATATTGATAATATTGGGAGTAATAAGTGTAATTATTATAGTTCTAGCGATAATAACTGCATAATATGGGTAATAATGCATGTTATATTGATAATATTGGGAGTAATAAGTATAATTATTGTAGTTCTAGCGATAATAACTGCATAATAGGGGTAATAATGCATGTTATACTGATAATAATATAAGTAATAAGTATAACTATCATAGTTCTAGCGATAATAACTGCATGATATGGGTACTAATGCATGACATATTGATAATATTAGAAGTAATAAGTATAATTATTATAGTTCTAGCGATAATAACTGCATAATATGGGTAATAATGCATGTTATACTGATAATAATATAAGTAATAAGTATAACTATTATAGTTCTAGCGATAATAACTG
The DNA here is from genome assembly GCA_963576845.1 of Megachile leachella. Classification (NCBI taxonomy): domain Eukaryota; kingdom Metazoa; phylum Arthropoda; class Insecta; order Hymenoptera; family Megachilidae; genus Megachile; species Megachile leachella. The sequence continues at coordinate 58,584 of CAUYWW010000092.1, forward strand.
TGTAATATGGGTAATAATGCATGACATATTGATAATATTAGGAGTAATAAGTATAATTATTATAGTTCTAGCGATAATAACTGCATAATAGGGGTAATAATGCATGATATACTGATAATAATATAAGTAATAAGTATAACTATTATAGTTCTAGCGATAATAACTGTATAATATGGGTAATAATGCATGTTATATTGATAATATTGGGAGTAATAAGTATAATTATTGTAGTTCGAGCGGTAATAACTGCATAATATGGGTAATAGTGCATGTTATATTGATAATAATAAAAGTAATAAGTATAATTATTGTAGTTCTAGCGATAATAACTGCATAATATGGGTAATGATGCATGTTATATTGATAACATTGGGAGTAATAAGTATAATTATTGTTGTTCTAGCGATAATAACTGCATAATATGGGTAATAATGCATGTTATATTGATAATATTGGGAGTAATAAGTATATTTATTATAGTTCTAGCGATAATAACTGCATAATATGCGTAATAATGCATGTTATATTGATAACATTGGGAGTAATAAGTATAATTATTGTAGTTCTAGCGATAATAACTGCATAATAGGGGTAATAATGCATGTTATACTGATAATAATATAAGTAATAAGTATAACTATTATAGTTCTAGCGATAATAACTGTGTAATATGGGTAATAATGCATGACATATTGATAATATTAGGAGTAATAAGTATAATTATTGTAGTTCGAGCGGTAATAACTGCATAATATGGGTAATAGTGCATGTTATATTGATAATATTGGGAGTAATAAGTGTAATTATTATAGTTCTAGCGATAATAACTGCATAATATGGGTAATAATGCATGTTATATTGATAATATTGGGAGTAATAAGTATAATTATTGTAGTTCTAGCGATAATAACTTCATAATAGGGGTAATAATGCATGTTATACTGATAATAATATAAGCAATAAGTATAACTATCATAGTTCTAGCGATAATAACTGCATGATATGGGTACTAATGCATGACATATTGATAATATTAGAAGTAATAAGTATAATTATTATAGTTCTAGCGATAATAACTGCATAATATGGGTAATAATGCATGTTATACTGATAATAATATAAGTAATAAGTATAACTATTATAGTTCTAGCGATAATAACTGTGTAATATGGGTAATAATGCATGACATATTGATAATATTAGGAGTAATAAGTATAATTATTATAGTTCTAGCGATAATAACTGCATAATAGGGGTAATAATGCATGTTATACTGATAATAATATAAGTAATAAGTATAACTATTATAGTTCTAGCGATAATAACTGTATAATATGGGTAATAATGCATGACATATTGATAAAAGTAGGAGTAATAAATATAATTATTATAGTTGTAGCGACAAGAACTGCATAATATAGGTAATAGTGCATGTTATATTATATTGATAATAATAAAAGTAATAAGTATTATTATTGTAGTTCTAGCGATAATAACTGTATAATATGGGTAATTATGCATGACATATTGATAATATTTGGAGTAATAAGTATAGTTATTATAGTCCTAGCGATAATAACTGCATAATATGGGTAATAATGCATGTTATATTGATAATATTGGGAGTAATAAGTATAATTATTGTAGTTCTAGCGATAATAACTGCATTATAGGGGTAATAATGCATGTTATACTGATAATAATATAAGCAATAAGTGTAACTATTATAGTTCTAGCGATAATAACTGTGTAATATGGGTAATAATGCATGACATATTGATAATATTAGGAGTAATAAGTATAATTATTGTAGTTCTAGCGATAATAACTGCATAATAGGGGTTATAATGCATGTTATACTGATAATAATATAAGTAATAAGTATAACTATTATAGTTCTAGCGATAATAACTGTATAATATGGGTAATAATGCATGACATATTGATAAAAGTAGGAGTAATAAGTATAATTATTATAGTTGTAGCGATAAGAACTGCATAATATAGGTAATAGTGCATGTTATATTGATAATAATAAAAGTAATAAGTATAATTATTGTAGTTCTAGCGATAATAACTGTATAATATGGATAATTATGCATGACATATTGATAATATTAGGAGTAATAAGTATAGTTATTATAGTCCTAGCGATAATAACTGCATAATATGGGTAATAATGCATGACATATTGATAATATTAGGAGTATTAAGTATAATTATTGTAGTTCTAGCGATAATAACTGCATAATATGGGTAATAATGCATGACATATTGATAATATTAGGAGTAATAAGTATAATTATTATAGTTCTAGCGATAATAACTGTATAATATGGATAATAATGCATGACATATTGATAATATTAGGAGAATTAAGTATAATTATTGTAGTTCTAGCGATAATAACTGCATAATATGGGTAACAATGCATGACATATTGATAATATTAGGAGTAATAAGTATAATTATTATAGTGCTAGCGATAATAACTGCATAATATGGGTAATAATGCATGTTATATTGATAATATTGGGAGTAATAAGTATAATTATTGTAGTTCTAGCGATAATAACTGCATAATAGGGGTAATAATGCATGTTATACTGATAATAATATAAGTAATAAGTATAACTATCATAGTTCTAGCGATAATAACTGCATGATATGGGTACTAATGCATGACATATTGATAATATTAGAAGTAATAAGTATAATTATTATAGTTCTAGCGATAATAACTGCATAATATGGGTAATAATGCATGTTATACTGATAATAATATAAGTAATAAGTATAACTATTATAGTTCTAGCGATAATAACTGTGTAATATGGGTAATAATGCATGACATATTGATAATATTAGGAGTAATAAGTATAATTATTATAGTTCTAGCGATAATAACTGCATAATAGGGGTAATAATGCATGTTATACTGATAATAATATAAGTAATAAGTATAACTATTATAGTTCTAGCGATAATAACTGTATAATATGGGTAATAATGCATGTTATATTGATAATATTGGGAGTAATAAGTATAATTATTGTAGTTCGAGCGGTAATAACTGCATAATATGGGTAATAGTGCACGTTATATTGATAATAATAAAAGTAATAAGTATAATTATTGTAGTTCTAGCGATAATAACTGCATAATATGGGTAATGATGCATGTTATATTGATAACATTGGGAGTAATAAGTATAATTATTGTTGTTCTAGCCATAATAACTGCATAATATGGGTAATAATGCATGTTATATTGATAATATTGGGAGTAATAAGTATATTTATTATAGTTCTAGCGATAATAACTGCATAATATGGGTAATAATGCATGTTTTATTGATAATATTGGGAGTAATAAGTATAATTATTGTAGTTCTAGCGATAATAACTGCATAATAGGGGTAATAATGCATGTTATACTGATAATAATATAAGTAATAAGTATAACTATCATAGTTCTAGCGATAATAACTGCATGATATGGGTAATAATGCATGACATATTGATAATATTAGGAGTAATAAGTATAATTATTATAGTTCTAGCGATAATAACTGCATAATAGGGGTAATAATGCATGTTATACTGATAATAATATAAGTAATAAGTATAACTATCATAGTTCTAGCGATAATAACTGCATGATATGGGTACTAATGCATGACATATTGATAATATTAGAAGTAATAAGTATAATTATTGTAGTTCTAGCGATAATAACTGCATAATAGGGGTAATAATGCATGTTATACTGATAATAATATAAGTAATAAGTATAACTATCATAGTTCTAGCGATAATAACTGCATGATATGGGTACTAATGCATGACATATTGATAATATTAGAAGTAATAAGTATAATTATTATAGTTCTAGCGATAATAACTGCATAATATGGGTAATAATGCATGTTATACTGATAATAATATAAGTAATAAGTATAACTATTATAGTTCTAGCGATAATAACTGTGTAATATGGGTAATAATGCATGACATATTGATAATATTAGGAGTAATAAGTATAATTATTATAGTTCTAGCGATAATAACTGCATAATAGGGGTAATAATGCATGTTATACTGATAATAATATAAGTAATAAGTATAACTATTATAGTTCTAGCGATAATAACTGTATAATATGGGTAATAATGCATGACATATTGATAAAAGTAGGAGTAATAAATATAATTATTATAGTTGTAGCGACAAGAACTGCATAATATAGGTAATAGTGCATGTTATATTATATTGATAATAATAAAAGTAATAAGTATTATTATTGTAGTTCTAGCGATAATAACTGTATAATATGGGTAATTATGCATGACATATTGATAATATTAGGAGTAATAAGTATAGTTATTATAGTCCTAGCGATAATAACTGCATAATATGGGTAATAATGCATGTTATATTGATAATATTGGGAGTAATAAGTATAATTATTGTAGTTCTAGCGATAATAACTGCATTATAGGGGTAATAATGCATGTTATACTGATAATAATATAAGCAATAAGTGTAACTATTATAGTTCTAGCGATAATAACTGTGTAATATGGGTAATAATGCATGACATATTGATAATATTAGGAGTAATAAGTATAATTATTGTAGTTCTAGCGATAATAACTGCATAATAGGGGTTATAATGCATGTTATACTGATAATAATATAAGTAATAAGTATAACTATTATAGTTCTAGCGATAATAACTGTATAATATGGGTAATAATGCATGACATATTGATAAAAGTAGGAGTAATAAGTATAATTATTATAGTTGTAGCGATAAGAACTGCATAATATAGGTAATAGTGCATGTTATATTGATAATAATAAAAGTAATAAGTATAATTATTGTAGTTCTAGCGATAATAACTGTATAATATGGATAATTATGCATGACATATTGATAATATTAGGAGTAATAAGTATAGTTATTATAGTCCTAGCGATAATAACTGCATAATATGGGTAATAATGCATGACATATTGATAATATTAGGAGTATTAAGTATAATTATTGTAGTTCTAGCGATAATAACTGCATAATATGGGTAATAATGCATGACATATTGATAATATTAGGAGTAATAAGTATAATTATTATAGTTCTAGCGATAATAACTGTATAATATGGATAATAATGCATGACATATTGATAATATTAGGGAGATTAAGTATAATTATTGTAGTTCTAGCGATAATAACTGCATAATATGGGTAACAATGCATGACATATTGATAATATTAGGAGTAATAAGTATAATTATTATAGTGCTAGCGATAATAACTGCATAATATGGGTAATAATGCATGTTATATTGATAATATTGGGAGTAATAAGTATAATTATTGTAGTTCTAGCGATAATAACTGCATAATAGGGGTAATAATGCATGTTATACTGATAATAATATAAGTAATAAGTATAACTATCATAGTTCTAGCGATAATAACTGCATGATATGGGTACTAATGCATGACATATTGATAATATTAGAAGTAATAAGTATAATTATTATAGTTCTAGCGATAATAACTGCATAATATGGGTAATAATGCATGTTATACTGATAATAATATAAGTAATAAGTATAACTATTATAGTTCTAGCGATAATAACTGTGTAATATGGGTAATAATGCATGACATATTGATAATATTAGGAGTAATAAGTATAATTATTATAGTTCTAGCGATAATAACTGCATAATAGGGGTAATAATGCATGTTATACTGATAATAATATAAGTAATAAGTATAACTATTATAGTTCTAGCGATAATAACTGTATAATATGGGTAATAATGCATGTTATATTGATAATATTGGGAGTAATAAGTATAATTATTGTAGTTCGAGCGGTAATAACTGCATAATATGGGTAATAGTGCACGTTATATTGATAATAATAAAAGTAATAAGTATTATTATTGTAGTTCTAGCGATAATAACTGTATAATATGGGTAATTATGCATGACATATTGATAATATTAGGAGTAATAAGTATAATTATTATAGTTCTAGCGATAATAACTGTATAATATGGGTAATAATGCATGACATATTGATAAAAGTAGGAGTAATAAGTATAATTATTATAGTTGTAGCGATAAGAACTGCATAATATAGGTAATAGTGCATGTTATATTGATAATAATAAAAGTAATAAGTATAATTATTGTAGTTCTAGCGATAATAACTGTATAATATGGATAATTATGCATGACATATTGATAATATTAGGAGTAATAAGTATAGTTATTATAGTCCTAGCGATAATAACTGCATAATATGGGTAATAATGCATGACATATTGATAATATTAGGAGTATTAAGTATAATTATTGTAGTTCTAGCGATAATAACCGCATAATATGGGTAATAATGCATGACATATTGATAATATAAGGAGTAATAAGTATAATTATTGTAGTTCTAGCGATAATAACTGCATAATATGGGTAATAATGCATGACATATTGATAATATTAGGAGTAATAAGTATAATTATTGTAGTTCGAGCGGTAATAACTGCATAATATGGGTAATAGTGCATGTTATATTGATAATATTGGGAGTAATAAGTGTAATTATTATAGTTCTAGCGATAATAACTGCATAATATGGGTAATAATGCATGTTATATTGATAATATTGGGAGTAATAAGTATAATTATTGTAGTTCTAGCGATAATAACTGCATTATAGGGGTAATAATGCATGTTATACTGATAATAATATAAGCAATAAGTATAACTATTATAGTTCTAGCGATAATAACTGTGTAATATGGGTAATAATGCATGACATATTGATAATATTAGGAGTAATAAGTATAATTATTATAGTTCTAGCGATAATAACTGTATAATATGGGTAATAATGCATGACATATTGATAAAAGTAGGAGTAATAAGTATAATTATTATAGTTGTAGCGATAAGAACTGCATAATATAGGTAATTAGTGCATGTTATATTGATAATAATAAAAGTAATAAGTATAATTATTGTAGTTCTAGCGATAATAACTGTATAATATGGATAATTATGCATGACATATTGATAATATTAGGAGTAATAAGTATAGTTATTATAGTCCTAGCGATAATAACCGCATAATATGGGTAATAATGCATGACATATTGATAATATTAGGAGAATTAAGTATAATTATTGTAGTTCTAGCGATAATAACTGCATAATAAGGGTAATAATGCATGACATATTGATAATATTAGGAGTAATAAGTATAATTATTATAGTGCTAGCGATAATAACTGCATAATATGGGTAATAATGCATGTTATACTGATAATAATATAAGTGATAAGTATAACTATCATAGTTCTAGCGATAATAACTGCATAATATGGGTAATAATGCATGTTATATTGATAATATTGGGAGTAATAGGTATAATTATTGTGGTTCTAGCGATAATAACTGCATAATAGGGGTAATAATGCATGTTATACTGATAATAATATAAGTAATAAGTATAACTATCATAGTTCTAGCGATAATAACTGCATAATATGGGTAATAATGCATGACATATTGATAATATTAGGAGTAATAAGTATAATTATTATAGTTCTAGCGATAATAACTGCATAATATGGGTAATAATGCATGTTATACTGATAATAATATAAGTAATAAGTATAACTATTATAGTTCTAGCGATAATAACTGCATAATAGGGGTAATAATGCATGTTATACTGATAATAATATAAGTAATAAGTATAACTATTATAGTTCTAGCGATAATAACTGCATAATATGGGTAATAATGCATGTTATATTGATAATATTGGGAGTAATAAGTATAATTATTGTAGTTCTAGCGATAATAACTGCATAATAGGGGTAATAATGCATGTTATACTGATAATAATATAAGTAAGAAGTATAACTATCATAGTTCTAGCGATAATAACTGCATGATATGGGTACTAATGCATGACATATTGATAATATTAGAAGTAATAAGTATAATTATTATAGTTCTAGCGATAATAACTGCATAATATGGGTAATAATGCATGTTATACTGATAATAATATAAGTAATAAGTATAACTATTATAGTTCTAGCGATAATAACTGTGTAATATGGGTAATAATGCATGACATATTGATAATATTAGGAGTAATAAGTATAATTATTATAGTTCTAGCGATAATAACTGCATAATAGGGGTAATAATGCATGTTATACTGATAATAATATAAGTAATAAGTATAACTATTATAGTTCTAGCGATAGTAACTGTATAATATGGGTAATAATGCATGTTATATTGATAATATTGGGAGTAATAAGTATAATTATTGTAGTTCGAGCGGTAATAACTGCATAATATGGGTAATAGTGCATGTTATATTGATAATAATAAAAGTAATAAGTATAATTATTGTAGTTCTAGCGATAATAACTGCATAATATGGGTAATGATGCATGTTATATTGATAACATTGGGAGTAATAAGTATAATTATTGTTGTTCTAGCGATAATAACTGCATAATATGGGTAATAATGCATGTTATATTGATAATATTGGGAGTAATAGGTATATTTATTATAGTTCTAGCGATAATAACTGCATAATATGGGTAATAATGCATGTTATATTGATAATATTGGGAGTAATAAGTATAACTATTATAGTTCTAGCGATAATAACTGTATAATATGGGTAATAATGCATGACATATTGATAAAAGTAGGAGTAATAAGTATAATTATTATAGTTGTAGCGATAAGAACTGCATAATATAGGTAATAGTGCATGTTATATTGATAATAATAAAAGTAATAAGTATAATTATTGTAGTTCTAGCGATAATAACTGTATAATATGGATAATTATGCATGACATATTGATAATATTAGGAGTAATAAGTATAGTTATTATAGTCCTAGCGATAATAACTGCATAATATGGGTAATAATGCATCACATATTGATAATATTAGGAGTATTAAGTATAATTATTGTAGTTGTAGCGACAAGAACTGCATAATATGGGTAATAATGCATGACATATTGATAATATTAGGAGTAATAAGTATAATTATTATAGTTCTAGCGATAATAACTGTATAATATGGGTAATAATGCATGACATATTGATAATATTAGGAGAATTAAGTATAATTATTGTAGTTCTGGCGATAATAACTGCATAATATGGGTAATAATGCATGACATATTGATAATATTAGGAGTAATAAGTATAATTATTATAGTGCTAGCGATAATACCTGCATAATATGGGTAATAATGAATGTTATACTGATAATAATATAAGTGATAAGTATAACTATCATAGTTCTAGCGATAATAACTGCATAATATGGGTAATAATGCATGTTATATTGATAATATTGGGAGTAATAGGTATAATTATTGTGGTTCTAGCGATAATAACTGCATAATAGGGGTAATAATGCATGTTATACTGATAATAATATAAGTAATAAGTATAACTATCATAGTTCTAGCGATAATAACTGCATAATATGGGTAATAATGCATGACATATTGATAATATTAGGAGTAATAAGTATAATTATTATAGTTCTAGCGATAATAACTGCATAATATGGGTAATAATGCATGTTATACTGATAATAATATAAGTAATAAGTATAACTATTATAGTTCTAGCGATAATAACTGTATAATATGGGTAATAATGCATGTTATATTGATAATATTGGGAGTAATAAGTATAATTATTGCAGTTCGAGCGGTAATAACTGCATAATATGGGCAATAGTGCATGTTATATTGATAATATTGGGAGTAATAAGTATATTTATTATAGTTCTGACGATAATAACAGTATAATATGGGTAATAATGCATGTTATATTGATAATATTGGGAGTAATAAGTATAATTATTGTAGTTCTAGCGATAATAACTGCATAATAGGGGTAATAATGCATGTTATACTGATAATAATATAAGTAATAAGTATAACTATTATAGTTCTAGCGATAATAACTGTGTAATATGGGTAATAATGCATGACATATTGATAATATTAGGAGTAATAAGTATAATTATTGTAGTTCGAGCGGTAATAACTGCATAATATGGGTAATAGTGCATGTTATATTGATAATATTGGGAGTAATAAGTGTAATTATTATAGTTCTAGCGATAATAACTGCATAATATGGGTAATAATGCATGTTATATTGATAATATTGGGAGTAATAAGTATAATTATTGTAGTTCTAGCGATAATAACTGCATAATAGGGGTAATAATGCATGTTATACTGATAATAATATAAGTAATAAGTATAACTATCATAGTTCTAGCGATAATAACTGCATGATATGGGTACTAATGCATGACATATTGATAATATTAGAAGTAATAAGTATAATTATTATAGTTCTAGCGATAATAACTGCATAATATGGGTGATAATGCATGTTATACTGATAATAATATAAGTAATAAGTATAACTATTATAGTTCTAGCGATAATAACTGTGTAATATGGGTAATAATGCATGACATATTGATAATATTAGGAGTAATAAGTATAATTATTATAGTTCTAGCGATAATAACTGCATAATAGGGGTAATAATGCATGTTATACTGATAATAATATAAGTAATAAGTATAACTATTATAGTTCTAGCGATAATAACTGTATAATATGGGTAATAATGCATGTTATATTGATAATATTGGGAGTAATAAGTATAATTATTGTAGTTCGAGCGGTAATAACTGCATAATATGGGTAATAGTGCATGTTATATTGATAATAATAAAAGTAATAAGTATAATTATTGTAGTTCTAGCGATAATAACTGCATAATATGGGTAATGATGCATGTTATATTGATAACATTGGGAGTAATAAGTATAATTATTATAGTTCTAGCGATAATAACTGCATACTATGGGTAATAATGCATGTTATATTGATAATATTGGGAGTAATAAGTATATTTATTATAGTCCTAGCGATAATAACTGCATAATATGGGTAATAATGCATGACATATTGATAATATTAGGAGTAATAAGTATAATTACTATAGTTGTAGCGATAATAACTGCATAATATGGGTAATAGTGCATGTTATACTGATAATAATATAAGTAATAAGTATAACTATTATAGTTCTAGCGATAATAACTGCATAATATGGGTAATAATGCATGATATATTGATAATATTAGGAGTAATAAGTATAATTACTATAGTTGTAGCGATAATAACTGCATAATATGGGTAATAGTGCATGTTATACTGATAATAATATAAGTAATAAGTATAACTATTATAGTTCTAGCGATAATAACTGCATAATATGGGTAATAATGCATGATATATTGATAATATTAGGAGTAATAAGTATAATTATTATAGTTCTAGCGATAATAACTGCATAATATGGGTAATAGTGCATGTTACATTTATAATATTGGGAGTAATAGGTATAATTATTGTAGTTCTAGCGATAATAACTGCATAATAGGGGTAATAATGCATGTTATACTGATAATAATATGAGTAATAAGTATAACTATTATAGTTCTAGCGATAATAACTGTATAATATGGGTAATAATGCATGACATATTGATAAAAGTGGGTGTAATAAGTATAATTATTATAGTTGTAGCGATAATAACTGCATAATATCGGTAATAGTGTACGTTATATTGATAATAATAAAAGTTATAAGTATAATTGTTATAGATCGTGCGATAATAACTGCATAATAGGGGTAATAATGCATGTTATACTGATAATAATATAAGTAATAAGTATAACTATCATAGTTCTAGCGATAATAACTGCATAATATGGGTAATAATGCATGACATATTGATAATATTAGGAGTAATAAGTATAATTATTATAGTTCTAGCGATAATAACTGCATAATATGGGTAATAATGCATGTTATACTGATAATAATATAAGTAATAAGTATAACTATTATAGTTCTAGCGATAATAACTGTATAATATGGGTAATAATGCATGTTATATTGATAATATTGGGAGTAATAAGTATAATTATTGCAGTTCGAGCGGTAATAACTGCATAATATGGGCAATAGTGCATGTTATATTGATAATATTGGGAGTAATAAGTATATTTATTATAGTTCTGACGATAATAACAGTATAATATGGGTAATAATGCATGTTATATTGATAATATTGGGAGTAATAAGTATAATTATTGTAGTTCTAGCGATAATAACTGCATTATAGGGGTAATAATGCATGTTATACTGATAATAATATAAGCAATAAGTATAACTATTATAGTTCTAGCGATAATAACTGTGTAATATGGGTAATAATGCATGACATATTGATAATATTAGGAGTAATAAGTATAATTATTATAGTTCTAGCGATAATAACTGTATAATATGGGTAATAATGCATGACATATTGATAAAAGTAGGAGTAATAAGTATAATTATTATAGTTGTAGCGATAAGAACTGCATAATATAGGTAATAGTGCATGTTATATTGATAATAATAAAAGTAATAAGTATAATTATTGTAGTTCTAGCGATAATAACTGTATAATATGGATAATTATGCATGACATATTGATAATATTAGGAGTAATAAGTATAGTTATTATAGTCCTAGCGATAATAACCGCATAATATGGGTAATAATGCATGACATATTGATAATATTAGGAGAATTAAGTATAATTATTGTAGTTCTAGCGATAATAACTGCATAATAAGGGTAATAATGCATGACATATTGATAATATTAGGAGTAATAAGTATAATTATTATAGTGCTAGCGATAATAACTGCATAATATGGGTAATAATGCATGTTATACTGATAATAATATAAGTGATAAGTATAACTATCATAGTTCTAGCGATAATAACTGCATAATATGGGTAATAATGCATGTTATATTGATAATATTGGGAGTAATAGGTATAATTATTGTGGTTCTAGCGATAATAACTGCATAATAGGGGTAATAATGCATGTTATACTGATAATAATATAAGTAATAAGTATAACTATCATAGTTCTAGCGATAATAACTGCATAATATGGGTAATAATGCATGACATATTGATAATATTAGGAGTAATAAGTATAATTATTATAGTTCTAGCGATAATAACTGCATAATATGGGTAATAATGCATGTTATACTGATAATAATATAAGTAATAAGTATAACTATTATAGTTCTAGCGATAATAACTGCATAATAGGGGTAATAATGCATGTTATACTGATAATAATATAAGTAATAAGTATAACTATTATAGTTCTAGCGATAATAACTGCATAATATGGGTAATAATGCATGTTATATTGATAATATTGGGAGTAATAAGTATAATTATTGTAGTTCTAGCGATAATAACTGCATAATAGGGGTAATAATGCATGTTATACTGATAATAATATAAGTAAGAAGTATAACTATCATAGTTCTAGCGATAATAACTGCATGATATGGGTACTAATGCATGACATATTGATAATATTAGAAGTAATAAGTATAATTATTATAGTTCTAGCGATAATAACTGCATAATATGGGTAATAATGCATGTTATACTGATAATAATATAAGTAATAAGTATAACTATTATAGTTCTAGCGATAATAACTGTGTAATATGGGTAATAATGCATGACATATTGATAATATTAGGAGTAATAAGTATAATTATTATAGTTCTAGCGATAATAACTGCATAATAGGGGTAATAATGCATGTTATACTGATAATAATATAAGTAATAAGTATAACTATTATAGTTCTAGCGATAGTAACTGTATAATATGGGTAATAATGCATGTTATATTGATAATATTGGGAGTAATAAGTATAATTATTGTAGTTCGAGCGGTAATAACTGCATAATATGGGTAATAGTGCATGTTATATTGATAATAATAAAAGTAATAAGTATAATTATTGTAGTTCTAGCGATAATAACTGCATAATATGGGTAATGATGCATGTTATATTGATAACATTGGGAGTAATAAGTATAATTATTGTTGTTCTAGCGATAATAACTGCATAATATGGGTAATAATGCATGTTATATTGATAATATTGGGAGTAATAGGTATATTTATTATAGTTCTAGCGATAATAACTGCATAATATGGGTAATAATGCATGTTATATTGATAATATTGGGAGTAATAAGTATAACTATTATAGTTCTAGCGATAATAACTGTATAATATGGGTAATAATGCATGACATATTGATAAAAGTAGGAGTAATAAGTATAATTATTATAGTTGTAGCGATAAGAACTGCATAATATAGGTAATAGTGCATGTTATATTGATAATAATAAAAGTAATAAGTATAATTATTGTAGTTCTAGCGATAATAACTGTATAATATGGATAATTATGCATGACATATTGATAATATTAGGAGTAATAAGTATAGTTATTATAGTCCTAGCGATAATAACTGCATAATATGGGTAATAATGCATCACATATTGATAATATTAGGAGTATTAAGTATAATTATTGTAGTTGTAGCGACAAGAACTGCATAATATGGGTAATAATGCATGACATATTGATAATATTAGGAGTAATAAGTATAATTATTATAGTTCTAGCGATAATAACTGTATAATATGGGTAATAATGCATGACATATTGATAATATTAGGAGAATTAAGTATAATTATTGTAGTTCTGGCGATAATAACTGCATAATATGGGTAATAATGCATGACATATTGATAATATTAGGAGTAATAAGTATAATTATTATAGTGCTAGCGATAATACCTGCATAATATGGGTAATAATGAATGTTATACTGATAATAATATAAGTGATAAGTATAACTATCATAGTTCTAGCGATAATAACTGCATAATATGGGTAATAATGCATGTTATATTGATAATATTGGGAGTAATAGGTATAATTATTGTGGTTCTAGCGATAATAACTGCATAATAGGGGTAATAATGCATGTTATACTGATAATAATATAAGTAATAAGTATAACTATCATAGTTCTAGCGATAATAACTGCATAATATGGGTAATAATGCATGACATATTGATAATATTAGGAGTAATAAGTATAATTATTATAGTTCTAGCGATAATAACTGCATAATATGGGTAATAATGCATGTTATACTGATAATAATATAAGTAATAAGTATAACTATTATAGTTCTAGCGATAATAACTGTATAATATGGGTAATAATGCATGTTATATTGATAATATTGGGAGTAATAAGTATAATTATTGCAGTTCGAGCGGTAATAACTGCATAATATGGGCAATAGTGCATGTTATATTGATAATATTGGGAGTAATAAGTATATTTATTATAGTTCTGACGATAATAACAGTATAATATGGGTAATAATGCATGTTATATTGATAATATTGGGAGTAATAAGTATAATTATTGTAGTTCTAGCGATAATAACTGCATAATAGGGGTAATAATGCATGTTATACTGATAATAATATAAGTAATAAGTATAACTATTATAGTTCTAGCGATAATAACTGTGTAATATGGGTAATAATGCATGACATATTGATAATATTAGGAGTAATAAGTATAATTATTGTAGTTCGAGCGGTAATAACTGCATAATATGGGTAATAGTGCATGTTATATTGATAATATTGGGAGTAATAAGTGTAATTATTATAGTTCTAGCGATAATAACTGCATAATATGGGTAATAATGCATGTTATATTGATAATATTGGGAGTAATAAGTATAATTATTGTAGTTCTAGCGATAATAACTGCATAATAGGGGTAATAATGCATGTTATACTGATAATAATATAAGTAATAAGTATAACTATCATAGTTCTAGCGATAATAACTGCATGATATGGGTACTAATGCATGACATATTGATAATATTAGAAGTAATAAGTATAATTATTATAGTTCTAGCGATAATAACTGCATAATATGGGTGATAATGCATGTTATACTGATAATAATATAAGTAATAAGTATAACTATTATAGTTCTAGCGATAATAACTGTGTAATATGGGTAATAATGCATGACATATTGATAATATTAGGAGTAATAAGTATAATTATTATAGTTCTAGCGATAATAACTGCATAATAGGGGTAATAATGCATGTTATACTGATAATAATATAAGTAATAAGTATAACTATTATAGTTCTAGCGATAATAACTGTATAATATGGGTAATAATGCATGTTATATTGATAATATTGGGAGTAATAAGTATAATTATTGTAGTTCGAGCGGTAATAACTGCATAATATGGGTAATAGTGCATGTTATATTGATAATAATAAAAGTAATAAGTATAATTATTGTAGTTCTAGCGATAATAACTGCATAATATGGGTAATGATGCATGTTATATTGATAACATTGGGAGTAATAAGTATAATTATTATAGTTCTAGCGATAATAACTGCATACTATGGGTAATAATGCATGTTATATTGATAATATTGGGAGTAATAAGTATATTTATTATAGTCCTAGCGATAATAACTGCATAATATGGGTAATAATGCATGACATATTGATAATATTAGGAGTAATAAGTATAATTACTATAGTTGTAGCGATAATAACTGCATAATATGGGTAATAGTGCATGTTATACTGATAATAATATAAGTAATAAGTATAACTATTATAGTTCTAGCGATAATAACTGCATAATATGGGTAATAATGCATGATATATTGATAATATTAGGAGTAATAAGTATAATTACTATAGTTGTAGCGATAATAACTGCATAATATGGGTAATAGTGCATGTTATACTGATAATAATATAAGTAATAAGTATAACTATTATAGTTCTAGCGATAATAACTGCATAATATGGGTAATAATGCATGATATATTGATAATATTAGGAGTAATAAGTATAATTATTATAGTTCTAGCGATAATAACTGCATAATATGGGTAATAGTGCATGTTACATTTATAATATTGGGAGTAATAGGTATAATTATTGTAGTTCTAGCGATAATAACTGCATAATAGGGGTAATAATGCATGTTATACTGATAATAATATGAGTAATAAGTATAACTATTATAGTTCTAGCGATAATAACTGTATAATATGGGTAATAATGCATGACATATTGATAAAAGTGGGTGTAATAAGTATAATTATTATAGTTGTAGCGATAATAACTGCATAATATCGGTAATAGTGTACGTTATATTGATAATAATAAAAGTTATAAGTATAATTGTTATAGATCGTGCGATAATAACTGCATAATATGGGTAATAGTGCATGTTATATTGATAATAATAAAAGAAATAAGTATAATTATTGTAGTTCTAGCGATAATAACTGCATAATATGGGTAATAATGCATGTTATATTGATAATATTGGGAGTAATAAGTATAATTATTGTAGTTCTAGCGATAATAACTGTAATAGGGGTAATAATGCATGTTATACTGGTAATAATATAAGTAATAAGTATAACTATTATAGTTCTAGCGATAATAACTGTGTAATATGGGTAATAATGCATGACATATTGATAATATTAGGAGTAATAAGTATAATTATTATAATTCTAGCGATAATAACTGCATAATAGGGGTAATAATGCATGTTATACTGATAATAATATAAGTAATAAGTATAACTATTATAGTTCTAGCGATGATAACTGTATAATATGGGTAATAATGCATGTTATATTGATAATATTGGGTGTAATAAGTATAATTATTGTAGTTCGAGCGGTAATAACTGCATAATATGGGTAATAGTGCATGTTATATTGATAATAATAAAAGTAATAAGTATAATTATTGTAGTTCGAGCGATAATAACTGCATAATATGGGTAATGATGCATGTTATATTGATAACATTGGGAGTAATAAGTATAATTATTGTAGTTCTAGCGATAATAACTGCATAATATGGGTAATAATGCATGTTATATTGATAATATTGGGAGTAATAAGTATATTTATTATAGTTCTGACGATAATAACAGTATAATATGGGTAATAATGCATGTTATATTGATAATATTGGGAGTAATAAGTATAATTATTATAGTTCTAGCGATAATAACTCCATAATATGGGTAATAATGCATGTTATATTGATAATATTGGGAGTAATAAGTATATTTATTATAGCTCTGACGATAATAACTGTATAATATGGGTAATTATGCATGACATATTGATAATATTAGGAGTAATAAGTATAGTTATTATAGTCCTAGCGATAATAACTGCATAATATGGGTAATAATGCATGACATATTGATAATATTAGGAGTAATAAGTATAATTATTGTAGTTCGAGCGATAATAACTGCATAATATGGGTAATGATGCATGTTATATTGATAACATTGAGAGTAATAAGTATAATTATTGTAGTTCTAGCGATAATAACTGCATAATATGGGTAATAATGCATGTTATATTGATAATATTGGGAGTAATAAGTATAATTATTGTAGTTCTAGCGATAATAACTGCATAATAGGGGTAATAATGCATGTTATACTGATAATAATATAAGTAATAAGTATAACTATCATAGTTCTAGCGATAATAACTGCATGATATGGGTACTAATGCATGACATATTGATAATATTAGAAGTAATAAGTATAATTATTATAGTTCTAGCGATAATAACTGCATAATATGGGTAATAATGCATGTTATACTGATAATAATATAAGTAATAAGTATAACTATTATAGTTCTAGCGATAATAACTGTGTAATATGGGTAATAATGCATGACATATTGATAATATTAGGAGTAATAAGTATAATTATTATAGTTCTAGCGATAATAACTGCATAATAGGGGTAATAATGCATGTTATACTGATAATAATATAAGTAATAAGTATAACTATTATAGTTCTAGCGATAATAACTGTATAATATGGGTAATAATGCATGTTATATTGATAATATTGGTAGTAATAAGTATAATTATTGTAGTTCGAGCGATAATAACTGCATAATATGGGTAATAGTGCAAGTTACATTTATAATATTGGGAGTAATAGGTATAATTATTGTAGTTCTAGCGATAATAACTGCATAATAGGGGTAGTAATGCATGTTATACTGATAATAATATGAGTAATAAGTATAACTATTATAGTTCTAGCGATAATAACTGTATAATATGGGTAATAATGCATGACATATTGATAAAAGTGGGTGTAATAAGTATAATTATTATAGTTGTAGCGATAATAACTGCATAATATGGGTAATAATGCATGTTATATTGATAATATTGGGTGTAATAAGTATAATTATTGTAGTTCTAGCGATAATAACTGCATAATAGGGGTAATAATGCATGTTATACTGATAATAATATAAGTAATAAGTATAACTATTATAGTTCTAGCGATAATAACTGTGTAATATGGGTAATAATGCATGACATATTGATAATATTAGGAGTAATAAGTATAATTATTATAGTTCTAGCGATAATAACTGCATAATAGGGGTAATAATGCATGTTATACTGATAATAATATAAGTAATAAGTATAACTATTATAGTTCTAGCGATAATAACTGTATAATATGGGTAATAATGCATGTTATATTGATAATATTGGTAGTAATAAGTATAATTATTGTAGTTCGAGCGGTAATAACTGCATAATATGGGTAATAGTGCATGTTATATTGATAATAATAAAAGTAATAAGTATAATTATTGTAGTTCGAGCGATAATAACAGCATAATATGGGTAATGATGCATGTTATATTGATAACATTGGGAGTAATAAGTATAATTATTGTAGTTCTAGCGATAATAACTGCATAATATGGGTAATAATGCATGTTATATTGATAATATTGGGAGTAATAAGTATATTTATTATAGTTCTGACGATAATAACAGTATAATATGGGTAATAATGCATGTTATATTGATAATATTGGGAGTAATAAGTATAATTATTATAGTTCTAGCGATAATAACTGCATAATATGGGTAATAATGCATGTTATATTGATAATATTGGGAGTAATAAGTATAATTATTGTAGTTCTAGCGACAATAACTGCATAATAGGGGTAATAATGCATGTTATACTGATAATAATATAAGTAATAAGTATAACTATTATAGTTCTAGCGATATTAACTGCATAATATGGGTAATAATGCATGTTATATTGATAATATTGGGAGTAATAAGTATATTTATTATAGTTCTGACGATATTAACAGTATAATATGGGTAATAATGCATGTTATATTGATAATATTGGGAGTAAGAAGTATAATTGTTATAGTTCAAGCGATAATAACTGCATAAGATGGGTAATAGTGCATGTTATATTGATAATAATAAAAGTAATAAGTATAATTATTGCAGTTCTAGCGATAATAACTGCATAATATGGGTAATGATGCATGTTATATTGATAATATTGGGAGTAATAAGTATAATTATTGTAGTTCGAGCGGTAATAACTGCATAATATGGGTAATAGTGCATGTTATATTGATAATAATAAAAGTAATAAGTATAATTATTGTAGTTCGAGCGATAATAACTGCATAATATGGGTAATGATGCATGTTATACTGATAACATTGGGAGTAATAAGTATAATTATTGTAGTTCTAGCGATAATAACTGCATAATATGGGTAATAATGCATGTTATATTGATAATATTGGGAGTAATAAGTATATTTATTATAGTTCTGACGATAATAACAGTATAATATGGGTAATAATGCATGTTATATTGATAATATTGGGAGTAATAAGTATAATTATTATAGTTCTAGCGATAATAACTGCATAATATGGGTAATAATGCATGTTATATTGATAATATTGGGAGTAATAAGTATATTTATTATAGCTCTGACGATAATAACTGTATAATATGGGTAATTATGCATGACATATTGATAATATTAGGAGTAATAAGTATAGTTATTATAGTCCTAGCGATAATAACTGCATAATATGGGTAATAATGCATGACATATTGATAATATTAGGAGTAATAAGTATAATTATTATAGTTCTAGCGATAATAACTGCATAATAGGGGTAATAATGCATGTTATACTGATAATAATATAAGTAATAAGTATAACTATTATAGTTCTAGCGATAATAACTGTATAATATGGGTAATAATGCATGTTATATTGATAATATTGGGAGTAATAAGTATAATTATTGTAGTTCGAGCGGTAATTATTGTAGTTCGAGCGGTAATAACTGCAAATAATATGGGTAATAGTGCATGTTATATTGATAATAATAAAAGTAATAAGTATAATTATTGTAGTTCTAGCGATAATAACTGCATAATATGGGTAATGATGCATGTTATATTGATAACATTGGGAGTAATAAGTATAATTATTGTAGTTCTAGCGATAATAACTGCATAATATGGGTAATAATGCATGTTATATTGATAATATTGGGAGTAATAAGTATATTTATTATAGTTCTGACGATAATAACAGTATAATATGGGTAATAATGCATGTTATATTGATAATATTGGGAGCAATAAGTATAATTATTATAGTTCTAGCGATAATAACTGCATAATATGGGTAATAATGCATGTTATATTGATAATATTGGGAGTAATAGGTATATTTATTATAGTTCTAGCGATAATAACTGCATAATATGGATAATTATGCATGACATATTGATAATATTAGGAGTAATAAGTATAGTTATTATAGTCCTAGCGATAATAACTGCATAATATGGGTAATAATGCATCACATATTGATAATATTAGGAGTATTAAGTATAATTATTGTAGTTGTAGCGACAAGAACTGCATAATATGGGTAATAATGCATGACATATTGATAATATTAGGAGTAATAAGTATAATTATTATAGTTCTAGCGATAATAACTGTATAATATGGGTAATAATGCATGACATATTGATAATATTAGGAGAATTAAGTATAATTATTGTAGTTCTAGCGATAATAACTGCATAATATGGGTAATAATGCATGACATATTGATAATATTAGGAGTAATAAGTATAATTATTATAGTGCTAGCGATAATACCTGCATAATATGGGTAATAATGCATGTTATACTGATAATAATATAAGTGATAAGTATAACTATCATAGTTCTAGCGATAATAACTGCATAATATGGGTAATAATGCATGTTATATTGATAATATTGGGAGTAATAGGTATAATTATTGTGGTTCTAGCGATAATAACTGCATAATAGGGGTAATAATGCATGTTATACTGATAATAATATAAGTAATAAGTATAACTATCATAGTTCTAGCGATAATAACTGCATAATATGGGTAATAATGCATGACATATTGATAATATTAGGAGTAATAAGTATAATTATTATAGTTCTAGCGATAATAACTGCATAATATGGGTAATAATGCATGTTATACTGATAATAATATAAGTAATAAGTATAACTATTATAGTTCTAGCGATAATAACTGTATAATATGGGTAATAATGCATGTTATATTGATAATATTGGGAGTAATAAGTATAATTATTGTAGTTCGAGCGGTAATAACTGCATAATATGGGCAATAGTGCATGTTATATTGATAATATTGGGAGTAATAAGTATATTTATTATAGTTCTGACGATAATAACAGTATAATATGGGTAATAATGCATGTTATATTGATAACATTGGGAGTAATAAGTATAATTATTATAGTTCTAGCGATAATAACTGCATACTATGGGTAATAATGCATGTTATATTGATAATATTGGGAGTAATAAGTATATTTATTATAGTCCTAGCGATAATAACTGCATAATATGGGTAATAATGCATGACATATTGATAATATTAGGAGTAATAAGTATAATTACTATAGTTGTAGCGATAATAACTGCATAATATGGGTAATAGTGCATGTTATACTGATAATAATATAAGTAATAAGTATAACTATTATAGTTCTAGCGATAATAACTGCATAATATGGGTAATAATGCATGATATATTGATAATATTAGGAGTAATAAGTATAATTATTATAGTTCTAGCGATAATAACTGCATAATATGGGTAATAGTGCATGTTACATTTATAATATTGGGAGTAATAGGTATAATTATTGTAGTTCTAGCGATAATAACTGCATAATAGGGGTAATAATGCATGTTATACTGATAATAATATGAGTAATAAGTATAACTATTATAGTTCTAGCGATAATAACTGTATAATATGGGTAATAATGCATGACATATTGATAAAAGTGGGTGTAATAAGTATAATTATTATAGTTGTAGCGATAATAACTGCATAATATCGGTAATAGTGTACGTTATATTGATAATAATAAAAGTTATAAGTATAATTGTTATAGATCGTGCGATAATAACTGCATAATATGGGTAATAGTGCATGTTATATTGATAATAATAAAAGAAATAAGTATAATTATTGTAGTTCTAGCGATAATAACTGCATAATATGGGTAATAATGCATGTTATATTGATAATATTGGGAGTAATAAGTATAATTATTGTAGTTCTAGCGATAATAACTGTAATAGGGGTAATAATGCATGTTATACTGATAATAATATAAGTAATAAGTATAACTATTATAGTTCTAGCGATAATAACTGTGTAATATGGGTAATAATGCATGACATATTGATAATATTAGGAGTAATAAGTATAATTATTATAATTCTAGCGATAATAACTGCATAGTAGGGGTAATAATGCATGTTATACTGATAATAATATAAGTAATAAGTATAACTATTATAGTTCTAGCGATAATAACTGTATAATATGGGTAATAATGCATGTTATATTGATAATATTGGGTGTAATAAGTATAATTATTGTAGTTCGAGCGGTAATAACTGCATAATATGGGTAATAGTGCATGTTATATTGATAATAATAAAAGTAATAAGTATAATTATTGTAGTTCGAGCGATAATAACTGCATAATATGGGTAATGATGCATGTTATATTGATAACATTGGGAGTAATAAGTATAATTATTGTAGTTCTAGCGATAATAACTGCATAATATGGGTAATAATGCATGTTATATTGATAATATTGGGAGTAATAAGTATATTTATTATAGTTCTGACGATAATAACAGTATAATATGGGTAATAATGCATGTTATATTGATAACATTGGGAGTAATAAGTATAATTATTATAGTTCTAGCGATAATAACTGCATAATATGGGTAATAATGCATGACATATTGATAATATTAGGAGTAATAAGTATAATTACTATAGTTGTAGCGATAATAACTGCATAATATGGGTAATAGTGCATGTTATACTGATAATAATATAAGTAATAAGTATAACTATTATAGTTCTAGCGATAATAACTGCATAATATGGGTAATAATGCATGATATATTGATAATATTAGGAGTAATAAGTATAATTATTATAGTTCTAGCGATAATAACTGCATAATATGGGTAATAGTGCATGTTACATTTATAATATTGGGAGTAATAGGTATAATTATTGTAATTCTAGCGATAATAACTGCATAATAGGGGTAGTAATGCATGTTATACTGATAATAATATGAGTAATAAGTATAACTATTATAGTTCTAGCGATAATAACTGTATAATATGGGTAATAATGCATGATATATTGATAATATTAGGAGTAATAAGTATAATTATTATAGTTCTAGCGATAATAACTGCATAATATGGGTAATAGTGCAAGTTACATTTATAATATTGGGAGTAATAGGTATAATTATTGTAGTTCTAGCGATAATAACTGCATAATAGGGGTAGTAATGCATGTTATACTGATAATAATATGAGTAATAAGTACAACTATTATAGTTCTAGCGATAATAACTGTATAATATGGGTAATAATGCATGACATATTGATAAAAGTGGGTGTAATAAGTATAATTATTATAGTTGTAGCGATAATAACTGCATAATATGGGTAATAATGCATGTTATATTGATAATATTGGGTGTAATAAGTATAATTATTGTAGTTCTAGCGATAATAACTGCATAATAGGGGTAATAATGCATGTTATACTGATAATAATATAAGTAATAAGTATAACTATTATAGTTCTAGCGATAATAACTGTGTAATATGGGTAATAATGCATGACATATTGATAATATTAGGAGTAATAAGTATAATTATTATAGTTCTAGCGATAATAACTGCATAATAGGGGTAATAATGCATGTTATACTGATAATAATATAAGTAATAAGTATAACTATTATAGTTCTAGCGATAATAACTGTATAATATGGGTAATAATGCATGTTATATTGATAATATTGGTAGTAATAAGTATAATTATTGTAGTTCGAGCGGTAATAACTGCATAATATGGGTAATAGTGCATGTTATATTGATAATAATAAAAGTAATAAGTATAATTATTGTAGTTCGAGCGATAATAACAGCATAATATGGGTAATGATGCATGTTATATTGATAACATTGGGAGTAATAAGTATAATTATTGTAGTTCTAGCGATAATAACTGCATAATATGGGTAATAATGCATGTTATATTGATAATATTGGGAGTAATAAGTATATTTATTATAGTTCTGACGATAATAACAGTATAATATGGGTAATAATGCATGTTATATTGATAATATTGGGAGTAATAAGTATAATTATTATAGTTCTAGCGATAATAACTGCATAATATGGGTAATAATGCATGTTATATTGATAATATTGGGAGTAATAAGTATAATTATTGTAGTTCTAGCGACAATAACTGCATAATAGGGGTAATAATGCATGTTATACTGATAATAATATAAGTAATAAGTATAACTATTATAGTTCTAGCGATATTAACTGCATAATATGGGTAATAATGCATGTTATATTGATAATATTGGGAGTAATAAGTATATTTATTATAGTTCTGACGATATTAACAGTATAATATGGGTAATGATGCATGTTATATTGATAACATTGAGAGTAATAAGTATAATTATTGTAGTTCTAGCGATAATAACTGCATAATATGGGTAATAATGCATGTTATATTGATAATATTGGGAGTAATAAGTATAATTATTGTAGTTCTAGCGATAATAACTGCATAATAGGGGTAATAATGCATGTTATACTGATAATAATATAAGTAATAAGTATAACTATCATAGTTCTAGCGATAATAACTGCATGATATGGGTACTAATGCATGACATATTGATAATATTAGAAGTAATAAGTATAATTATTATAGTTCTAGCGATAATAACTGCATAATATGGGTAATAATGCATGTTATACTTATAATAATATAAGTAATAAGTATAACTATTATAGTTCTAGCGATAATAACTGTGTAATATGGGTAATAATGCATGACATATTGATAATATTAGGAGTAATAAGTATAATTATTATAGTTCTAGCGATAATAACTGCATAATAGGGGTAATAATGCATGTTATATTGATAACATTGGGAGTAATAAGTATAATTATTGTAGTTCTAGCGATAATAACTGCATAATATGGGTAATAATGCATGTTATATTGATAATATTGGGAGTAATAAGTATATTTATTATAGTTCTGACGATAATAACAGTATAATATGGGTAATAATGCATGTTATATTGATAACATTGGGAGCAATAAGTATAATTATTATAGTTCTAGCGATAATAACTGCATAATATGGGTAATAATGCATGTTATATTGATAATACTAAAAGTAATAAGTACAATTATTATTGTTCGAGCGATAATAACTGCATAATATGGGTAATAGTGCATGTTATATTGATAATAATAAAAGTAATAAGTATACTTATTGTAGTTCTAGCGATAATAACTACATAATATGGGTAATAGTGCATGTTATATTGATAATAATAATAGTAATGAGTATAATTATTGCAGTTCTAGCGATAATAACCGCATAATATGGGTAATAATGCATGACATATTGATAATATTAGGAGTAATAAGTATAATTACTATAGTTGTAGCGATAATAACTGCATAATATGGGTAATCGTGCATGTTATACTGATAATAATATAAGTAATAAGTATAACTATTATAGTTCTAGCGATAATAACTGCATAATATGGGTAATAATGCATGATATATTGATAATATTAGGAGTAATAAGTATAATTATTATAGTTCTAGCGATAATAACTGCATAATATGGGTAATAGTGCATGTTACATTTATAATATTGGGAGTAATAGGTATAATTATTGTAGTTCTAGCGATAATAACTGCATAATAGGGGTAGTAATGCATGTTATACTGATAATAATATGAGTAATAAGTATAACTATTATAGTTCTAGCGATAATAACTGTATAATATGGGTAATAATGCATGACATATTGATAAAAGTGGGTGTAATAAGTATAATTATTATAGTTGTAGCGATAATAACTGCATAATATCGGTAATAGTGTACGTTATATTGATAATGATAAAAGTATTAAGTATAATTGTTATAGATCGAGCGATAATAACTGCATAATATGGGTAATAGTGCATGTTATATTGATAATAATAAAAGAAATAAGTATAATTATTGTACTTCTAGCGATAATAACTGCATAATATGGGTAATAATGCATGTTATATTGATAATATTGGGAGTAATAAGTATAATTATTGTAGTTCTAGCGATAATAACTGCATAATAGGGGTAATAATGCATGTTATACTGATAATAATATAAGTAATAAGTATAACTATTATAGTTCTAGCGATAATAACTGTGTAATATGGGTAATAATGCATGACATATTGATAATATTAGGAGTAATAAGTATAATTATTATAGTTCTAGCGATAATAACTGCATAATAGGGGTAATAATGCATGTTATACTGATAATAATATAAGTAATAAGTATAACTATTATAGTTCTAGCGATAATAACTGTATAATATGGGTAATAATGCATGTTATATTGATAATATTGGTAGTAATAAGTATAATTATTGTAGTTCGAGCGGTAATAACTGCATAATATGGGTAATAGTGCATGTTATATTGATAATAATAAAAGTAATAAGTATAATTATTGTAGTTCGAGCGATAATAACAGCATAATATGGGTAATGATGCATGTTATATTGATAACATTGGGAGTAATAAGTATAATTATTGTAGTTCTAGCGATAATAACTGCATAATATGGGTAATAATGCATGTTATATTGATAATATTGGGAGTAATAAGTATATTTATTATAGTTCTGACGATAATAACAGTATAATATGGGTAATAATGCATGTTATATTGATAATATTGGGAGTAATAAGTATAATTATTATAGTTCTAGCGATAATAACTGCATAATATGGGTAATAATGCATGTTATATTGATAATATTGGGAGTAATAGGTATAATTATTGTAGTTCTAGCGATAATAACTGCATAATAGGGGTAATAATGCATGTTATACTGATAATAATATAAGTAATAAGTATAACTATTATAGTTCTAGCGATATTAACTGCATAATATGGGTAATAATGCATGTTATATTGATAATATTGGGAGTAATAAGTATATTTATTATAGTTCTGACGATATTAACAGTATAATATGGGTAATAATGCATGTTATATTGATAATATTGGGAGTAATAAGTATAATTGTTATAGTTCAAGCGATAATAACTGCATAATATGGGTAATAGTGCATGTTATATTGATAATAATAAAAGTAATAAGTATAATTATTGCAGTTCTAGCGACAATAACTGCATAATAGGGGTAATAATGCATGTTATACTGATAATAATATAAGTAATAAGTATAACTATTATAGTTCTAGCGATATTAACTGCATAATATGGGTAATAATGCATGTTATATTGATAATATTGGGAGTAATAAGTATATTTATTATAGTTCTGACGATATTAACAGTATAATATGGGTAATGATGCATGTTATATTGATAACATTGAGAGTAATAAGTATAATTATTGTAGTTCTAGCGATAATAACTGCATAATATGGGTAATAATGCATGTTATATTGATAATATTGGGAGTAATAAGTATAATTATTGTAGTTCTAGCGATAATAACTGCATAATAGGGGTAATAATGCATGTTATACTGATAATAATATAAGTAATAAGTATAACTATCATAGTTCTAGCGATAATAACTGCATGATATGGGTACTAATGCATGACATATTGATAATATTAGAAGTAATAAGTATAATTATTATAGTTCTAGCGATAATAACTGCATAATATGGGTAATAATGCATGTTATACTTATAATAATATAAGTAATAAGTATAACTATTATAGTTCTAGCGATAATAACTGTGTAATATGGGTAATAATGCATGACATATTGATAATATTAGGAGTAATAAGTATAATTATTATAGTTCTAGCGATAATAACTGCATAATAGGGGTAATAATGCATGTTATATTGATAACATTGGGAGTAATAAGTATAATTATTGTAGTTCTAGCGATAATAACTGCATAATATGGGTAATAATGCATGTTATATTGATAATATTGGGAGTAATAAGTATATTTATTATAGTTCTGACGATAATAACAGTATAATATGGGTAATAATGCATGTTATATTGATAACATTGGGAGCAATAAGTATAATTATTATAGTTCTAGCGATAATAACTGCATAATATGGGTAATAATGCATGTTATATTGATAATACTAAAAGTAATAAGTACAATTATTATTGTTCGAGCGATAATAACTGCATAATATGGGTAATAGTGCATGTTATATTGATAATAATAAAAGTAATAAGTATACTTATTGTAGTTCTAGCGATAATAACTACATAATATGGGTAATAGTGCATGTTATATTGATAATAATAATAGTAATGAGTATAATTATTGCAGTTCTAGCGATAATAACCGCATAATATGGGTAATAATGCATGACATATTGATAATATTAGGAGTAATAAGTATAATTACTATAGTTGTAGCGATAATAACTGCATAATATGGGTAATCGTGCATGTTATACTGATAATAATATAAGTAATAAGTATAACTATTATAGTTCTAGCGATAATAACTGCATAATATGGGTAATAATGCATGATATATTGATAATATTAGGAGTAATAAGTATAATTATTATAGTTCTAGCGATAATAACTGCATAATATGGGTAATAGTGCATGTTACATTTATAATATTGGGAGTAATAGGTATAATTATTGTAGTTCTAGCGATAATAACTGCATAATAGGGGTAGTAATGCATGTTATACTGATAATAATATGAGTAATAAGTATAACTATTATAGTTCTAGCGATAATAACTGTATAATATGGGTAATAATGCATGACATATTGATAAAAGTGGGTGTAATAAGTATAATTATTATAGTTGTAGCGATAATAACTGCATAATATCGGTAATAGTGTACGTTATATTGATAATGATAAAAGTATTAAGTATAATTGTTATAGATCGAGCGATAATAACTGCATAATATGGGTAATAGTGCATGTTATATTGATAATAATAAAAGAAATAAGTATAATTATTGTACTTCTAGCGATAATAACTGCATAATATGGGTAATAATGCATGTTATATTGATAATATTGGGAGTAATAAGTATAATTATTGTAGTTCTAGCGATAATAACTGCATAATAGGGGTAATAATGCATGTTATACTGATAATAATATAAGTAATAAGTATAACTATTATAGTTCTAGCGATAATAACTGTGTAATATGGGTAATAATGCATGACATATTGATAATATTAGGAGTAATAAGTATAATTATTATAGTTCTAGCGATAATAACTGCATAATAGGGGTAATAATGCATGTTATACTGATAATAATATAAGTAATAAGTATAACTATTATAGTTCTAGCGATAATAACTGTATAATATGGGTAATAATGCATGTTATATTGATAATATTGGTAGTAATAAGTATAATTATTGTAGTTCGAGCGGTAATAACTGCATAATATGGGTAATAGTGCATGTTATATTGATAATAATAAAAGTAATAAGTATAATTATTGTAGTTCGAGCGATAATAACAGCATAATATGGGTAATGATGCATGTTATATTGATAACATTGGGAGTAATAAGTATAATTATTGTAGTTCTAGCGATAATAACTGCATAATATGGGTAATAATGCATGTTATATTGATAATATTGGGAGTAATAAGTATATTTATTATAGTTCTGACGATAATAACAGTATAATATGGGTAATAATGCATGTTATATTGATAATATTGGGAGTAATAAGTATAATTATTATAGTTCTAGCGATAATAACTGCATAATATGGGTAATAATGCATGTTATATTGATAATATTGGGAGTAATAGGTATAATTATTGTAGTTCTAGCGATAATAACTGCATAATAGGGGTAATAATGCATGTTATACTGATAATAATATAAGTAATAAGTATAACTATTATAGTTCTAGCGATATTAACTGCATAATATGGGTAATAATGCATGTTATATTGATAATATTGGGAGTAATAAGTATATTTATTATAGTTCTGACGATATTAACAGTATAATATGGGTAATAATGCATGTTATATTGATAATATTGGGAGTAATAAGTATAATTGTTATAGTTCAAGCGATAATAACTGCATAATATGGGTAATAGTGCATGTTATATTGATAATAATAAAAGTAATAAGTATAATTATTGCAGTTCTAGCGATAATAACTGCATAATAGGGGTAATAGTGCATGTTATACTGATAATAATATAAGTAATAAGTATAACTATTATAGTTCTAGCGATAATAACTGTATAATATGGGTAATAATGCATGACATATTGATAAAAGTAGGAGTAATAAGTATAATTATTATAGTTGTAGCGATAAGAACTGTATAATATAGGTAATAGTGCTTGTTATATTGATAATAATAAAAGTAATAAGTATAATTATTGTAGTTCGAGCGATAATAACAGCATAATATGGGTAATGATGCATGTTATATTGATAACATTGGGTGTAATAAGTATAATTATTGTAGTTCTAGCGATAATAACTGCATAATATGGGTAATAATGCATGTTATATTGATAATATTGGGAGTAATAAGTATATTTATTATAGTTCTGACGATAATAACAGTATAATATGGGTAATAATGCATGTTATATTGATAATATTGGGAGTAATAAGTATAATTATTATAGTTCTAGCGATAATAACTGCATAATATGGGTAATAATGCATGTTATATTGATAATATTGGGAATAATAAGTATAATTATTGTAGTTCTAGCGACAATAACTGCATAATAGGGGTAATAATGCATGTTATACTGATAATAATATAAGTAATAAGTATAACTATTATAGTTCTAGCGATATTAACTGCATAATATGGGTAATAATGCATGTTATATTGATAATATTGGGAGTAATAAGTATATTTATTATAGTTCTGACGATATTAACAGTATAATATGGGTAATGATGCATGTTATATTGATAACATTGAGAGTAATAAGTATAATTATTGTAGTTCTAGCGATAATAACTGCATAATATGGGTAATAATGCATGTTATATTGATAATATTGGGAGTAATAAGTATAATTATTGTAGTTCTAGCGATAATAACTGCATAATAGGGGTAATAATGCATGTTATACTGATAATAATATAAGTAATAAGTATAACTATCATAGTTCTAGCGATAATAACTGCATGATATGGGTACTAATGCATGACATATTGATAATATTAGAAGTAATAAGTATAATTATTATAGTTCTAGCGATAATAACTGCATAATATGGGTAATAATGCATGTTATACTTATAATAATATAAGTAATAAGTATAACTATTATAGTTCTAGCGATAATAACTGTGTAATATGGGTAATAATGCATGACATATTGATAATATTAGGAGTAATAAGTATAATTATTATAGTTCTAGCGATAATAACTGCATAATAGGGGTAATAATGCATGTTATACTGATAATAATATAAGTAATAAGTATAACTATTATAGTTCTAGCGATAATAACTGTATAATATGGGTAATAATGCATGTTATATTGATAATATTGGGAGTAATAAGTATAATTATTGTAGTTCGAGCGGTAATTATTGTAGTTCGAGCGGTAATAACTGCATAATATGGGTAATAGTGCATGTTATATTGATAATAATAAAAGTAATAAGTATAATTATTGTAGTTCTAGCGATAATAACTGCATAATATGGGTAATGATGCATGTTATATTGATAACATTGGGAGTAATAAGTATAATTATTGTAGTTCTAGCGATAATAACTGCATAATATGGGTAATAATGCATGTTATATTGATAATATTGGGAGTAATAAGTATATTTATTATAGTTCTGACGATAATAACAGTATAATATGGGTAATAATGCATGTTATATTGATAACATTGGGAGCAATAAGTATAATTATTATAGTTCTAGCGATAATAACTGCATAATATGGGTAATAATGCATGTTATATTGATAATACTAAAAGTAATAAGTACAATTATTATTGTTCGAGCGATAATAACTGCATAATATGGGTAATAGTGCATGTTATATTGATAATAATAAAAGTAATAAGTATACTTATTGTAGTTCTAGCGATAATAACTACATAATATGGGTAATAGTGCATGTTATATTGATAATAATAATAGTAATAAGTATAATTATTGCAGTTCTAGCGATAATAACCGCATAATATGGGTAATAATGCATGACATATTGATAATATTAGGAGTAATAAGTATAATTACTATAGTTGTAGCGATAATAACTGCATAATATGGGTAATCGTGCATGTTATACTGATAATAATATAAGTAATAAGTATAACTATTATAGTTCTAGCGATAATAACTGCATAATATGGGTAATAATGCATGATATATTGATAATATTAGGAGTAATAAGTATAATTATTATAGTTCTAGCGATAATAACTGCATAATATGGGTAATAGTGCATGTTACATTTATAATATTGGGAGTAATAGGTATAATTATTGTAGTTCTAGCGATAATAACTGCATAATAGGGGTAGTAATGCATGTTATACTGATAATAATATGAGTAATAAGTATAACTATTATAGTTCTAGCGATAATAACTGTATAATATGGGTAATAATGCATGACATATTGATAAAAGTGGGTGTAATAAGTATAATTATTATAGTTGTAGCGATAATAACTGCATAATATCGGTAATAGTGTACGTTATATTGATAATGATAAAAGTATTAAGTATAATTGTTATAGATCGAGCGATAATAACTGCATAATATGGGTAATAGTGCATGTTATATTGATAATAATAAAAGAAATAAGTATAATTATTGTACTTCTAGCGATAATAACTGCATAATATGGGTAATAATGCATGTTATATTGATAATATTGGGAGTAATAAGTATAATTATTGTAGTTCTAGCGATAATAACTGCATAATAGGGGTAATAATGCATGTTATACTGATAATAATATAAGTAATAAGTATAACTATTATAGTTCTAGCGATAATAACTGTGTAATATGGGTAATAATGCATGACATATTGATAATATTAGGAGTAATAAGTATAATTATTATAGTTCTAGCGATAATAACTGCATAATAGGGGTAATAATGCATGTTATACTGATAATAATATAAGTAATAAGTATAACTATTATAGTTCTAGCGATAATAACTGTATAATATGGGTAATAATGCATGTTATATTGATAATATTGGTAGTAATAAGTATAATTATTGTAGTTCGAGCGGTAATAACTGCATAATATGGGTAATAGTGCATGTTATATTGATAATAATAAAAGTAATAAGTATAATTATTGTAGTTCGAGCGATAATAACAGCATAATATGGGTAATGATGCATGTTATATTGATAACATTGGGAGTAATAAGTATAATTATTGTAGTTCTAGCGATAATAACTGCATAATATGGGTAATAATGCATGTTATATTGATAATATTGGGAGTAATAAGTATATTTATTATAGTTCTGACGATAATAACAGTATAATATGGGTAATAATGCATGTTATATTGATAATATTGGGAGTAATAAGTATAATTATTATAGTTCTAGCGATAATAACTGCATAATATGGGTAATAATGCATGTTATATTGATAATATTGGGAGTAATAGGTATAATTATTGTAGTTCTAGCGATAATAACTGCATAATAGGGGTAATAATGCATGTTATACTGATAATAATATAAGTAATAAGTATAACTATTATAGTTCTAGCGATATTAACTGCATAATATGGGTAATAATGCATGTTATATTGATAATATTGGGAGTAATAAGTATATTTATTATAGTTCTGACGATATTAACAGTATAATATGGGTAATAATGCATGTTATATTGATAATATTGGGAGTAATAAGTATAATTGTTATAGTTCAAGCGATAATAACTGCATAATATGGGTAATAGTGCATGTTATATTGATAATAATAAAAGTAATAAGTATAATTATTGCAGTTCTAGCGATAATAACTGCATAATAGGGGTAATAGTGCATGTTATACTGATAATAATATAAGTAATAAGTATAACTATTATAGTTCTAGCGATAATAACTGTATAATATGGGTAATAATGCATGACATATTGATAAAAGTAGGAGTAATAAGTATAATTATTATAGTTGTAGCGATAAGAACTGTATAATATAGGTAATAGTGCATGTTATATTGATAATAATAAAAGTAATAAGTATAATTATTGTAGTTCGAGCGATAATAACAGCATAATATGGGTAATGATGCATGTTATATTGATAACATTGGGAGTAATAAGTATAATTATTGTAGTTCTAGCGATAATAACTGCATAATATGGGTAATAATGCATGTTATATTGATAATATTGGGAGTAATAAGTATATTTATTATAGTTCTGACGATAATAACAGTATAATATGGGTAATAATGCATGTTATATTGATAATATTGGGAGTAATAAGTATAATTATTATAGTTCTAGCGATAATAACTGCATAATATGGGTAATAATGCATGTTATATTGATAATATTGGGAGTAATAAGTATAATTATTGTAGTTCTAGCGACAATAACTGCATAATAGGGGTAATAATGCATGTTATACTGATAATAATATAAGTAATAAGTATAACTATTATAGTTCTAGCGATATTAACTGCATAATATGGGTAATAATGCATGTTATATTGATAATATTGGGAGTAATAAGTATATTTATTATAGTTCTGACGATATTAACAGTATAATATGGGTAATGATGCATGTTATATTGATAACATTGAGAGTAATAAGTATAATTATTGTAGTTCTAGCGATAATAACTGCATAATATGGGTAATAATGCATGTTATATTGATAATATTGGGAGTAATAAGTATAATTATTGTAGTTCTAGCGATAATAACTGCATAATAGGGGTAATAATGCATGTTATACTGATAATAATATAAGTAATAAGTATAACTATCATAGTTCTAGCGATAATAACTGCATGATATGGGTACTAATGCATGACATATTGATAATATTAGAAGTAATAAGTATAATTATTATAGTTCTAGCGATAATAACTGCATAATATGGGTAATAATGCATGTTATACTTATAATAATATAAGTAATAAGTATAACTATTATAGTTCTAGCGATAATAACTGTGTAATATGGGTAATAATGCATGACATATTGATAATATTAGGAGTAATAAGTATAATTATTATAGTTCTAGCGATAATAACTGCATAATAGGGGTAATAATGCATGTTATACTGATAATAATATAAGTAATAAGTATAACTATTATAGTTCTAGCGATAATAACTGTATAATATGGGTAATAATGCATGTTATATTGATAATATTGGGAGTAATAAGTATAATTATTGTAGTTCGAGCGGTAATTATTGTAGTTCGAGCGGTAATAACTGCATAATATGGGTAATAGTGCATGTTATATTGATAATAATAAAAGTAATAAGTATAATTATTGTAGTTCTAGCGATAATAACTGCATAATATGGGTAATGATGCATGTTATATTGATAACATTGGGAGTAATAAGTATAATTATTGTAGTTCTAGCGATAATAACTGCATAATATGGGTAATAATGCATGTTATATTGATAATATTGGGAGTAATAAGTATATTTATTATAGTTCTGACGATAATAACAGTATAATATGGGTAATAATGCATGTTATATTGATAACATTGGGAGCAATAAGTATAATTATTATAGTTCTAGCGATAATAACTGCATAATATGGGTAATAATGCATGTTATATTGATAATACTAAAAGTAATAAGTACAATTATTATTGTTCGAGCGATAATAACTGCATAATATGGGTAATAGTGCATGTTATATTGATAATAATAAAAGTAATAAGTATACTTATTGTAGTTCTAGCGATAATAACTACATAATATGGGTAATAGTGCATGTTATATTGATAATAATAATAGTAATAAGTATAATTATTGCAGTTCTAGCGATAATAACCGCATAATATGGGTAATAATGCATGACATATTGATAATATTAGGAGTAATAAGTATAATTACTATAGTTGTAGCGATAATAACTGCATAATATGGGTAATCGTGCATGTTATACTGATAATAATATAAGTAATAAGTATAACTATTATAGTTCTAGCGATAATAACTGCATAATATGGGTAATAATGCATGATATATTGATAATATTAGGAGTAATAAGTATAATTATTATAGTTCTAGCGATAATAACTGCATAATATGGGTAATAGTGCATGTTACATTTATAATATTGGGAGTAATAGGTATAATTATTGTAGTTCTAGCGATAATAACTGCATAATAGGGGTAGTAATGCATGTTATACTGATAATAATATGAGTAATAAGTATAACTATTATAGTTCTAGCGATAATAACTGTATAATATGGGTAATAATGCATGACATATTGATAAAAGTGGGTGCAATAAGTATAATTATTATAGTTGTAGCGATAATAACTGCATAATATCGGTAATAGTGTACGTTATATTGATAATGATAAAAGTATTAAGTATAATTGTTATAGATCGAGCGATAATAACTGCATAATATGGGTAATAGTGCATGTTATATTGATAATAATAAAAGAAATAAGTATAATTATTGTACTTCTAGCGATAATAACTGCATAATATGGGTAATGATGCATGTTATATTGATAATATTGGGAGTAATAAGTATAATTATTGTAGTTCTAGCGATAATAACTGCATAATAGGGGTAATAATGCATGTTATACTGATAATAATATAAGTAATAAGTATAACTATTATAGTTCTAGCGATAATAACTGTGTAATATGGGTAATAATGCATGACATATTGATAATATTAGGAGTAATAAGTATAATTATTATAGTTCTAGCGATAATAACTGCATAATAGGGGTAATAATGCATGTTATACTGATAATAATATAAGTAATAAGTATAACTATTATAGTTCTAGCGATAATAACTGTATAATATGGGTAATAATGCATGTTATATTGATAATATTGGTAGTAATAAGTATAATTATTGTAGTTCGAGCGGTAATAACTGCATAATATGGGTAATAGTGCATGTTATATTGATAATAATAAAAGTAATAAGTATAATTATTGTAGTTCGAGCGATAATAACAGCATAATATGGGTAATGATGCATGTTATATTGATAACATTGGGAGTAATAAGTATAATTATTGTAGTTCTAGCGATAATAACTGCATAATATGGGTAATAATGCATGTTATATTGATAATATTGGGAGTAATAAGTATATTTATTATAGTTCTGACGATAATAACAGTATAATATGGGTAATAATGCATGTTATATTGATAATATTGGGAGTAATAAGTATAATTATTATAGTTCTAGCGATAATAACTGCATAATATGGGTAATAATGCATGTTATATTGATAATATTGGGAGTAATAAGTATAATTATTGTAGTTCTAGCGATAATAACTGCATAATAGGGGTAATAATGCATGTTATACTGATAATAATATAAGAAATAAGTATAACTATTATAGTTCTAGCGATATTAACTGCATAATATGGGTAATAATGCATGTTATATTGATAATATTGGGAGTAATAAGTATATTTATTATAGTTCTGACGATATTAACAGTATAATATGGGTAATAATGCATGTTATATTGATAATATTGGGAGTAATAAGTATAATTGTTATAGTTCAAGCGATAATAACTGCATAATATGGGTAATAGTGCATGTTATATTGATAATAATAAAAGTAATAAGTATAATTATTGCAGTTCTAGCGATAATAACTGCATAATATGGGTAATAATGCATGTTATATTGATAACATTGGGAGTAATAAGTATAATTATTGTAGTTCTAGCGATAATAACTGCATAATATGGGTAATAATGCATGTTATATTGATAATATTGGGAGTAATAAGTATATTTATTATAGTTCTAGCGATAATAACTGCATAATATGGGTAATAATGCATGTTATATTGATAACATTGGGAGTAATAAGTATATTTATTATAGTTCTGACGATAATAACAGTATAGTATGCGTAACAATGCATGTTATATTGATAATATTGGGAGTAATAAGTATAATTATTATAGTTCTAGCGATAATAACTGCATAATATGGGTAATAATGCATGTTATATTGATAACATTGGGAGTAATAAGTATAATTATTGTAGTTCTAGCGATAATAACTGCATAATATGGGCAATAATGCATGGTATATTGATAATATTGGGATTAATAAGTATATTTATTATAGTTCTGACGATAATAACAGTATAATATGGGTAATAATGCATGTTGTATTGATAATATTGGGAGTAATAAGTATAATTATTGTAGTTCTAGCGATAATAACTGCATAATATGGGTAATAATGCATGTTATATTGATAATATTGGGAGTAATAAGTATAATTATCGTAGTTCTAGCGATAATAACAGCATAATAGGGGTAATAATGCATGTTATATTGATAATATTGGGAGTAATAAGTATAATTATCGTAGTTCTAGCGATAATAACTGCATAATAGGGGTAATAGTGCATGTTATACTGATAATAATATAAGTAATAAGTATAACTATTATAGTTCTAGCGATAATAACTGTATAATATGGGTAATAATGCATGACATATTGATAAAAGTAGGAGTAATAAGTATAATTATTATAGTTGTAGCGATAAGAACTGTATAATATAGGTAATAGTGCATGTTATATTGATAATAATAAAAGTAATAAGTATAATTATTGTAGTTCTAGCGATAATAACAGTATAATATGGGTAATAATGCATGTTATATTTTATAATATTGGGAGTAATAAGTATAATTATTATAGTTCTAGCGATAATAACTGCATAATATGGGTAATAATGCATGTTATATTGATAATACTAAAAGTAATAATTACAATTATTATAGTTCGAGCGATAATAACTACATAATATGGGTAATAGTGCATGTTATATTGATAATAATAAAAGTAATAAGTATAATTATCGTAGTTCTAGCGATAATAACTGCATAATAGGGGTAATAATATATGTTATACTGATAAAAATATAAGTAATAAGGATAACTATTATAGTTCTAGCGATAATAACTGTATAATATGGGAAATAATGCATGAAATATTGATAACATTAGGAGTAATAAGTATAATTATTGTAGTTCTAGCGATAATAACTGCATAGTATGGGTAATAGTGCATGTTATATTGATAACATTGGGAGTAATAAGTATAATTATTGAAGTTCTAGCGATAATAACTGCATAATATGGGCAATAATGCATGTTATATTGATGATATTGGGAGTAATAAGTATATTTATTATAGTTCTGACGATAATAACAGTATAATATGGGTAATAATGCATGTTATATTGATAATATTGGGAGTAATAAGTATAATTATTGTAGTTCTAGCGATAATAACTGCATAATATGGGTAATAATGCATGTTATATTGATAATATTGGGAGTAATAAGTATAATTATCGTAGTTCTAGCGATAATAACTGCATAATATGGGTAATAATGCATGTTATATTGATAATATTGGGAGTAATAGGTATAATTATTGTGGTTCTAGCGATAATAATTGCATAATAGGGGTAATAATGCATGTTATACTGATAATAATATAAGTAATAAGTATAACTATTATAGTTCTAGCGATAATAACTGCATAATATGGGTAATAATGCATGTTATATTGATAATATTGGGAGTAATAAGTATAATTATTGTAGTTCTAGCGATAATAACTGCATAATAGGGGTAATAATGCATGTTATACTGATAATAATATAAGTAATAAGTATAACTATCATAGTTCTAGCGATAATAACTGCATGATATGGGTACTAATGCATGACATATTGATAATATTAGAAGTAATAAGTATAATTATTATAGTTCTAGCGATAATAACTGCATAATATGGGTAATAATGCATGTTATACTGATAATAATATAAGTAATAAGTATAACTATTATAGTTCTAGCGATAATAACTGTGTAATATGGGTAATAATGCATGACATATTGATAATATTAGGAGTAATAAGTATAATTATTATAGTTCTAGCGATAATAACTGCATAATAGGGGTAATAATGCATGTTATACCGATAATAATATAAGTAATAAGTATAACTATTATAGTTCTAGCGGTAATAACTGTATAATATGGGTAATAATGCATGTTATATTGATAATATTGGGAGTAATAAGTATAATTATTGTAGTTCGAGCGGTAATAACTGCATAATATGGGTAATAGTGCATGTTATATTGATAATAATAAAAGTAATAAGTATAATTATTGTAGTTCTAGCGATAATAACTGCATAATATTGGTAATGATGCATGTTATATTGATAACATTGGGAGTAATAAGTATAATTATTGTTGTTCTAGCGATAATAACTGCATAATATGGGTAATAATGCATGTTATATTGATAATATTGGGAGTAATAGGTATATTTATTATAGTTCTAGCGACAATAACTGCATAATATGGGTTATAATGCATGTTATATTGATAATATTGGGAGTAATAAGTATAGCTATTATAGTTCTAGCGATAATAACTGTATAATATGGGTAATAATGCATGACATATTGATAAAAGTAGGAGCAATAAGTATAATTATTATAGTTGTAGCGATAAGAACTGCATAATATAGGTATTAGTGCATGTTATATTGATAATAATAAAAGTAATAAGTATAATTATTGTAGTTCTAGCGATAATAACTGTATAATATGGATAATTATGCATGACATATTGATAATATTAGGAGTAATAAGTATAGTTATTATAGTTCTAGCGATAATAACTGTATAATATGGGTAATAATGCATGACATATTGATAATATTAGGAGAATTAAGTATAATTATTGTAGTTCTAGCGATAATAACTGCATAATAGGGGTAATAATGCATGTTATACTGATAATAATATAAGTAATAAGTATAACTATTATAGTTCTAGCGATATTAACTGCATAATATGGGTAATAATGCATGTTATATTGATAATATTGGGAGTAATAAGTATATTTATTATAGTTCTGACGATATTAACAGTATAATATGGGTAATAATGCATGTTATATTGATAATATTGGGAGTAATAAGTATAATTGTTATAGTTCAAGCGATAATAACTGCATAATATGGGTAATAGTGCATGTTATATTGATAATAATAAAAGTAATAAGTATAATTATTGCAGTTCTAGCGATAATAACTGCATAATATGGGTAATAATGCATGTTATATTGATAACATTGGGAGTAATAAGTATAATTATTGTAGTTCTAGCGATAATAACTGCATAATATGGGCAATAATGCATGTTATATTGATAATATTGGGAGTAATAAGTATATTTATTATAGTTCTAGCGATAATAACTGCATAATATGGGTAATAATGCATGTTATATTGATAACATTGGGAGTAATAAGTATATTTATTATAGTTCTGACGATAATAACAGTATAGTATGGGTAACAATGCATGTTATATTGATAATATTGGGAGTAATAAGTATAATTATTATAGTTCTAGCGATAATAACTGCATAATATGGGTAATAATGCATGTTATATTGATAACATTGGGAGTAATAAGT
Organism: Megachile leachella; assembly: GCA_963576845.1. Taxonomy (NCBI): domain Eukaryota; kingdom Metazoa; phylum Arthropoda; class Insecta; order Hymenoptera; family Megachilidae; genus Megachile; species Megachile leachella. Next base: position 102,035 of record CAUYWW010000092.1, read on the forward strand.
ATAATTATTGTAGTTCTAGCGATAATAACTGCATAATATGGGCAATAATGCATGGTATATTGATAATATTGGGATTAATAAGTATATTTATTATAGTTCTGACGATAATAACAGTATAATATGGGTAATAATGCATGTTGTATTGATAATATTGGGAGTAATAAGTATAATTATTGTAGTTCTAGCGATAATAACTGCATAATATGGGTAATAATGCATGTTATATTGATAATATTGGGAGTAATAAGTATAATTATCGTAGTTCTAGCGATAATAACTGCATAATAGGGGTAATAATGCATGTTATATTGATAATATTGGGAGTAATAAGTATAATTATCGTAGTTCTAGCGATAATAACTGCATAATAGGGGTAATAGTGCATGTTATACTGATAATAATATAAGTAATAAGTATAACTATTATAGTTCTAGCGATAATAACTGTATAATATGGGTAATAATGCATGACATATTGATAAAAGTAGGAGTAATAAGTATAATTATTATAGTTGTAGCGATAAGAACTGTATAATATAGGTAATAGTGCATGTTATATTGATAATAATAAAAGTAATAAGTATAATTATTGTAGTTCTAGCGATAATAACAGTATAATATGGGTAATAATGCATGTTATATTGATAATATTGGGAGTAATAAGTATAATTATTATAGTTCTAGCGATAATAACTGCATAATATGGGTAATAATGCATGTTATATTGATAATACTAAAAGTAATAATTACAATTATTATAGTTCGAGCGATAATAACTACATAATATGGGTAATAGTGCATGTTATATTGATAATAATAAAAGTAATAAGTATAATTATCGTAGTTCTAGCGATAATAACTGCATAATAGGGGTAATAATATATGTTATACTGATAAAAATATAAGTAATAAGGATAACTATTATAGTTCTAGCGATAATAACTGTATAATATGGGAAATAATGCATGAAATATTGATAACATTAGGAGTAATAAGTATAATTATTGTAGTTCTAGCGATAATAACTGCATAGTATGGGTAATAATGCATGTTATATTGATAACATTGGGAGTAATAAGTATAATTATTGAAGTTCTAGCGATAATAACTGCATAATATGGGCAATAATGCATGTTATATTGATAATATTGGGAGTAATAAGTATATTTATTATAGTTCTGACGATAATAACAGTATAATATGGGTAATAATGCATGTTATATTGATAATATTGGGAGTAATAAGTATAATTATTGTAGTTCTAGCGATAATAACTGCATAATATGGGTAATAATGCATGTTATATTGATAATATTGGGAGTAATAAGTATAATTATCGTAGTTCTAGCGATAATAACTGCATAATATGGGTAATAATGCATGTTATATTGATAATATTGGGAGTAATAGGTATAATTATTGTGGTTCTAGCGATAATAATTGCATAATAGGGGTAATAATGCATGTTATACTGATAATAATATAAGTAATGAGTATAACTATTATAGTTCTAGCGATAATAACTGCATAATATGGGTAATAATGCATGTTATATTGATAATATTGGGAGTAATAAGTATAATTATTGTAGTTCTAGCGATAATAACTGCATAATAGGGGTAATAATGCATGTTATACTGATAATAATATAAGTAATAAGTATAACTATCATAGTTCTAGCGATAATAACTGCATGATATGGGTACTAATGCATGACATATTGATAATATTAGAAGTAATAAGTATAATTATTATAGTTCTAGCGATAATAACTGCATAATATGGGTAATAATGCATGTTATACTGATAATAATATAAGTAATAAGTATAACTATTATAGTTCTAGCGATAATAACTGTATAATATGGGTAATAATGCATGTTATATTGATAATATTGGGAGTAATAAGTATAATTATTGTAGTTCGAGCGGTAATAACTGCATAATATGGGTAATAGTGCATGTTATATTGATAATAATAAAAGTAATAAGTATAATTATTGTAGTTCTAGCGATAATAACTGCATAATATGGGTAATGATGCATGTTATATTGATAACATTGGGAGTAATAAGTATAATTATTGTTGTTCTAGCGATAATAACTGCATAATATGGGTAATAATGCATGTTATATTGATAATATTGGGAGTAATAGGTATATTTATTATAGTTCTAGCGATAATAACTGCATAATATGGGTAATAATGCATGTTATATTGATAATATTGGGAGTAATAAGTATAACTATTATAGTTCTAGCGATAATAACTGTATAATATGGGTAATAATGCATGACATATTGATAAAAGTAGGAGTAATAAGTATAATTATTATAGTTGTAGCGATAAGAACTGCATAATATAGGTAATAGTGCATGTTATATTGATAATAATAAAAGTAATAAGTATAATTATTGTAGTTCTAGCGATAATAACTGTATAATATGGATAATTATGCATGACATATTGATAATATTAGGAGTAATAAGTATAGTTATTATAGTCCTAGCGATAATAACTGCATAATATGGGTAATAATGCATCACATATTGATAATATTAGGAGTAATAAGTATAATTATTGTAGTTGTAGCGACAAGAACTGCATAATATGGGTAATAATGCATGACATATTGATAATATTAGGAGTAATAAGTATAATTATTATAGTTCTAGCGATAATAACTGTATAATATGGGTAATAATGCATGACATATTGATAATATTAGGAGAATTAAGTATAATTATTGTAGTTCTAGCGATAATAACTGCATAATATGGGTAATAATGCATGACATATTGATAATATTAGGAGTAATAAGTATAATTATTATAGTGCTAGCGATAATACCTGCATAATATGGGTAATAATGCATGTTATACTGATAATAATATAAGTGATAAGTATAACTATCATAGTTCTAGCGATAATAACTGCATAATATGGGTAATAATGCATGTTATATTGATAATATTGGGAGTAATAGGTATAATTATTGTGGTTCTAGCGATAATAACTGCATAATAGGGGTAATAATGCATGTTATACTGATAATAATATAAGTAATAAGTATAACTATCATAGTTCTAGCGATAATAACTGCATAATATGGGTAATAATGCATGTTATATTGATAATATTGGGAGTAATAAGTATAATTATTGTAGTTCGAGCGGTAATAACTGCATAATATGGGTAATAGTGCATGTTATATTGATAATAATAAAAGTAATAAGTATAATTATTGTAGTTCTAGCGATAATAACTGCATAATATGGGTAATAATGCATGTTATATTGATAATATTGGGAGTAATAGGTATAATTATTGTAGTTCTAGCGATAATAACTGCATAATAGGGGTAATAATGCATGTTATACTGATAATAATATAAGTAATAAGTATAACTATTATAGTTCTAGCGATATTAACTGCATAATATGGGTAATAATGCATGTTATATTGATAATATTGGGAGTAATAAGTATATTTATTATAGTTCTGACGATATTAACAGTATAATATGGGTAATAATGCATGTTATATTGATAATATTGGGAGTAATAAGTATAATTGTTATAGTTCAAGCGATAATAACTGCATAATATGGGTAATAGTGCATGTTATATTGATAATAATAAAAGTAATAAGTATAATTATTGCAGTTCTAGCGATAATAACTGCATAATAGGGGTAATAGTGCATGTTATACTGATAATAATATAAGTAATAAGTATAACTATTATAGTTCTAGCGATAATAACTGTATAATATGGGTAATAATGCATGACATATTGATAAAAGTAGGAGTAATAAGTATAATTATTATAGTTGTAGCGATAAGAACTGTATAATATAGGTAATAGTGCATGTTATATTGATAATAATAAAAGTAATAAGTATAATTATTGTAGTTCGAGCGATAATAACAGCATAATATGGGTAATGATGCATGTTATATTGATAACATTGGGAGTAATAAGTATAATTATTGTAGTTCTAGCGATAATAACTGCATAATATGGGTAATAATGCATGTTATATTGATAATATTGGGAGTAATAAGTATATTTATTATAGTTCTGACGATAATAACAGTATAATATGGGTAATAATGCATGTTATATTGATAATATTGGGAGTAATAAGTATAATTATTATAGTTCTAGCGATAATAACTGCATAATATGGGTAATAATGCATGTTATATTGATAATATTGGGAGTAATAAGTATAATTATTGTAGTTCTAGCGACAATAACTGCATAATAGGGGTAATAATGCATGTTATACTGATAATAATATAAGTAATAAGTATAACTATTATAGTTCTAGCGATATTAACTGCATAATATGGGTAATAATGCATGTTATATTGATAATATTGGGAGTAATAAGTATATTTATTATAGTTCTGACGATATTAACAGTATAATATGGGTAATGATGCATGTTATATTGATAACATTGAGAGTAATAAGTATAATTATTGTAGTTCTAGCGATAATAACTGCATAATATGGGTAATAATGCATGTTATATTGATAATATTGGGAGTAATAAGTATAATTATTGTAGTTCTAGCGATAATAACTGCATAATAGGGGTAATAATGCATGTTATACTGATAATAATATAAGTAATAAGTATAACTATCATAGTTCTAGCGATAATAACTGCATGATATGGGTACTAATGCATGACATATTGATAATATTAGAAGTAATAAGTATAATTATTATAGTTCTAGCGATAATAACTGCATAATATGGGTAATAATGCATGTTATACTTATAATAATATAAGTAATAAGTATAACTATTATAGTTCTAGCGATAATAACTGTGTAATATGGGTAATAATGCATGACATATTGATAATATTAGGAGTAATAAGTATAATTATTATAGTTCTAGCGATAATAACTGCATAATAGGGGTAATAATGCATGTTATACTGATAATAATATAAGTAATAAGTATAACTATTATAGTTCTAGCGATAATAACTGTATAATATGGGTAATAATGCATGTTATATTGATAATATTGGGAGTAATAAGTATAATTATTGTAGTTCGAGCGGTAATTATTGTAGTTCGAGCGGTAATAACTGCATAATATGGGTAATAGTGCATGTTATATTGATAATAATAAAAGTAATAAGTATAATTATTGTAGTTCTAGCGATAATAACTGCATAATATGGGTAATGATGCATGTTATATTGATAACATTGGGAGTAATAAGTATAATTATTGTAGTTCTAGCGATAATAACTGCATAATATGGGTAATAATGCATGTTATATTGATAATATTGGGAGTAATAAGTATATTTATTATAGTTCTGACGATAATAACAGTATAATATGGGTAATAATGCATGTTATATTGATAACATTGGGAGCAATAAGTATAATTATTATAGTTCTAGCGATAATAACTGCATAATATGGGTAATAATGCATGTTATATTGATAATACTAAAAGTAATAAGTACAATTATTATTGTTCGAGCGATAATAACTGCATAATATGGGTAATAGTGCATGTTATATTGATAATAATAAAAGTAATAAGTATACTTATTGTAGTTCTAGCGATAATAACTACATAATATGGGTAATAGTGCATGTTATATTGATAATAATAATAGTAATAAGTATAATTATTGCAGTTCTAGCGATAATAACCGCATAATATGGGTAATAATGCATGACATATTGATAATATTAGGAGTAATAAGTATAATTACTATAGTTGTAGCGATAATAACTGCATAATATGGGTAATCGTGCATGTTATACTGATAATAATATAAGTAATAAGTATAACTATTATAGTTCTGACGATAATAACAGTATAATATGGGTAATAATGCATGTTATATTGATAATATTGGGAGTAATAAGTATAATTATTATAGTTCTAGCGATAATAACTGCATAATATGGGTAATAATGCATGTTATATTGATAATATTGGGAGTAATAAGTATAATTATTGTAGTTCTAGCGATAATAACTGCATAATAGGGGTAATAATGCATGTTATACTGATAATAATATAAGTAATAAGTATAACTATTATAGTTCTAGCGATATTAACTGCATAATATGGGTAATAATGCATGTTATATTGATAATATTGGGAGTAATAAGTATATTTATTATAGTTCTGACGATATTAACAGTATAATATGGGTAATAATGCATGTTATATTGATAATATTGGGAGTAATAAGTATAATTGTTATAGTTCAAGCGATAATAACTGCATAATATGGGTAATAGTGCATGTTATATTGATAATAATAAAAGTAATAAGTATAATTATTGCAGTTCTAGCGATAATAACTGCATAATATGGGTAATAATGCATGTTATATTGATAACATTGGGAGTAATAAGTATAATTATTGTAGTTCTAGCGATAATAACTGCATAATATGGGTAATAATGCATGTTATATTGATAATATTGGGAGTAATAAGTATATTTATTATAGTTCTAGCGATAATAACTGCATAATATGGGTAATAATGCATGTTATATTGATAACATTGGGAGTAATAAGTATATTTATTATAGTTCTGACGATAATAACAGTATAGTATGGGTAACAATGCATGTTATATTGATAATATTGGGAGTAATAAGTATAATTATTATAGTTCTAGCGATAATAACTGCATAATATGGGTAATAATGCATGTTATATTGATAACATTGGGAGTAATAAGTATAATTATTGTAGTTCTAGCGATAATAACTGCATAATATGGGCAATAATGCATGGTATATTGATAATATTGGGATTAATAAGTATATTTATTATAGTTCTGACGATAATAACAGTATAATATGGGTAATAATGCATGTTGTATTGATAATATTGGGAGTAATAAGTATAATTATTGTAGTTCTAGCGATAATAACTGCATAATATGGGTAATAATGCATGTTATATTGATAATATTGGGAGTAATAAGTATAATTATCGTAGTTCTAGCGATAATAACAGCATAATAGGGGTAATAATGCATGTTATATTGATAATATTGGGAGTAATAAGTATAATTATCGTAGTTCTAGCGATAATAACTGCATAATAGGGGTAATAGTGCATGTTATACTGATAATAATATAAGTAATAAGTATAACTATTATAGTTCTAGCGATAATAACTGTATAATATGGGTAATAATGCATGACATATTGATAAAAGTAGGAGTAATAAGTATAATTATTATAGTTGTAGCGATAAGAACTGTATAATATAGGTAATAGTGCATGTTATATTGATAATAATAAAAGTAATAAGTATAATTATTGTAGTTCTAGCGATAATAACAGTATAATATGGGTAATAATGCATGTTATATTGATAATATTGGGAGTAATAAGTATAATTATTATAGTTCTAGCGATAATAACTGCATAATATGGGTAATAATGCATGTTATATTGATAATACTAAAAGTAATAATTACAATTATTATAGTTCGAGCGATAATAACTACATAATATGGGTAATAGTGCATGTTATATTGATAATAATAAAAGTAATAAGTATAATTATCGTAGTTCTAGCGATAATAACTGCATAATAGGGGTAATAATATATGTTATACTGATAAAAATATAAGTAATAAGGATAACTATTATAGTTCTAGCGATAATAACTGTATAATATGGGAAATAATGCATGAAATATTGATAACATTAGGAGTAATAAGTATAATTATTGTAGTTCTAGCGATAATAACTGCATAGTATGGGTAATAGTGCATGTTATATTGATAACATTGGGAGTAATAAGTATAATTATTGAAGTTCTAGCGATAATAACTGCATAATATGGGCAATAATGCATGTTATATTGATGATATTGGGAGTAATAAGTATATTTATTATAGTTCTGACGATAATAACAGTATAATATGGGTAATAATGCATGTTATATTGATAATATTGGGAGTAATAAGTATAATTATTGTAGTTCTAGCGATAATAACTGCATAATATGGGTAATAATGCATGTTATATTGATAATATTGGGAGTAATAGGTATAATTATTGTGGTTCTAGCGATAATAATTGCATAATAGGGGTAATAATGCATGTTATACTGATAATAATATAAGTAATAAGTATAACTATTATAGTTCTAGCGATAATAACTGCATAATATGGGTAATAATGCATGTTATATTGATAATATTGGGAGTAATAAGTATAATTATTGTAGTTCTAGCGATAATAACTGCATAATAGGGGTAATAATGCATGTTATACTGATAATAATATAAGTAATAAGTATAACTATCATAGTTCTAGCGATAATAACTGCATGATATGGGTACTAATGCATGACATATTGATAATATTAGAAGTAATAAGTATAATTATTATAGTTCTAGCGATAATAACTGCATAATATGGGTAATAATGCATGTTATACTGATAATAATATAAGTAATAAGTATAACTATTATAGTTCTAGCGATAATAACTGTGTAATATGGGTAATAATGCATGACATATTGATAATATTAGGAGTAATAAGTATAATTATTATAGTTCTAGCGATAATAACTGCATAATAGGGGTAATAATGCATGTTATACTGATAATAATATAAGTAATAAGTATAACTATTATAGTTCTAGCGGTAATAACTGTATAATATGGGTAATAATGCATGTTATATTGATAATATTGGGAGTAATAAGTATAATTATTGTAGTTCGAGCGGTAATAACTGCATAATATGGGTAATAGTGCATGTTATATTGATAATAATAAAAGTAATAAGTATAATTATTGTAGTTCTAGCGATAATAACTGCATAATATTGGTAATGATGCATGTTATATTGATAACATTGGGAGTAATAAGTATAATTATTGTTGTTCTAGCGATAATAACTGCATAATATGGGTAATAATGCATGTTATATTGATAATATTGGGAGTAATAGGTATATTTATTATAGTTCTAGCGACAATAACTGCATAATATGGGTTATAATGCATGTTATATTGATAATATTGGGAGTAATAAGTATAACTATTATAGTTCTAGCGATAATAACTGTATAATATGGGTAATAATGCATGACATATTGATAAAAGTAGGAGTAATAAGTATAATTATTATAGTTGTAGCGATAAGAACTGCATAATATAGGTAATAGTGCATGTTATATTGATAATAATAAAAGTAATAAGTATAATTATTGTAGTTCTAGCGATAATAACTGTATAATATGGATAATTATGCATGACATATTGATAATATTAGGAGTAATAAGTATAGTTATTATAGTCCTAGCGATAATAACTGCATAATATGGGTAATAATGCATCACATATTGATAATATTAGGAGAATTAAGTATAATTATTGTAGTTCTAGCGATAATAACTGCATAATAGGGGTAATAATGCATGTTATACTGATAATAATATAAGTAATAAGTATAACTATTATAGTTCTAGCGATATTAACTGCATAATATGGGTAATAATGCATGTTATATTGATAATATTGGGAGTAATAAGTATATTTATTATAGTTCTGACGATATTAACAGTATAATATGGGTAATAATGCATGTTATATTGATAATATTGGGAGTAATAAGTATAATTGTTATAGTTCAAGCGATAATAACTGCATAATATGGGTAATAGTGCATGTTATATTGATAATAATAAAAGTAATAAGTATAATTATTGCAGTTCTAGCGATAATAACTGCATAATATGGGTAATAATGCATGTTATATTGATAACATTGGGAGTAATAAGTATAATTATTGTAGTTCTAGCGATAATAACTGCATAATATGGGCAATAATGCATGTTATATTGATAATATTGGGAGTAATAAGTATATTTATTATAGTTCTAGCGATAATAACTGCATAATATGGGTAATAATGCATGTTACATTGATAACATTGGGAGTAATAAGTATATTTATTATAGTTCTGACGATAATAACAGTATAGTATGGGTAACAATGCATGTCATATTGATAATATTGGGAGTAATAAGTATAATTATTATAGTTCTAGCGATAATAACTGCATAATATGGGTAATAATGCATGTTATATTGATAATATTGGGAGTAATAAGTATATTTATTATAGTTCTAGCGATAATAACTGCATAATATGGGTAATAATGCATGTTATATTGATAACATTGGGAGTAATAAGTATAATTATTGTAGTTGTAGCGATAATAACTGCATAATATGGGCAATAATGCATGGTATATTGATAATATTGGGATTAATAAGTATATTTATTATAGTTCTGACGATAATAACAGTATAATATGGGTAATAATGCATGTTGTATTGATAATATTGGGAGTAATAAGTATAATTATTGTAGTTCTAGCGATAATAACTGCATAATATGGGTAATAATGCATGTTATATTGATAATATTGGGAGTAATAAGTATAATTATCGTAGTTCTAGCGATAATAACAGCATAATAGGGGTAATAATGCATGTTATATTGATAATATTGGGAGTAATAAGTATAATTATTGTAGTTCGAGCGGTAATAACTGCATAATATGGGTAATAGTGCATGTTATATTGATAATAATAAAAGTAATAAGTATAATTATTGTAGTTCTAGCGATAATAACTGCATAATATTGGTAATGATGCATGTTATATTGATAACATTGGGAGTAATAAGTATAATTATTGTTGTTCTAGCGATAATAACTGCATAATATGGGTAATAATGCATGTTATATTGATAATATTGGGAGTAATAGGTATATTTATTATAGTTCTAGCGATATTAACTGCATAATATGGGTAATAATGCATGTTATATTGATAATATTGGGAGTAATAAGTATATTTATTATAGTTCTGACGATATTAACAGTATAATATGGGTAATAATGCATGTTATATTGATAATATTGGGAGTAATAAGTATAATTGTTATAGTTCAAGCGATAATAACTGCATAATATGGGTAATAGTGCATGTTATATTGATAATAATAAAAGTAATAAGTATAATTATTGCAGTTCTAGCGATAATAACTGCATAATATGGGTAATAATGCATGTTATATTGATAACATTGGGAGTAATAAGTATAATTATTGTAGTTCTAGCGATAATAACTGCATAATATGGGCAATAATGCATGTTATATTGATAATATTGGGAGTAATAAGTATATTTATTATAGTTCTAGCGATAATAACTGCATAATATGGGTAATAATGCATGTTACATTGATAACATTGGGAGTAATAAGTATATTTATTATAGTTCTGACGATAATAACAGTATAGTATGGGTAACAATGCATGTCATATTGATAATATTGGGAGTAATAAGTATAATTATTATAGTTCTAGCGATAATAACTGCATAATATGGGTAATAATGCATGTTATATTGATAATATTGGGAGTAATAAGTATATTTATTATAGTTCTAGCGATAATAACTGCATAATATGGGTAATAATGCATGTTATATTGATAACATTGGGAGTAATAAGTATAATTATTGTAGTTGTAGCGATAATAACTGCATAATATGGGCAATAATGCATGGTATATTGATAATATTGGGATTAATAAGTATATTTATTATAGTTCTGACGATAATAACAGTATAATATGGGTAATAATGCATGTTGTATTGATAATATTGGGAGTAATAAGTATAATTATTGTAGTTCTAGCGATAATAACTGCATAATATGGGTAATAATGCATGTTATATTGATAATATTGGGAGTAATAAGTATAATTATCGTAGTTCTAGCGATAATAACAGCATAATAGGGGTAATAATGCATGTTATATTGATAATATTGGGAGTAATAAGTATAATTATCGTAGTTCTAGCGATAATAACTGCATAATAGGGGTAATAGTGCATGTTATACTGATAATAATATAAGTAATAAGTATAACTATTATAGTTCTAGCGATAATAACTGTATAATATGGGTAATAATGCATGACATATTGATAAAAGTAGGAGTAATAAGTATAATTATTATAGTTGTAGCGATAAGAACTGTATAATATAGGTAATAGTGCATGTTATATTGATAATAATAAAAGTAATAAGTATAATTATTGTAGTTCTAGCGATAATAACAGTATAATATGGGTAATAATGCATGTTATATTGATAACATTGGGAGTAATAAGTATAATTATTATAGTTCTAGCGATAATAACTGCATAATATGGGTAATAATGCATGTTATATTGATAATACTAAAAGTAATAATTACAATTATTATAGTTCGAGCGATAATAACTACATAATATGGGTAATAGTGCATGTTATATTGATAATAATAAAAGTAATAAGTATAATTATCGTAGTTCTAGCGATAATAACTGCATAATAGGGGTAATAATATATGTTATACTGATAAAAATATAAGTAATAAGGATAACTATTATAGTTCTAGCGATAATAACTGTATAATATGGGAAATAATGCATGAAATATTGATAACATTAGGAGTAATAAGTATAATTATTGTAGTTCTAGCGATAATAACTGCATAGTATGGGTAATAGTGCATGTTATATTGATAACATTGGGAGTAATAAGTATAATTATTGAAGTTCTAGCGATAATAACTGCATAATATGGGCAATAATGCATGTTATATTGATAATATTGGGAGTAATAAGCATATTTATTATAGTTCTGACGATAATAACAGTATAATATGGGTAATAATGCATGTTATATTGATAATATTGGGAGTAATAAGTATAATTATTGTAGTTCTAGCGATAATAACTGCATAATATGGGTAATAATGCATGTTATATTGATAATATTGGGAGTAATAAGTATAATTATCGTAGTTCTAGCGATAATAACTGCATAATATGGGTAATAATGCATGTTATATTGATAATATTGGGAGTAATAGGTATAATTATTGTGGTTCTAGCGATAATAATTGCATAATAGGGGTAATAATGCATGTTATACTGATAATAATATAAGTAATAAGTATAACTATTATAGTTCTAGCGATAATAACTGCATAATATGGGTAATAATGCATGTTATATTGATAATATTGGGAGTAATAAGTATAATTATTGTAGTTCTAGCGATAATAACTGCATAATAGGGGTAATAATGCATGTTATACTGATAATAATATAAGTAATAAGTATAACTATCATAGTTCTAGCGATAATAACTGCATGATATGGGTACTAATGCATGACATATTGATAATATTAGAAGTAATAAGTATAATTATTATAGTTCTAGCGATAATAACTGCATAATATGGGTAATAATGCATGTTATACTGATAATAATATAAGTAATAAGTATAACTATTATAGTTCTAGCGATAATAACTGTGTAATATGGGTAATAATGCATGACATATTGATAATATTAGGAGTAATAAGTATAATTATTATAGTTCTAGCGATAATAACTGCATAATAGGGGTAATAATGCATGTTATACTGATAATAATATAAGTAATAAGTATAACTATTATAGTTCTAGCGGTAATAACTGTATAATATGGGTAATAATGCATGTTATATTGATAATATTGGGAGTAATAAGTATAATTATTGTAGTTCGAGCGGTAATAACTGCATAATATGGGTAATAGTGCATGTTATATTGATAATAATAAAAGTAATAAGTATAATTATTGTAGTTCTAGCGATAATAACTGCATAATATTGGTAATGATGCATGTTATATTGATAACATTGGGAGTAATAAGTATAATTATTGTTGTTCTAGCGATAATAACTGCATAATATGGGTAATAATGCATGTTATATTGATAATATTGGGAGTAATAGGTATATTTATTATAGTTCTAGCGACAATAACTGCATAATATGGGTTATAATGCATGTTATATTGATAATATTGGGAGTAATAAGTATAGCTATTATAGTTCTAGCGATAATAACTGTATAATATGGGTAATAATGCATGACATATTGATAAAAGTAGGAGTAATAAGTATAATTATTATAGTTGTAGCGATAAGAACTGCATAATATAGGTAATAGTGCATGTTATATTGATAATAATAAAAGTAATAAGTATAATTATTGTAGTTCTAGCGATAATAACTGTATAATATGGATAATTATGCATCACATATTGATAATATTAGGAGTAATAAGTATAGTTATTATAGTCCTAGCGATAATAACTGCATAATATGGGTAATAATGCATCACATATTGATAATATTAGGAGTATTAAGTATAATTATTGTAGTTGTAGCGACAAGAACTGCATAATATGGGTAATAATGCATGACATATTGATAATATTAGGAGTAATAAGTATAATTATTATAGTTCTAGCGATAATAACTGTATAATATGGGTAATAATGCATGACATATTGATAATATTAGGAGAATTAAGTATAATTATTGTAGTTCTAGCGATAATAACTGCATAATAGGGGTAATAATGCATGTTATACTGATAATAATATAAGTAATAAGTATAACTATTATAGTTCTAGCGATATTAACTGCATAATATGGGTAATAATGCATGTTATATTGATAATATTGGGAGTAATAAGTATATTTATTATAGTTCTGACGATATTAACAGTATAATATGGGTAATAATGCATGTTATATTGATAATATTGGGAGTAATAAGTATAATTGTTATAGTTCAAGCGATAATAACTGCATAATATGGGTAATAGTGCATGTTATATTGATAATAATAAAAGTAATAAGTATAATTATTGCAGTTCTAGCGATAATAACTGCATAATATGGGTAATAATGCATGTTATATTGATAACATTGGGAGTAATAAGTATAATTATTGTAGTTCTAGCGATAATAACTGCATAATATGGGCAATAATGCATGTTATATTGATAATATTGGGAGTAATAAGTATATTTATTATAGTTCTAGCGATAATAACTGCATAATATGGGTAATAATGCATGTTATATTGATAACATTGGGAGTAATAAGTATATTTATTATAGTTCTGACGATAATAACAGTATAGTATGGGTAACAATGCATGTTATATTGATAATATTGGGAGTAATAAGTATAATTATTATAGTTCTAGCGATAATAACTGCATAATATGGGTAATAATGCATGTTATATTGATAACATTGGGAGTAATAAGTATAATTATTGTAGTTCTAGCGATAATAACTGCATAATATGGGCAATAATGCATGGTATATTGATAATATTGGGATTAATAAGTATATTTATTATAGTTCTGACGATAATAACAGTATAATATGGGTAATAATGCATGTTGTATTGATAATATTGGGAGTAATAAGTATAATTATTGTAGTTCTAGCGATAATAACTGCATAATATGGGTAATAATGCATGTTATATTGATAATATTGGGAGTAATAAGTATAATTATCGTAGTTCTAGCGATAATAACTGCATAATAGGGGTAATAATGCATGTTATATTGATAATATTGGGAGTAATAAGTATAATTATCGTAGTTCTAGCGATAATAACTGCATAATAGGGGTAATAGTGCATGTTATACTGATAATAATATAAGTAATAAGTATAACTATTATAGTTCTAGCGATAATAACTGTATAATATGGGTAATAATGCATGACATATTGATAAAAGTAGGAGTAATAAGTATAATTATTATAGTTGTAGCGATAAGAACTGTATAATATAGGTAATAGTGCATGTTATATTGATAATAATAAAAGTAATAAGTATAATTATTGTAGTTCTAGCGATAATAACAGTATAATATGGGTAATAATGCATGTTATATTGATAATATTGGGAGTAATAAGTATAATTATTATAGTTCTAGCGATAATAACTGCATAATATGGGTAATAATGCATGTTATATTGATAATACTAAAAGTAATAATTACAATTATTATAGTTCGAGCGATAATAACTACATAATATGGGTAATAGTGCATGTTATATTGATAACATTGGGAGTAATAAGTATAATTATTGAAGTTCTAGCGATAATAACTGCATAATATGGGCAATAATGCATGTTATATTGATAATATTGGGAGTAATAAGTATATTTATTATAGTTCTGACGATAATAACAGTATAATATGGGTAATAATGCATGTTATATTGATAATATTGGGAGTAATAAGTATAATTATTGTAGTTCTAGCGATAATAACTGCATAATATGGGTAATAATGCATGTTATATTGATAATATTGGGAGTAATAAGTATAATTATCGTAGTTCTAGCGATAATAACTGCATAATATGGGTAATAATGCATGTTATATTGATAATATTGGGAGTAATAGGTATAATTATTGTGGTTCTAGCGATAATAATTGCATAATAGGGGTAATAATGCATGTTATACTGATAATAATATAAGTAATAAGTATAACTATTATAGTTCTAGCGATAATAACTGCATAATATGGGTAATAATGCATGTTATATTGATAATATTGGGAGTAATAAGTATAATTATTGTAGTTCTAGCGATAATAACTGCATAATAGGGGTAATAATGCATGTTATACTGATAATAATATAAGTAATAAGTATAACTATCATAGTTCTAGCGATAATAACTGCATGATATGGGTACTAATGCATGACATATTGATAATATTAGAAGTAATAAGTATAATTATTATAGTTCTAGCGATAATAACTGCATAATATGGGTAATAATGCATGTTATACTGATAATAATATAAGTAATAAGTATAACTATTATAGTTCTAGCGATAATAACTGTATAATATGGGTAATAATGCATGTTATATTGATAATATTGGGAGTAATAAGTATAATTATTGTAGTTCGAGCGGTAATAACTGCATAATATGGGTAATAGTGCATGTTATATTGATAATAATAAAAGTAATAAGTATAATTATTGTAGTTCTAGCGATAATAACTGCATAATATGGGTAATGATGCATGTTATATTGATAACATTGGGAGTAATAAGTATAATTATTGTTGTTCTAGCGATAATAACTGCATAATATGGGTAATAATGCATGTTATATTGATAATATTGGGAGTAATAGGTATATTTATTATAGTTCTAGCGATAATAACTGCATAATATGGGTAATAATGCATGTTATATTGATAATATTGGGAGTAATAAGTATAACTATTATAGTTCTATCGATAATAACTGTATAATATGGGTAATAATGCATGACATATTGATAAAAGTAGGAGTAATAAGTATAATTATTATAGTTGTAGCGATAAGAACTGCATAATATAGGTAATAGTGCATGTTATATTGATAATAATAAAAGTAATAAGTATAATTATTGTAGTTCTAGCGATAATAACTGTATAATATGGATAATTATGCATGACATATTGATAATATTAGGAGTAATAAGTATAGTTATTATAGTCCTAGCGATAATAACTGCATAATATGGGTAATAATGCATCACATATTGATAATATTAGGAGTAATAAGTATAATTATTGTAGTTGTAGCGACAAGAACTGCATAATATGGGTAATAATGCATGACATATTGATAATATTAGGAGTAATAAGTATAATTATTATAGTTCTAGCGATAATAACTGTATAATATGGGTAATAATGCATGACATATTGATAATATTAGGAGAATTAAGTATAATTATTGTAGTTCTAGCGATAATAACTGCATAATATGGGTAATAATGCATGACATATTGATAATATTAGGAGTAATAAGTATAATTATTATAGTGCTAGCGATAATACCTGCATAATATGGGTAATAATGCATGTTATACTGATAATAATATAAGTGATAAGTATAACTATCATAGTTCTAGCGATAATAACTGCATAATATGGGTAATAATGCATGTTATATTGATAATATTGGGAGTAATAGGTATAATTATTGTGGTTCTAGCGATAATAACTGCATAATAGGGGTAATAATGCATGTTATACTGATAATAATATAAGTAATAAGTATAACTATCATAGTTCTAGCGATAATAACTGCATAATATGGGTAATAATGCATGACATATTGATAATATTAGGAGTAATAAGTATAATTATTATAGTTCTAGCGATAATAACTGCATAATATGGGTAATAATGCATGTTATACTGATAATATTGGGAGTAATAAGTATAATTATTGTAGTTCGAGCGGTAATAACTGCATAATATGGGTAATAGTGCATGTTATATTGATAATAATAAAAGTAATAAGTATAATTATTGTAGTTCTAGCGATAATAACTGCATAATATGGGTAATGATGCATGTTATATTGATAACATTGGGAGTAATAAGTATAATTATTGTTGTTCTAGCGATAATAACTGCATAATATGGGTAATAATGCATGTTATATTGATAATATTGGGAGTAATAGGTATATTTATTATAGTTCTAGCGATAATAACTGCATAATATGGGTAATAATGCATGTTATATTGATAATATTGGGAGTAATAAGTATAACTATTATAGTTCTAGCGATAATAACTGTATAATATGGGTAATAATGCATGACATATTGATAAAAGTAGGAGTAATAAGTATAATTATTATAGTTGTAGCGATAAGAACTGCATAATATAGGTAATAGTGCATGTTATATTGATAATAATAAAAGTAATAAGTATAATTATTGTAGTTCTAGCGATAATAACTGTATAATATGGATAATTATGCATGACATATTGATAATATTAGGAGTAATAAGTATAGTTATTATAGTCCTAGCGATAATAACTGCATAATATGGGTAATAATGCATCACATATTGATAATATTAGGAGTATTAAGTATAATTATTGTAGTTGTAGCGACAAGAACTGCATAATATGGGTAATAATGCATGACATATTGATAATATTAGGAGTAATAAGTATAATTATTATAGTTCTAGCGATAATAACTGTATAATATGGGTAATAATGCATGACATATTGATAATATTAGGAGAATTAAGTATAATTATTGTAGTTCTAGCGATAATAACTGCATAATATGGGTAATAATGCATGACATATTGATAATATTAGGAGTAATAAGTATAATTATTATAGTGCTAGCGATAATACCTGCATAATATGGGTAATAATGCATGTTATACTGATAATAATATAAGTGATAAGTATAACTATCATAGTTCTAGCGATAATAACTGCATAATATGGGTAATAA
This sequence comes from Megachile leachella, assembly GCA_963576845.1. Lineage (NCBI taxonomy): Eukaryota > Metazoa > Arthropoda > Insecta > Hymenoptera > Megachilidae > Megachile > Megachile leachella. The sequence continues at coordinate 121,277 of CAUYWW010000092.1, forward strand.
TGCATGTTATATTGATAATATTGGGAGTAATAGGTATAATTATTGTGGTTCTAGCGATAATAACTGCATAATAGGGGTAATAATGCATGTTATACTGATAATAATATAAGTAATAAGTATAACTATCATAGTTCTAGCGATAATAACTGCATAATATGGGTAATAATGCATGACATATTGATAATATTAGGAGTAATAAGTATAATTATTATAGTTCTAGCGATAATAACTGCATAATATGGGTAATAATGCATGTTATACTGATAATAATATAAGTAATAAGTATAACTATTATAGTTCTAGCGATAATAACTGTATAATATGGGTAATAATGCATGACATATTGATAATATTAGGAGTAATAAGTATAATTATTGTAGTTCGAGCGGTAATAACTGCATAATATGGGTAATAGTGCATGTTATATTGATAATATTGGGAGTAATAAGTGTAATTATTATAGTTCTAGCGATAATAACTGCATAATATGGGTAATAATGCATGTTATATTGATAATATTGGGAGTAATAAGTATAATTATTGTAGTTCTAGCGATAATAACTGCATAATAGGGGTAATAATGCATGTTATACTGATAATAATATAAGTAATAAGTATAACTATCATAGTTCTAGCGATAATAACTGCATGATATGGGTACTAATGCATGACATATTGATAATATTAGAAGTAATAAGTATAATTATTATAGTTCTAGCGATAATAACTGCATAATATGGGTAATAATGCATGTTATACTGATAATAATATAAGTAATAAGTATAACTATTATAGTTCTAGCGATAATAACTGTGTAATATGGGTAATAATGCATGACATATTGATAATATTAGGAGTAATAAGTATAATTATTATAGTTCTAGCGATAATAACTGCATAATAGGGGTAATAATGCATGTTATACTGATAATAATATAAGTAATAAGTATAACTATTATAGTTCTAGCGATAATAACTGTATAATATGGGTAATAATGCATGTTATATTGATAATATTGGGAGTAATAAGTATAATTATTGTAGTTCGAGCGGTAATAACTGCATAATATGGGTAATAGTGCATGTTATATTGATAATAATAAAAGTAATAAGTATAATTATTGTAGTTCTAGCGATAATAACTGCATAATATGGGTAATGATGCATGTTATATTGATAACATTGGGAGTAATAAGTATAATTATTGTTGTTCTAGCGATAATAACTGCATAATATGGGTAATAATGCATGTTATATTGATAATATTGGGAGTAATAAGTATATTTATTATAGTTCTGACGATAATAACAGTATAATATGGGTAATAATGCATGTTATATTGATAACATTGGGAGTAATAAGTATAATTATTATAGTTCTAGCGATAATAACTGCATACTATGGGTAATAATGCATGTTATATTGATAATATTGGGAGTAATAAGTATATTTATTATAGTCCTAGCGATAATAACTGCATAATATGGGTAATAATGCATGACATATTGATAATATTAGGAGTAATAAGTATAATTACTATAGTTGTAGCGATAATAACTGCATAATATGGGTAATAGTGCATGTTATACTGATAATAATATAAGTAATAAGTATAACTATTATAGTTCTAGCGATAATAACTGCATAATATGGGTAATAATGCATGATATATTGATAATATTAGGAGTAATAAGTATAATTATTATAGTTCTAGCGATAATAACTGCATAATATGGGTAATAGTGCATGTTACATTTATAATATTGGGAGTAATAGGTATAATTATTGTAGTTCTAGCGATAATAACTGCATAATAGGGGTAATAATGCATGTTATACTGATAATAATATGAGTAATAAGTATAACTATTATAGTTCTAGCGATAATAACTGTATAATATGGGTAATAATGCATGACATATTGATAAAAGTGGGTGTAATAAGTATAATTATTATAGTTGTAGCGATAATAACTGCATAATATCGGTAATAGTGTACGTTATATTGATAATAATAAAAGTTATAAGTATAATTGTTATAGATCGTGCGATAATAACTGCATAATATGGGTAATAGTGCATGTTATATTGATAATAATAAAAGAAATAAGTATAATTATTGTAGTTCTAGCGATAATAACTGCATAATATGGGTAATAATGCATGTTATATTGATAATATTGGGAGTAATAAGTATAATTATTGTAGTTCTAGCGATAATAACTGTAATAGGGGTAATAATGCATGTTATACTGATAATAATATAAGTAATAAGTATAACTATTATAGTTCTAGCGATAATAACTGTGTAATATGGGTAATAATGCATGACATATTGATAATATTAGGAGTAATAAGTATAATTATTATAATTCTAGCGATAATAACTGCATAATAGGGGTAATAATGCATGTTATACTGATAATAATATAAGTAATAAGTATAACTATTATAGTTCTAGCGATAATAACTGTATAATATGGGTAATAATGCATGTTATATTGATAATATTGGGTGTAATAAGTATAATTATTGTAGTTCGAGCGGTAATAACTGCATAATATGGGTAATAGTGCATGTTATATTGATAATAATAAAAGTAATAAGTATAATTATTGTAGTTCGAGCGATAATAACTGCATAATATGGGTAATGATGCATGTTATATTGATAACATTGGGAGTAATAAGTATAATTATTGTAGTTCTAGCGATAATAACTGCATAATATGGGTAATAATGCATGTTATATTGATAATATTGGGAGTAATAAGTATATTTATTATAGTTCTGACGATAATAACAGTATAATATGGGTAATAATGCATGTTATATTGATAATATTGGGAGTAATAAGTATAATTATTATAGTTCTAGCGATAATAACTCCATAATATGGGTAATAATGCATGTTATATTGATAATATTGGGAGTAATAAGTATAATTATTGTAGTTCGAGCGGTAATAACTGCATAATATGGGTAATAGTGCATGTTATATTGATAATAATAAAAGTAATAAGTATAATTATTGTAGTTCTAGCGATAATAACTGCATAATATGGGTAATGATGCATGTTATATTGATAACATTGGGAGTAATAAGTATAATTATTGTAGTTCTAGCGATAATAACTGCATAATATGGGTAATAATGCATGTTATATTGATAATATTGGGAGTAATAAGTATATTTATTATAGTTCTGACGATAATAACAGTATAATATGGGTAATAATGCATGTTATATTGATAACATTGGGAGTAATAAGTATAATTATTATAGTTCTAGCGATAATAACTGCATAATATGGGTAATAATGCATGACATATTGATAATATTAGGAGTAATAAGTATAATTACTATAGTTGTAGCGATAATAACTGCATAATATGGGTAATAGTGCATGTTATACTGATAATAATATAAGTAATAAGTATAACTATTATAGTTCTAGCGATAATAACTGCATAATATGGGTAATAATGCATGATATATTGATAATATTAGGAGTAATAAGTATAATTATTATAGTTCTAGCGATAATAACTGCATAATATGGGTAATAGTGCATGTTACATTTATAATATTGGGAGTAATAGGTATAATTATTGTAATTCTAGCGATAATAACTGCATAATAGGGGTAGTAATGCATGTTATACTGATAATAATATGAGTAATAAGTATAACTATTATAGTTCTAGCGATAATAACTGTATAATATGGGTAATAATGCATGATATATTGATAATATTAGGAGTAATAAGTATAATTATTATAGTTCTAGCGATAATAACTGCATAATATGGGTAATAGTGCATGTTACATTTATAATATTGGGAGTAATAGGTATAATTATTGTAGTTCTAGCGATAATAACTGCATAATAGGGGTAGTAATGCATGTTATACTGATAATAATATGAGTAATAAGTATAACTATTATAGTTCTAGCGATAATAACTGTATAATATGGGTAATAATGCATGACATATTGATAAAAGTGGGTGTAATAAGTATAATTATTATAGTTGTAGCGATAATAACTGCATAATATGGGTAATAATGCATGTTATATTGATAATATTGGGTGTAATAAGTATAATTATTGTAGTTCTAGCGATAATAACTGCATAATAGGGGTAATAATGCATGTTATACTGATAATAATATAAGTAATAAGTATAACTATTATAGTTCTAGCGATAATAACTGTGTAATATGGGTAATAATGCATGACATATTGATAATATTAGGAGTAATAAGTATAATTATTATAGTTCTAGCGATAATAACTGCATAATAGGGGTAATAATGCATGTTATACTGATAATAATATAAGTAATAAGTATAACTATTATAGTTCTAGCGATAATAACTGTGTAATATGGGTAATAATGCATGACATATTGATAATATTAGGAGTAATAAGTATAATTATTATAATTCTAGCGATAATAACTGCATAATAGGGGTAATAATGCATGTTATACTGATAATAATATAAGTAATAAGTATAACTATTATAGTTCTAGCGATAATAACTGTATAATATGGGTAATAATGCATGTTATATTGATAATATTGGGTGTAATAAGTATAATTATTGTAGTTCGAGCGGTAATAACTGCATAATATGGGTAATAGTGCATGTTATATTGATAATAATAAAAGTAATAAGTATAATTATTGTAGTTCGAGCGATAATAACTGCATAATATGGGTAATGATGCATGTTATATTGATAACATTGGGAGTAATAAGTATAATTATTGTAGTTCTAGCGATAATAACTGCATAATATGGGTAATAATGCATGTTATATTGATAATATTGGGAGTAATAAGTATATTTATTATAGTTCTGACGATAATAACAGTATAATATGGGTAATAATGCATGTTATATTGATAATATTGGGAGTAATAAGTATAATTATTATAGTTCTAGCGATAATAACTCCATAATATGGGTAATAATGCATGTTATATTGATAATATTGGGAGTAATAAGTATAATTATTGTAGTTCGAGCGGTAATAACTGCATAATATGGGTAATAGTGCATGTTATATTGATAATAATAAAAGTAATAAGTATAATTATTGTAGTTCTAGCGATAATAACTGCATAATATGGGTAATGATGCATGTTATATTGATAACATTGGGAGTAATAAGTATAATTATTGTAGTTCTAGCGATAATAACTGCATAATATGGGTAATAATGCATGTTATATTGATAATATTGGGAGTAATAAGTATATTTATTATAGTTCTGACGATAATAACAGTATAATATGGGTAATAATGCATGTTATATTGATAACATTGGGAGTAATAAGTATAATTATTATAGTTCTAGCGATAATAACTGCATAATATGGGTAATAATGCATGACATATTGATAATATTAGGAGTAATAAGTATAATTACTATAGTTGTAGCGATAATAACTGCATAATATGGGTAATAGTGCATGTTATACTGATAATAATATAAGTAATAAGTATAACTATTATAGTTCTAGCGATAATAACTGCATAATATGGGTAATAATGCATGATATATTGATAATATTAGGAGTAATAAGTATAATTATTATAGTTCTAGCGATAATAACTGCATAATATGGGTAATAGTGCATGTTACATTTATAATATTGGGAGTAATAGGTATAATTATTGTAATTCTAGCGATAATAACTGCATAATAGGGGTAGTAATGCATGTTATACTGATAATAATATGAGTAATAAGTATAACTATTATAGTTCTAGCGATAATAACTGTATAATATGGGTAATAATGCATGATATATTGATAATATTAGGAGTAATAAGTATAATTATTATAGTTCTAGCGATAATAACTGCATAATATGGGTAATAGTGCATGTTACATTTATAATATTGGGAGTAATAGGTATAATTATTGTAGTTCTAGCGATAATAACTGCATAATAGGGGTAGTAATGCATGTTATACTGATAATAATATGAGTAATAAGTATAACTATTATAGTTCTAGCGATAATAACTGTATAATATGGGTAATAATGCATGACATATTGATAAAAGTGGGTGTAATAAGTATAATTATTATAGTTGTAGCGATAATAACTGCATAATATGGGTAATAATGCATGTTATATTGATAATATTGGGTGTAATAAGTATAATTATTGTAGTTCTAGCGATAATAACTGCATAATAGGGGTAATAATGCATGTTATACTGATAATAATATAAGTAATAAGTATAACTATTATAGTTCTAGCGATAATAACTGTGTAATATGGGTAATAATGCATGACATATTGATAATATTAGGAGTAATAAGTATAATTATTATAGTTCTAGCGATAATAACTGCATAATAGGGGTAATAATGCATGTTATACTGATAATAATATAAGTAATAAGTATAACTATTATAGTTCTAGCGATAATAACTGTATAATATGGGTAATAATGCATGTTATATTGATAATATTGGTAGTAATAAGTATAATTATTGTAGTTCGAGCGGTAATAACTGCATAATATGGGTAATAGTGCATGTTATATTGATAATAATAAAAGTAATAAGTATAATTATTGTAGTTCGAGCGATAATAACAGCATAATATGGGTAATGATGCATGTTATATTGATACCATTGGGAGTAATAAGTATAATTATTGTAGTTCTAGCGATAATAACTGCATAATATGGGTAATAATGCATGTTATATTGATAATATTGGGAGTAATAAGTATATTTATTATAGTTCTGACGATAATAACAGTATAATATGGGTAATAATGCATGTTATATTGATAATATTGGGAGTAATAAGTATAATTATTATAGTTCTAGCGATAATAACTGCATAATATGGGTAATAATGCATGTTATATTGATAATATTGGGAGTAATAAGTATAATTATTGTAGTTCTAGCGACAATAACTGCATAATAGGGGTAATAATGCATGTTATACTGATAATAATATAAGTAATAAGTATAACTATTATAGTTCTAGCGATATTAACTGCATAATATGGGTAATAATGCATGTTATATTGATAATATTGGGAGTAATAAGTATATTTATTATAGTTCTGACGATATTAACAGTATAATATGGGTAATAATGCATGTTATATTGATAATATTGGGAGTAATAAGTATAATTGTTATAGTTCAAGCGATAATAACTGCATAAGATGGGTAATAGTGCATGTTATATTGATAATAATAAAAGTAATAAGTATAATTATTGCAGTTCTAGCGATAATAACTGCATAATATGGGTAATGATGCATGTTATATTGATAATATTGGGAGTAATAAGTATAATTATTGTAGTTCGAGCGGTAATAACTGCATAATATGGGTAATAGTGCATGTTATATTGATAATAATAAAAGTAATAAGTATAATTATTGTAGTCCTAGCGATAATAACTGCATAATATGGGTAATAATGCATCACATATTGATAATATTAGGAGTATTAAGTATAATTATTGTAGTTGTAGCGACAAGAACTGCATAATATGGGTAATAATGCATGACATATTGATAATATTAGGAGTAATAAGTATAATTATTATAGTTCTAGCGATAATAACTGTATAATATGGGTAATAATGCATGACATATTGATAATATTAGGAGAATTAAGTATAATTATTGTAGTTCTAGCGATAATAACTGCATAATATGGGTAATAATGCATGACATATTGATAATATTAGGAGTAATAAGTATAATTATTATAGTGCTAGCGATAATACCTGCATAATATGGGTAATAATGCATGTTATACTGATAATAATATAAGTGATAAGTATAACTATCATAGTTCTAGCGATAATAACTGCATAATATGGGTAATAATGCATGTTATATTGATAATATTGGGAGTAATAGGTATAATTATTGTGGTTCTAGCGATAATAACTGCATAATAGGGGTAATAATGCATGTTATACTGATAATAATATAAGTAATAAGTATAACTATCATAGTTCTAGCGATAATAACTGCATAATATGGGTAATAATGCATGACATATTGATAATATTAGGAGTAATAAGTATAATTATTATAGTTCTAGCGATAATAACTGCATAATATGGGTAATAATGCATGTTATACTGATAATAATATAAGTAATAAGTATAACTATTATAGTTCTAGCGATAATAACTGTATAATATGGGTAATAATGCATGACATATTGATAATATTAGGAGTAATAAGTATAATTATTGTAGTTCGAGCGGTAATAACTGCATAATATGGGTAATAGTGCATGTTATATTGATAATATTGGGAGTAATAAGTGTAATTATTATAGTTCTAGCGATAATAACTGCATAATATGGGTAATAATGCATGTTATATTGATAATATTGGGAGTAATAAGTATAATTATTGTAGTTCTAGCGATAATAACTGCATAATAGGGGTAATAATGCATGTTATACTGATAATAATATAAGTAATAAGTATAACTATCATAGTTCTAGCGATAATAACTGCATGATATGGGTACTAATGCATGACATATTGATAATATTAGAAGTAATAAGTATAATTATTATAGTTCTAGCGATAATAACTGCATAATATGGGTAATAATGCATGTTATACTGATAATAATATAAGTAATAAGTATAACTATTATAGTTCTAGCGATAATAACTGTGTAATATGGGTAATAATGCATGACATATTGATAATATTAGGAGTAATAAGTATAATTATTATAGTTCTAGCGATAATAACTGCATAATAGGGGTAATAATGCATGTTATACTGATAATAATATAAGTAATAAGTATAACTATTATAGTTCTAGCGATAATAACTGTATAATATGGGTAATAATGCATGTTATATTGATAATATTGGGAGTAATAAGTATAATTATTGTAGTTCGAGCGGTAATAACTGCATAATATGGGTAATGATGCATGTTATATTGATAACATTGGGAGTAATAAGTATAATTATTGTTGTTCTAGCGATAATAACTGCATAATATGGGTAATAATGCATGTTATATTGATAATATTGGGAGTAATAAGTATATTTATTATAGTTCTGACGATAATAACAGTATAATATGGGTAATAATGCATGTTATATTGATAACATTGGGAGTAATAAGTATAATTATTATAGTTCTAGCGATAATAACTGCATACTATGGGTAATAATGCATGTTATATTGATAATATTGGGAGTAATAAGTATATTTATTATAGTCCTAGCGATAATAACTGCATAATATGGGTAATAATGCATGACATATTGATAATATTAGGAGTAATAAGTATAATTACTATAGTTGTAGCGATAATAACTGCATAATATGGGTAATAGTGCATGTTATACTGATAATAATATAAGTAATAAGTATAACTATTATAGTTCTAGCGATAATAACTGCATAATATGGGTAATAATGCATGATATATTGATAATATTAGGAGTAATAAGTATAATTATTATAGTTCTAGCGATAATAACTGCATAATATGGGTAATAGTGCATGTTACATTTATAATATTGGGAGTAATAGGTATAATTATTGTAGTTCTAGCGATAATAACTGCATAATAGGGGTAATAATGCATGTTATACTGATAATAATATGAGTAATAAGTATAACTATTATAGTTCTAGCGATAATAACTGTATAATATGGGTAATAATGCATGACATATTGATAAAAGTGGGTGTAATAAGTATAATTATTATAGTTGTAGCGATAATAACTGCATAATATCGGTAATAGTGTACGTTATATTGATAATAATAAAAGTTATAAGTATAATTGTTATAGATCGTGCGATAATAACTGCATAATATGGGTAATAGTGCATGTTATATTGATAATAATAAAAGAAATAAGTATAATTATTGTAGTTCTAGCGATAATAACTGCATAATATGGGTAATAATGCATGTTATATTGATAATATTGGGAGTAATAAGTATAATTATTGTAGTTCTAGCGATAATAACTGTAATAGGGGTAATAATGCATGTTATACTGATAATAATATAAGTAATAAGTATAACTATTATAGTTCTAGCGATAATAACTGTGTAATATGGGTAATAATGCATGACATATTGATAATATTAGGAGTAATAAGTATAATTATTATAATTCTAGCGATAATAACTGCATAATAGGGGTAATAATGCATGTTATACTGATAATAATATAAGTAATAAGTATAACTATTATAGTTCTAGCGATAATAACTGTATAATATGGGTAATAATGCATGTTATATTGATAATATTGGGTGTAATAAGTATAATTATTGTAGTTCGAGCGGTAATAACTGCATAATATGGGTAATAGTGCATGTTATATTGATAATATTGGGAGTAATAAGTATATTTATTATAGTTCTGACGATAATAACAGTATAATATGGGTAATAATGCATGTTATATTGATAATATTGGGAGTAATAAGTATAATTATTATAGTTCTAGCGATAATAACTCCATAATATGGGTAATAATGCATGTTATATTGATAATATTGGGAGTAATAAGTATAATTATTGTAGTTCGAGCGGTAATAACTGCATAATATGGGTAATAGTGCATGTTATATTGATAATAATAAAAGTAATAAGTATAATTATTGTAGTTCTAGCGATAATAACTGCATAATATGGGTAATGATGCATGTTATATTGATAACATTGGTAGTAATAAGTATAATTATTGTAGTTCTAGCGATAATAACTGCATAATATGGGTAATAATGCATGTTATATTGATAATATTGGGAGTAATAAGTATATTTATTATAGTTCTGACGATAATAACAGTATAATATGGGTAATAATGCATGTTATATTGATAACATTGGGAGTAATAAGTATAATTATTATAGTTCTAGCGATAATAACTGCATAATATGGGTAATAATGCATGACATATTGATAATATTAGGAGTAATAAGTATAATTACTATAGTTGTAGCGATAATAACTGCATAATATGGGTAATAGTGCATGTTATACTGATAATAATATAAGTAATAAGTATAACTATTATAGTTCTAGCGATAATAACTGCATAATATGGGTAATAATGCATGATATATTGATAATATTAGGAGTAATATGTATAATTATTATAGTTCTAGCGATAATAACTGCATAATATGGGTAATAGTGCATGTTACATTTATAATATTGGGAGTAATAGGTATAATTATTGTAATTCTAGCGATAATAACTGCATAATAGGGGTAGTAATGCATGTTATACTGATAATAATATGAGTAATAAGTATAACTATTATAGTTCTAGCGATAATAACTGTATAATATGGGTAATAATGCATGATATATTGATAATATTAGGAGTAATAAGTATAATTATTATAGTTCTAGCGATAATAACTGCATAATATGGGTAATAGTGCATGTTACATTTATAATATTGGGAGTAATAGGTATAATTATTGTAGTTCTAGCGATAATAACTGCATAATAGGGGTAGTAATGCATGTTATACTGATAATAATATGAGTAATAAGTATAACTATTATAGTTCTAGCGATAATAACTGTATAATATGGGTAATAATGCATGACATATTGATAAAAGTGGGTGTAATAAGTATAATTATTATAGTTGTAGCGATAATAACTGCATAATATGGGTAATAATGCATGTTATATTGATAATATTGGGTGTAATAAGTATAATTATTGTAGTTCTAGCGATAATAACTGCATAATAGGGGTAATAATGCATGTTATACTGATAATAATATAAGTAATAAGTATAACTATTATAGTTCTAGCGATAATAACTGTGTAATATGGGTAATAATGCATGACATATTGATAATATTAGGAGTAATAAGTATAATTATTATAGTTCTAGCGATAATAACTGCATAATAGGGGTAATAATGCATGTTATACTGATAATAATATAAGTAATAAGTATAACTATTATAGTTCTAGCGATAATAACTGTGTAATATGGGTAATAATGCATGACATATTGATAATATTAGGAGTAATAAGTATAATTATTATAATTCTAGCGATAATAACTGCATAATAGGGGTAATAATGCATGTTATACTGATAATAATATAAGTAATAAGTATAACTATTATAGTTCTAGCGATAATAACTGTATAATATGGGTAATAATGCATGTTATATTGATAATATTGGGTGTAATAAGTATAATTATTGTAGTTCGAGCGGTAATAACTGCATAATATGGGTAATAGTGCATGTTATATTGATAATAATAAAAGTAATAAGTATAATTATTGTAGTTCGAGCGATAATAACTGCATAATATGGGTAATGATGCATGTTATATTGATAACATTGGGAGTAATAAGTATAATTATTGTAGTTCTAGCGATAATAACTGCATAATATGGGTAATAATGCATGTTATATTGATAATATTGGGAGTAATAAGTATATTTATTATAGTTCTGACGATAATAACAGTATAATATGGGTAATAATGCATGTTATATTGATAATATTGGGAGTAATAAGTATAATTATTATAGTTCTAGCGATAATAACTCCATAATATGGGTAATAATGCATGTTATATTGATAATATTGGGAGTAATAAGTATAATTATTGTAGTTCGAGCGGTAATAACTGCATAATATGGGTAATAGTGCATGTTATATTGATAATAATAAAAGTAATAAGTATAATTATTGTAGTTCTAGCGATAATAACTGCATAATATGGGTAATGATGCATGTTATATTGATAACATTGGGAGTAATAAGTATAATTATTGTAGTTCTAGCGATAATAACTGCATAATATGGGTAATAATGCATGTTATATTGATAATATTGGGAGTAATAAGTATATTTATTATAGTTCTGACGATAATAACAGTATAATATGGGTAATAATGCATGTTATATTGATAACATTGGGAGTAATAAGTATAATTATTATAGTTCTAGCGATAATAACTGCATAATATGGGTAATAATGCATGACATATTGATAATATTAGGAGTAATAAGTATAATTACTATAGTTGTAGCGATAATAACTGCATAATATGGGTAATAGTGCATGTTATACTGATAATAATATAAGTAATAAGTATAACTATTATAGTTCTAGCGATAATAACTGCATAATATGGGTAATAATGCATGATATATTGATAATATTAGGAGTAATAAGTATAATTATTATAGTTCTAGCGATAATAACTGCATAATATGGGTAATAGTGCATGTTACATTTATAATATTGGGAGTAATAGGTATAATTATTGTAATTCTAGCGATAATAACTGCATAATAGGGGTAGTAATGCATGTTATACTGATAATAATATGAGTAATAAGTATAACTATTATAGTTCTAGCGATAATAACTGTATAATATGGGTAATAATGCATGATATATTGATAATATTAGGAGTAATAAGTATAATTATTATAGTTCTAGCGATAATAACTGCATAATATGGGTAATAGTGCATGTTACATTTATAATATTGGGAGTAATAGGTATAATTATTGTAGTTCTAGCGATAATAACTGCATAATAGGGGTAGTAATGCATGTTATACTGATAATAATATGAGTAATAAGTATAACTATTATAGTTCTAGCGATAATAACTGTATAATATGGGTAATAATGCATGACATATTGATAAAAGTGGGTGTAATAAGTATAATTATTATAGTTGTAGCGATAATAACTGCATAATATGGGTAATAATGCATGTTATATTGATAATATTGGGTGTAATAAGTATAATTATTGTAGTTCTAGCGATAATAACTGCATAATAGGGGTAATAATGCATGTTATACTGATAATAATATAAGTAATAAGTATAACTATTATAGTTCTAGCGATAATAACTGTGTAATATGGGTAATAATGCATGACATATTGATAATATTAGGAGTAATAAGTATAATTATTATAGTTCTAGCGATAATAACTGCATAATAGGGGTAATAATGCATGTTATACTGATAATAATATAAGTAATAAGTATAACTATTATAGTTCTAGCGATAATAACTGTATAATATGGGTAATAATGCATGTTATATTGATAATATTGGTAGTAATAAGTATAATTATTGTAGTTCGAGCGGTAATAACTGCATAATATGGGTAATAGTGCATGTTATATTGATAATAATAAAAGTAATAAGTATAATTATTGTAGTTCGAGCGATAATAACAGCATAATATGGGTAATGATGCATGTTATATTGATACCATTGGGAGTAATAAGTATAATTATTGTAGTTCTAGCGATAATAACTGCATAATATGGGTAATAATGCATGTTATATTGATAATATTGGGAGTAATAAGTATATTTATTATAGTTCTGACGATAATAACAGTATAATATGGGTAATAATGCATGTTATATTGATAATATTGGGAGTAATAAGTATAATTATTATAGTTCTAGCGATAATAACTGCATAATATGGGTAATAATGCATGTTATATTGATAATATTGGGAGTAATAAGTATAATTATTGTAGTTCTAGCGACAATAACTGCATAATAGGGGTAATAATGCATGTTATACTGATAATAATATAAGTAATAAGTATAACTATTATAGTTCTAGCGATATTAACTGCATAATATGGGTAATAATGCATGTTATATTGATAATATTGGGAGTAATAAGTATATTTATTATAGTTCTGACGATATTAACAGTATAATATGGGTAATAATGCATGTTATATTGATAATATTGGGAGTAATAAGTATAATTGTTATAGTTCAAGCGATAATAACTGCATAAGATGGGTAATAGTGCATGTTATATTGATAATAATAAAAGTAATAAGTATAATTATTGCAGTTCTAGCGATAATAACTGCATAATATGGGTAATGATGCATGTTATATTGATAATATTGGGAGTAATAAGTATAATTATTGTAGTTCGAGCGGTAATAACTGCATAATATGGGTAATAGTGCATGTTATATTGATAATAATAAAAGTAATAAGTATAATTATTGTAGTTCGAGCGATAATAACTGCATAATATGGGTAATGATGCATGTTATATTGATAACATTGGGAGTAATAAGTATAATTATTGTAGTTCTAGCGATAATAACTGCATAATATGGGTAATAATGCATGTTATATTGATAATATTGGGAGTAATAAGTATATTTATTATAGTTCTGACGATAATAACAGTATAATATGGGTAATAATGCATGTTATATTGATAATATTGGGAGTAATAAGTATAATTATTATAGTTCTAGCGATAATAACTCCATAATATGGGTAATAATGCATGTTATATTGATAATATTGGGAGTAATAAGTATAATTATTGTAGTTCGAGCGGTAATAACTGCATAATATGGGTAATAGTGCATGTTATATTGATAATAATAAAAGTAATAAGTATAATTATTGTAGTTCTAGCGATAATAACTGCATAATATGGGTAATGATGCATGTTATATTGATAACATTGGGAGTAATAAGTATAATTATTGTAGTTCTAGCGATAATAACTGCATAATATGGGTAATAATGCATGTTATATTGATAATATTGGGAGTAATAAGTATATTTATTATAGTTCTGACGATAATAACAGTATAATATGGGTAATAATGCATGTTATATTGATAACATTGGGAGTAATAAGTATAATTATTATAGTTCTAGCGATAATAACTGCATAATATGGGTAATAATGCATGACATATTGATAATATTAGGAGTAATAAGTATAATTACTATAGTTGTAGCGATAATAACTGCATAATATGGGTAATAGTGCATGTTATACTGATAATAATATAAGTAATAAGTATAACTATTATAGTTCTAGCGATAATAACTGCATAATATGGGTAATAATGCATGATATATTGATAATATTAGGAGTAATAAGTATAATTATTATAGTTCTAGCGATAATAACTGCATAATATGGGTAATAGTGCATGTTACATTTATAATATTGGGAGTAATAGGTATAATTATTGTAATTCTAGCGATAATAACTGCATAATAGGGGTAGTAATGCATGTTATACTGATAATAATATGAGTAATAAGTATAACTATTATAGTTCTAGCGATAATAACTGTATAATATGGGTAATAATGCATGATATATTGATAATATTAGGAGTAATAAGTATAATTATTATAGTTCTAGCGATAATAACTGCATAATATGGGTAATAGTGCATGTTACATTTATAATATTGGGAGTAATAGGTATAATTATTGTAGTTCTAGCGATAATAACTGCATAATAGGAGTAGTAATGCATGTTATACTGATAATAATATGAGTAATAAGTATAACTATTATAGTTCTAGCGATAATAACTGTATAATATGGGTAATAATGCATGACATATTGATAAAAGTGGGTGTAATAAGTATAATTATTATAGTTGTAGCGATAATAACTGCATAATATGGGTAATAATGCATGTTATATTGATAATATTGGGTGTAATAAGTATAATTATTGTAGTTCTAGCGATAATAACTGCATAATAGGGGTAATAATGCATGTTATACTGATAATAATATAAGTAATAAGTATAACTATTATAGTTCTAGCGATAATAACTGTGTAATATGGGTAATAATGCATGACATATTGATAATATTAGGAGTAATAAGTATAATTATTATAGTTCTAGCGATAATAACTGCATAATAGGGGTAATAATGCATGTTATACTGATAATAATATAAGTAATAAGTATAACTATTATAGTTCTAGCGATAATAACTGTATAATATGGGTAATAATGCATGTTATATTGATAATATTGGTAGTAATAAGTATAATTATTGTAGTTCGAGCGGTAATAACTGCATAATATGGGTAATAGTGCATGTTATATTGATAATAATAAAAGTAATAAGTATAATTATTGTAGTTCGAGCGATAATAACAGCATAATATGGGTAATGATGCATGTTATATTGATACCATTGGGAGTAATAAGTATAATTATTGTAGTTCTAGCGATAATAACTGCATAATATGGGTAATAATGCATGTTATATTGATAATATTGGGAGTAATAAGTATATTTATTATAGTTCTGACGATAATAACAGTATAATATGGGTAATAATGCATGTTATATTGATAATATTGGGAGTAATAAGTATAATTATTATAGTTCTAGCGATAATAACTGCATAATATGGGTAATAATGCATGTTATATTGATAATATTGGGAGTAATAAGTATAATTATTGTAGTTCTAGCGACAATAACTGCATAATAGGGGTAATAATGCATGTTATACTGATAATAATATAAGTAATAAGTATAACTATTATAGTTCTAGCGATATTAACTGCATAATATGGGTAATAATGCATGTTATATTGATAATATTGGGAGTAATAAGTATATTTATTATAGTTCTGACGATATTAACAGTATAATATGGGTAATAATGCATGTTATATTGATAATATTGGGAGTAATAAGTATAATTGTTATAGTTCAAGCGATAATAACTGCATAAGATGGGTAATAGTGCATGTTATATTGATAATAATAAAAGTAATAAGTATAATTATTGCAGTTCTAGCGATAATAACTGCATAATATGGGTAATGATGCATGTTATATTGATAATATTGGGAGTAATAAGTATAATTATTGTAGTTCGAGCGGTAATAACTGCATAATATGGGTAATAGTGCATGTTATATTGATAATAATAAAAGTAATAAGTATAATTATTGTAGTTCGAGCGATAATAACTGCATAATATGGGTAATGATGCATGTTATATTGATAACATTGGGAGTAATAAGTATAATTATTGTAGTTCTAGCGATAATAACTGCATAATATGGGTAATAATGCATGTTATATTGATAATATTGGGAGTAATAAGTATATTTATTATAGTTCTGACGATAATAACAGTATATTATGGGTAATAATGCATGTTATATTGATAATATTGGGAGTAATAAGTATAATTATTATAGTTCTAGCGATAATAACTGCATAATATGGGTAATAATGCATGTTATATTGATAATATTGGGAGTAATAAGTATATTTATTATAGCTCTGACGATAATAACTGTATAATATGGGTAATTATGCATGACATATTGATAATATTAGGAGTAATAAGTATAGTTATTATAGTCCTAGCGATAATAACTGCATAATATGGGTAATAATGCATGACATATTGATAATATTAGGAGTAATAAGTATAATTATTGTAGTTCGAGCGATAATAACTGCATATTATGGGTAATGATGCATGTTATATTGATAACATTGAGAGTAATAAGTATAATTATTGTAGTTCTAGCGATAATAACTGCATAATATGGGTAATAATGCATGTTATATTGATAATATTGGGAGTAATAAGTATAATTATTGTAGTTCTAGCGATAATAACTGCATAATAGGGGTAATAATGCATGTTATACTGATAATAATATAAGTAATAAGTATAACTATCATAGTTCTAGCGATAATAACTGCATGATATGGGTACTAATGCATGACATATTGATAATATTAGAAGTAATAAGTATAATTATTATAGTTCTAGCGATAATAACTGCATAATATGGGTAATAATGCATGTTATACTTATAATAATATAAGTAATAAGTATAACTATTATAGTTCTAGCGATAATAACTGTGTAATATGGGTAATAATGCATGACATATTGATAATATTAGGAGTAATAAGTATAATTATTATAGTTCTAGCGATAATAACTGCATAATAGGGGTAATAATGCATGTTATACTGATAATAATATAAGTAATAAGTATAACTATTATAGTTCTAGCGATAATAACTGTATAATATGGGTAATAATGCATGTTATATTGATAATATTGGTAGTAATAAGTATAATTATTGTAGTTCGAGCGGTAATAACTGCATAATATGGGTAATAGTGCATGTTATATTGATAATAATAAAAGTAATAAGTATAATTATTGTAGTTCGAGCGATAATAACAGCATAATATGGGTAATGATGCATGTTATATTGATAACATTGGGAGTAATAAGTATAATTATTGTAGTTCTAGCGATAATAACTGCATAATATGGGTAATAATGCATGTTATATTGATAATATTGGGAGTAATAAGTATATTTATTATAGTTCTGACGATAATAACAGTATAATATGGGTAATAATGCATGTTATATTGATAATATTGGGAGTAATAAGTATAATTATTATAGTTCTAGCGATAATAACTGCATAATATGGGTAATAATGCATGTTATATTGATAATATTGGGAGTAATAAGTATAATTATTGTAGTTCTAGCGATAATAACTGCATAATAGGGGTAATAATGCATGTTATACTGATAATAATATAAGTAATAAGTATAACTATTATAGTTCTAGCGATATTAACTGCATAATATGGGTAATAATGCATGTTATATTGATAATATTGGGAGTAATAAGTATATTTATTATAGTTCTGACGATATTAACAGTATAATATGGGTAATAATGCATGTCATATTGATAATATTGGGAGTAATAAGTATAATTGTTATAGTTCAAGCGATAATAACTGCATAATATGGGTAATAGTGCATGTTATATTGATAATAATAAAAGTAATAAGTATAATTATTGCAGTTCTAGCGATAATAACTGCATAATATGGGTAATAATGCATGTTATATTGATAACATTGGGAGTAATAAGTATAATTATTGTAGTTCTAGCGATAATAACTGCATAATATGGGTAATAATGCATGTTATATTGATAATATTGGGAGTAATAAGTATATTTATTATAGTTCTAGCGATAATAACTGCATAATATGGGTAATAATGCATGTTATATTGATAACATTGGGAGTAATAAGTATATTTATTATAGTTCTGACGATAATAACAGTATAGTATGGGTAACAATGCATGTTATATTGATAATATTGGGAGTAATAAGTATAATTATTATAGTTCTAGCGATAATAACTGCATAATATGGGTAATAATGCATGTTATATTGATAACATTGGGAGTAATAAGTATAATTATTGTAGTTCTAGCGATAATAACTGCATAATATGGGCAATAATGCATGGTATATTGATAATATTGGGATTAATAAGTATATTTATTATAGTTCTGACGATAATAACAGTATAATATGGGTAATAATGCATGTTGTATTGATAATATTGGGAGTAATAAGTATAATTATTGTAGTTCTAGCGATAATAACTGCATAATATGGGTAATAATGCATGTTATATTGATAATATTGGGAGTAATAAGTATAATTATCGTAGTTCTAGCGATAATAACTGCATAATAGGGGTAATAATGCATGTTATATTGATAATATTGGGAGTAATAAGTATAATTATCGTAGTTCTAGCGATAATAACTGCATAATAGGGGTAATAGTGCATGTTATACTGATAATAATATAAGTAATAAGTATAACTATTATAGTTCTAGCGATAATAACTGTATAATATGGGTAATAATGCATGTTATATTGATAATATTGGGAGTAATAAGTATAATTATTATAGTTCTAGCGATAATAACTGCATAATATGGGTAATAATGCATGTTATATTGATAATACTAAAAGTAATAATTACAATTATTATAGTTCGAGCGATAATAACTACATAATATGGGTAATAGTGCATGTTATATTGATAATAATAAAAGTAATAAGTATAATTATCGTAGTTCTAGCGATAATAACTGCATAATAGGGGTAATAATATATGTTATACTGATAAAAATATAAGTAATAAGGATAACTATTATAGTTCTAGCGATAATAACTGTATAATATGGGAAATAATGCATGAAATATTGATAACATTAGGAGTAATAAGTATAATTATTGTAGTTCTAGCGATAATAACTGCATAGTATGGGTAATAATGCATGTTATATTGATAACATTGGGAGTAATAAGTATAATTATTGAAGTTCTAGCGATAATAACTGCATAATATGGGCAATAATGCATGTTATATTGATAATATTGGGAGTAATAAGTATATTTATTATAGTTCTGACGATAATAACAGTATAATATGGGTAATAATGCATGTTATATTGATAATATTGGGAGTAATAAGTATAATTATTGTAGTTCTAGCGATAATAACTGCATAATATGGGTAATAATGCATGTTATATTGATAATATTGGGAGTAATAAGTATAATTATCGTAGTTCTAGCGATAATAACTGCATAATATGGGTAATAATGCATGTTATATTGATAATATTGGGAGTAATAGGTATAATTATTGTGGTTCTAGCGATAATAATTGCATAATAGGGGTAATAATGCATGTTATACTGATAATAATATAAGTAATAAGTATAACTATCATAGTTCTAGCGATAATAACTGCATAATATGGGTAATAATGCATGACATATTGATAATATTAGGAGTAATAAGTATAATTATTATAGTTCTAGCGATAATACCTGCATAACATGGGTAATAATGCATGTTATACTGATAATAATATAAGTAATAAGTATAACTATTATAGTTCTAGCGATAATAACTGTATAATATGGGTAATAATGCATGTTATATTGATAATATTGGGAGTAATAAGTATAATTATTGTAGTTCGAGCGGTAATAACTGCATAATATGGGTAATAGTGAATGTTATATTGATAATATTGGGAGTAATAAGTATATTTATTATAGTTCTGACGATAATAACAGTATAATATGGTGTGACGGATCGGTGGGGGAAAAGCCCGAAAGGGGTCCCTAAGGTGGGGGCAGTTAGGGAAAACTGTCCTCCACTCACCGATGCACTCACCCACGGCCGATTTAACTAACGGGGCGCCAGTGCTAATGCACTCGTCCGCGGTAATCGCCCTTCCGGCTGCTCTGTCGGGAGCGGAACTCAGAGGGGGCCAGGAAAGGAAAGAAAAAAAAAGGTAGTAAAAGACCCGCGATCTTGTATCCAACACAAAGAGAGATTTATTTGGGCCTGAATAGGCCACGCCAGCAAAAAGAAAAAAGGAGTACAAAAGAAACGGTGGTGGGCCCCACGCGTTACAGGCAACGGTCAAGGGAAAGGGGTTAACTCGCCAGCTGCGAGGGAGGCTATCGCGGCGCGGGGGCTCACGGTACGCACGCGTGGTACAAAATGGCTTCGATCGCGTTTCCGCTGGAGATTCGTCCGCGCGGGAGCACGCCCTCTTAGGGGTCGTGGACAACAAGGGGACGTTGGTCCTAAATCTTAAATACAGTGCAAGAAATTCGCGAAACGCGAAACAGAAAATACGGTTCGGCGTTAGGGGGAAGGGACGGTGTCGAATTACACCGTCCGCGGCCTCTAGGGTCCTCGTCACTGGGGTCAAGGGTCCTATCGCCCTCGCCACGCACAAATCAATAACAACAAGAAGAAAGAACGGGGTAGCGATAAGGCTCCTACCTTTCTTTCGGTGTCGGGGGCGTTAATCCTCTCACCCGGGGCGGCAACTCGCACACAGCACACCAAAAAAAAACACAAAGCAAAAGAAACAACACACCCACGGCGATTAACGCGTACAATAAAGAAGAAAAGAAAAACGGAAAAGAAAAAGAAAGCGCAAAGTGGCAATGAAGAGACTCTCAGCGGGGCGTTATCGCGTACCGGCGGCTCGCTCTCTTCTTGCTTTTCGATCTTCTTCCCCGGTTCGCGGTATTCCCCCACCCCGGGGATTTCGGCGTCGAGGATGGGCCATCCCGTGGTGCTCTGGGGAAGCCAGGTCCTGGGGCCCTCTCGAGGTGGCGGTCGGGGGTAGCTCGTCCCCAGGCCTGGCGCTTTCTGCTGCTGGGCTGCCGGTCGCCCCCCGCGGAGGATGACGGGGGTGGTGCCGCGACCGGACAGCCACGTCCTTCCGTAGTGGGCCCATCCCGCACCTCCATCGCCCAGAGAGGAGTTCCTCCGCGACCGGGGATGCTGCAGACTCTTCTGGCCGCCGGTTGGAAGTGGGGAGGGCAAAAATAAATAAATAAGAGAGAAAAAAGAAAAAAAAAGGAAATAGTAACACGAAGAAGAAAAAAAAAACACACACACACACACACCACGCACTGGCCCCCGTGGCGAGGAATCCGCTCAGGCGGAGGAGTGGGGGTTGGCAATCCGGGAGGGTCATCGTAACGAGGCATAACCAAAAAAAAAATTAGGTTACCCCCCAAAAAAGAAGGGGGAAAAATATGCCTCGTTACACACCCCCCCCCAAAAATTGTCCTGTCCCCCTCTCCCCGCTTTCGCGCCCGCTCCTAGAGGCCGCGTCGAGGCGAGCGAGCGGCCGACTCGGTGGTAAAGGGGAAAAAAAACTGCGGCCCTGTAACATATGGAACGGTGTTAGAGAAAAAAAAAAAGTAGAAGAGAAAGTACAAGGGACCGAGAAAAAAAACCGTTTAAAACAGATAAATAAAAAAAAAAGGAGAACGAAGGGTGGGGAAGAACATACGGGATCACATACGCACAAAAAAAAACGCAAAAGGGACAGTACGATGGGTCCCGTCCAGGGAGGACCCTTGCTTCCTCAAACCCAGCGCGCCTAACTGTTGTTGGCCGAGGGGAGAAAGCAAAACAAAAGCCTCGCATATCGACGAGCGACGGGCCACGAGACAAGAACTGGCGCAAGAAATCGTCGCGCCGTCTTAATCCGGGCGCGATAAGCCTTCCTCAATCACTATAATTGGCTTAGCCAAATTAAATGAGAGGTCAGGCTTTTTCATCGTCGTCGGTTTACATACCGTATTCTCCAGAACAATATTTACTCACACTCGCTGATCAGCTGTTTCGGAATGCGAGTCAATCAACGCCCAGTAAATCGGCGGAGACTCAGCGTTAAAATCCGAAACCTCGAATTTCGCTCGACGTCAGGGGTGTCAACGTCGTGCGATCAGAGCGATCTGCTGAGTTGCCTACTATCTCTCCTGTTCTCTGAACAGAAAAATCTGTCCCCCACAACGGAACGGAGAGAGAGGCGGTGAGGAAAACAACAAGAGCCAAAAAAAAAGAAACTGAATAGCAGTTTAAAGGAACTTAAAGGTGAGAATACTATGCGAGGCAATAATACATTAAACACGACACACCCCAAAAAAAAATAAAAATGAATTTAGTGTGCCGCCTATTTGGACGGCACCTTAAAGAAGAAAAAAAAACGAGAAAAAGAAAATAAAGAAAATTTTGGAATATATATAAAAACGAAAATAAAGGACAGCACAACCCCTAGTGAACCACCACCACATAAATGCATATACACATATATATTTTTTTTCTTTTTTTTTTTTATTTTATATATATTTTTTTTTCTTTTTTGAAATTTTATATTTTTTTTTTTTTTTTTTTTTTTTTTTTTTCTTAATCAAACAAATATACCCACCACCAGGACGAAAGACAACAACTACAACGGTCACCCGCAGGCTTCCTACTGCCTTCGGTGTGGGGCCGCCCCTTTCGTTGCGGGGCCTGCTCGCACACACTGCGGGCAGGACCGCAGGGTCACCCCTGGTCGCCCACACCGATAGCAGTAGGGGCCGGCGGAGGAATATGGGCACTGTAGCCAATTGTGCCCCCTCCGCCGGCATTGGAAGCAAACGCCCGCAGGTGCCGGGCCCGCCACCGCCGGTGTCTGCGACGGCGCGCTTCCTATTATCCCTGTCATTAAAGACAGGAATTGCGCCGTCGCGTCCAAAATGCGGCCCGCAGGTCCGTTAGGCCCGGGGCCGACGACCGCAAGGCCGGCCGCGCTTGGCGCCTCCACCACGGGGCGGGGGCGCTTCACTGGCCGGCGGTCCACGGTGCGTGAGACCGTGGGTTGCGGTCGTGGGGCGGGGGGGAGCGCCGCTCCCTTTTCGGGGGCCCTCACCCCCCGGGATCTTTTCCGCCTCCTTGGCGTGGAGGCGGGCACTGCGGCGGGTTGCGGGACCTTCCTGGATCGGCGCCTCCTCTTCCGCCCCCTTCGTCCCTCGCTGGCCCCGGGGGTGGCGGCGGCGGGTCGGACTTCGGTTGCCCGAATGTTGTCCGGGGCCCGCCGGGGTTCCAAGCACGCCCCCGGGGGAAGGGGGTCGAACTCCTGCTCGGGGCGGTGGGGCGCCACTGCGCTGCGGGACGTTGCCCGCCCTCCCCTCCTTCCTTGGCGCAGCATCTTTAACAGAAATAACGTTAGGAGGGGTCGGTGGTGGGCCGTCGTCGGGATCATCACCGACAAACGGCTTCAAGTCGGAGACGTGGACCTTCGGAACCATACGGGTTCCGGTCGTCTCCAACTCGTACACGACGGGCGATAGGACCTTCTTGATCTGAAAAGGGCCAATATAAGCGGCCGACAGTTTCGCGGCTACATTTTCTGCGGCGGACGAGAGGACCCTATTCCTACGCCAAACTAAATCGCCTACCCGGTATCTAACGTCACGGTGACGCGCATTATAATATTTCGCTTGTCGCTTGTGTGCGCGTTCCAATTGTTCTCGCACTAAGTCGTGTAATAACAACAAGCGACGCGATCGCTGTGCCCAGGCTTGCGGATCTCTGCGGGAGAGCAGGGGTTCTCCTTCCACGGCGCGTCGAATACTGCCGACTGGTCGTGGGGCTCTTCCAAAGTTGAGCACCGCAGGGGATTCGCCAGCTGAGGAATGCACAGCTGTATTAACTGCGAATCGGAATTCGTGCAAATGCACGTTCCATTCACGGTGGTCCTTTTTAATAAACGATGAAATCATCGTTTTTAGGACGCGATTGACTCGCTCCACCGGATTCGCTTGCGCGTGATATGGGGGAATCGTGTAATGCGTGATTCCCCATTCTTCTAAAGCCGAATCGATTTCTTTATTGCAAAACTCGGTACCGTTGTCAGTGAGGAGTATTTCGGGGGCTCCCCAACGAAATAGTACGAGGTCTTCAAAAGCTGTTAAAATAGCCGACCCCGTAGCTTTTCGGAGCGCCTTACACTCCACCCACTTTGTAAAATTGTCCAAGAAGACTACAACGTACCGAGCTTGGCCGCGCCCGGGCGGAAAAGGACCCATTACATCGGCGGACACCACGGCCCATGGCCGTTCGGGGATTCGCCGGCCCATGTGTCCAGCGGGAGCGCGCTGCTCGACCTTGTGCTGCTGACACACGGGACATCGCTGCACAAAACGGCGGATGTCTCGGAACATTCCCGGCCAATAAAACTCTTGATTCACCCTTTGGTATGTTTTATCAATACCAGGGTGACCAGCGGCCGGAAGATCATGGGCATTTCGAATGGCCTTTTCTCGAAGATCCTCGGGGAGAACCAACTTCCACGCATCGTCATCCTCGCCGATAATTTCTTGCGTGGGAGACGGACGGTAATAATACAAACGTCCGTCTTCAACCCGCCAATCGGGGTACGATGCGGGATGCGATTCTACTTTTTCTAAGCGGTCAGTGTACCAATTACTCTCAATGTTCTTGAGAGCCGCTAAAAAGTCATAAACTGGGGGTTCTTCCGTGACGACGACGTCCGGGGGTACTATTGCACGTGAAAGTGCATCCGGGACGTGGTGGAGGGCTCCTTTACGATGCTCAATAGTAAAAGAATATTGCTGCATATCAAGGGCCCATCTCGCCAATCGTCCTGTAGGATCTTTTAAATTATGCAGCCATTTTAGGCTGCTGTGATCCGTGATAACGGTAAAAGAGTACCCCTCGAGATACGGACGGAGTTTTTTAATGGCCCATAAGACAGCCAGACACTCTTTTTCGGTCACCGAATATTTTTGCTCGGCTGCGGTCAAGACTCTATTCACGTAAACAATGGGGTGTTCCTCCCCGTTTTGTTTTTGTGTGAGGACCGCGCCGATTGCATAGTGACTCGCGTCAGTCTGAAGAACGAACGGCAACGAAAAATCAGGACGTGCTAAAACGGGGGTGGTGCTCAGGGCTTTTTTCAAATTTTGAAAAGCCGCTTCTTGAGCTTTACCCCAATGCCAGGGCTCGTTTTTCTTGAGCAATTGCACCAAGGGGACTTTGTCACGCGCATGGTTCGGCAAAAATCGGGCGTACCAACCGACCATGCCGAGGAAACTCCGCAATTGCTTGACCGTCGTGGGCGCCGGGTACGACAAAACCGGCGCGACCTTTTCGGGATCGGGTTCGAGGCCCTTTTGGCTTATTAAATATCCCAAATACCGGACCTCTTGGCGACAAAATTCGCTCTTTTCCCGATTGATTTCGAGCCCGGCTTCATTTAAAATTCCAATGACCTTTTCGATCCAGCGGAGGTGGTCATCGAAGGTCTCATTGACGATAACAATATCGTCAAGATACGCGAAGGCGTGAGGTTCGAGCTCGGGACCAATCAAGCGATCCATCAGCCTTTGGAAAGTGGCCGGGGCGTTGGTCAGCCCGTACGGCATACGCGTAAATTGGAATAACCCTTTCCCTGGGACTACGAACGCCGTAATTTCTCTACTGGACTCTTCCAGAGGAATTTGGAAGTACGCCTGACTCAAATCGATGGTCGAAATGTACAGTGCAGTGCGTAATTTGTCCAGGATCGCGTCCATATGCGGGAGAGGGTATGCGTCCTTCTTAGTAATATTGTTTACATCGCGATAGTCGATACAGAAACGGTATTTCCCGTTCGATTTCGCGACTATCACGGGACAACTCGCCCAAGCGCTTGACGAGCGCTCAATAATTCCGTCTGCGAGCATCTTGTCAACTTCCGCGTGCGCGACTTCGTAAATTTTTGGGGAAACGCGTCGCGCGCGGTGTTTAATCGGTTCGTGCCCTTGCACGTCGATTCTATGCTGAACAAGATTAGTTACCGGGGGTTTTTCTGCAGGAGAGGGAATTATTCTGTCCAACAGCTGATTTAAGCGCTCGCTTTGTTTCGGAGTAATCTCAACGATAGCGGCGCAATCGGCGTGGATAATTTCCTTCGAATCCTGCAAACCCGGAACAACAAAGGAATGAGCGGGACCATTCCGAATTTTCCAAGTCGCGTTCGATGTGTCTAGGGAGATTTCGAAAGCCTCCAGAAAATCTATCCCTAGCACACAATCGTAATCTAAATTGTTCGCGACTCGGACTGGTAATGCAATTTTTCGCCCGTCGATTTCGATCTCTATCACCGCTTCGCCTAGGATATGGTCCTGCACGCCATTGGCCATTCGCATTTTCCCGGAAAAAGTGGGGTCTATCCGCGACCCTAACCACTCGATCGCATCCGGTCCCAAATAGGAACGCGCGGCCCCGCTATCAATTAAAGCCCAGAGCGGATGTCCAGCTACCAATAAACGGACATAATAGCGGCGGTCAACATATCCCGGCGGAAAATCGCGGCGATATTTAATCGATTCGCGAGCCATTCCGGCCACCTCACTGTCCCCTGGTCCAACCGGCAAATTGGCCGTCCCATGGACAAAGTAGGGACTAGTGGAGGCGACTACGGCCCTATTCTCCAAAAGTGGAGGCGCGGGTAATGTACTCGCCGAATCGGGACCTTCACCTCGCTTTCCCCTGGTCCAACCAGCCTTTTGGCCGTCACATAGACAAATTAGGGATCGGGAGGTGACCCCCTCCTCTGTCTCCCTAAGTGGAGGCGTGGGAGGAAGTTCCGCGGGATGAAGGCCATCTTTTCCCGGTCCCCTGGTCCAACCAGCCCTCGGGCCGTCACATAGACAAATTAGGGATCGGGAGGTGGCCTCCTCCCTCTCCTCCTCCAGTGGAGGAACGGAAAAAGGTCTCTTGAGATCGAAATCGTCACCCCCTTGCCCCCTGGTACAACCGAGTCTACGTCCGTTACATGTACAAAGTAGGGGCTCGGAGGTGACCTCCTCCTGTGTCTCCTGGGGTGGAGGCGACGGAAGAGGTACCGCGGGATGAAAGTTATCCCCTCCCGGTCCCCTAGTCCAACCAGCCCTCTGGCCGTCACATAGACGAATTAGGGATCGGGAGGCGATCTCCTCCTGGGTCTCGTTAAGTGGAGGCGCCGGAAGAGGTTCCGCGTGACGAAGGCTATCTCCTCCTTGTCCCCTGGTCCAACCAGCTCTCGTGCCGTCACATAGACAAATTAGGGACTTGGAGGTAACCTCCTCCTCGGTCTCGTTAAGTGGAGGCGCCAGAGGAGGTTCCGCGGAACAACAGCCATCACCTCCTTTCCCCCTGGTCCAACCAGCCCTCAGGCCGTCACATAGACAAATTAGGGGTCGGGAGGTGGCTTCCTCCTTCTGGTCCAAAAGTGGAGGGGAGGATGGCCCCACGGATTTTGACGAAAGAGACGAAATGGTTGATTCAGGGAGAATTTCAGGGGCTTCCGGAAATTCCGCACAAATGTTCGGATCCGTTAACCCTTTCTCCACCTGCATCGTGCCTACTAGAGAGGCCTCCACGTCGTCATGCGGGTGGTCGCAGGCCTCTAGCGACTTCCCCGCTGCGCATTTCCCGACCGCTTCGCGAGGCAGTCGGGGCAAGTTAAAATTGTAACCCCTTCTCGGTTACATCCGTAACACACCCGGATTCTTCGGGGGAGGGGGCAGTCGGCAGCCCAATGTCCACACTGCCCGCAATTATAGCACTCCCCCCCCCTAGGCGTCAACGGGGTGGATGTTGCGAGTGGGGTTGTTGAACCAGCCGGCGTCGCAGGGCTCCTCCGCTCTGGCTGCGACGTTGAAGGTCGCGGTGGGGAGCGCGTCCGCGGTGGCTGGCGCTGAACATTCGCCTTCTGTACGACCGCCGGAGTTCTCGCGGTCGCAGGGGTCGAGGCGTACGTTCTTTCCGTCCCAGCCTCGACCAACGGCCTTGAAGGGCCTGTTTTCTTGTTCCGCGACCTCGCGGATTCTCCTTCTCTTGGCGCCTCGGCAGGCGGCGCGTAGTCGTACGGCGACTCTAACGCGGCTAACCCTGTGTATGCCCCTCGCGGGGGTGGCCTATACGCCGTTTCCGCCAACGCAAGTTCTGCGGCGCTAGGGGGTGGACGGTGTCCGGCCCTTTCTCTAGCCGCACATTCTTCCACCTCCCTGCCCAATTGGCGCAGCTCCTTAAACGTACCGAATTCCGAACGGCGGAATCGGCGGCGGTAGTACGGCAACAGGTTATCATACGCTATGGTTAAGCGCTCTTCGTACAAAGGAGGGGGGATCATGTGAGAGAAAATCAGCTCCAAACTATCAAGAAACATGCTGATTGTTTCTCTCTCTCCCTGCGTGCGATTTCTGACATCGTTCTTAAGTTGTTGCTGGAAGTCGCGCGCACCGAAGCGTTCCCGGAAAGCACGGGCAAACTCGCTCCAGGTGCGACACGACGCTCCACAGATACGATGCCATCGCTTCGCATCTCCTTGTAAAACCGCCGACAGCGCGGCCAGCATGACTGGTACAGGCATCTTCGAGCTGTCCAGACATTGTTCGAGGCGGTCCAGAAAACTTTCGGCCCCCTCCTCGAACTCGCTGGTGTACGATATGCGCCATTTGGTCAACACATCGATCGCCTGATCTCCCCGGTAATGACCGACAGGAGATTGTCGTCGATGGACCATGGCGTCTTGTTCGTATTCCGTGACCCCGTCCCGATATCGCAACACACGGCGGGAGCGGGGGGAGCCTGGCGCGTCCGAAAATGGACGGGCTTCTTCCTCCCCTCTCCTTGTCGCTGGTGCGCGGTCACGGGGCGCCTCCACCGGCGCCCTCGGGGCAAGGTCACGGTCCTCTGCGCGGCGGTACACGTGAGAACGGTAATCCCCGCGCTCTAAGTAACCGTCCCCGGATGGGGAGGGAACACGGGGATAATCTCGGGACGCCAGGTTGTCCACAAGATCGCGAGTTTCTCGTCTCCTCTCGCGCCGTTCGTCACGTTGCCAATCATCAACGTAATCGCGCTCGACATCTCTGCGCTCTGAATAACCTGCCCCGGATGGGGAGGGAACGCGGGGGTGGCCCCGGGACGCCAGGTTGTCCACGGGGTCGCGATAACGTACACGATCACGAGGAGAAGGGTCACGAGTCCGTTCCCTCCTCTCGCGTCGTTCTTCGTTGGGCTGACTAAACTCGTACTCGCGGTCAACACCGTCGCGCTCTAAGTAACCAACCCTGGGCGGGGAGGGAACGCGAGGGTGGCCCCGGGACGCCTGGTTGTCCACGGGGTCGCGAGAACGGGGACGATCACGAGGGGAAAGGTCGCGAATTCCTTCCCTCCTCTCGTGTCGTTCCTGAGTGGGCAAAACATAAGCGCGTTCGCGCTCAACACCTCCGCGCTCTGTATAACCTACCCCGGATGGGGAGGGAACGCGGGGGTGGCCCCGGGACGCCAGGTTGTCCACGGGGTCGCGAACACGTAAACGATCGCGATCTTCGTCTAATAGTTCGCGCCGTCCTTCGCGTCGTTCTTCGCGTTGCGGTTCGCGACGGCTCACGCGAGATTCGGTGACAGCTGGAAGGGGAACTTCGTCATCGCTTCCACTGCTGTCATACTGAATCTGCGGGCGGGAGAGTGGGGGGTCTGGTTGACGGTGTTCGTACCGACCCGTCGCTCGCTCTCTTACCGGCCGCGACGCGGCAGGAATCCCCTCCCTTTCGGAACGCGTAACCCGGTGATCGCTACCGATCGGTTCGAGTTGGGGAAGGGGGGCCGCAGAGCCTCGCGTCTCCAGCGGAGGGGAAGCGTGACGCGCTTCGCGATCACCCCTCTGTCCGGTAAATCCGGACTCCGCGAGACGCGAATCTCTGACCCGCGGCGTACTAACAGTTGCTAGGGGGCGGTGGAGAGTTGTATCCGCCGGCTGGGACATTTCCACCCCTTCAGAGTGAAGACTAAGGGGGTCCCTAAAACGGCCGACGGACTGACCAGTGGGCAGCCACTGGCGATCCTC
This sequence comes from Megachile leachella, assembly GCA_963576845.1. Classification (NCBI taxonomy): domain Eukaryota; kingdom Metazoa; phylum Arthropoda; class Insecta; order Hymenoptera; family Megachilidae; genus Megachile; species Megachile leachella. The sequence continues at coordinate 153,212 of CAUYWW010000092.1, forward strand.
TATCCATCCGCGCGGTAATTCGGGAGTATCACGATCTCCCGGCTGGTTGAGCGTGGATATATTTTCCTCCGCTGGCCGCTCCGTGACCGGGCGCGAAGGTTCGGTCACGGTCAAGGTCGGGGCGGCGGCGGGAATTAAATTAAAACTATCACGCGCTGCAAATAGGGGCCCGGACCCACGCAAAGGGGAAAGACGAAGAATGGACTCGTATCGGGCGAACAAGTCCCTCCCTCGGCTGCCGGCCACCAAGGTCTCCAGCGACGGGTTGACCGGCGCGCCGGTCACTTCGTCCACTGCCGAGTCCCACTCGGCTGCGTGGGGACCCAATTCGAGGCGAAAATGATAACGCCTGAATCGGTCAGTCAACGTGGCCCATGTACCAAGCGTTCTTAACCCTAACATCTCCATTAACATTATTACGTCGACAGCATTGTGTCGGTCCACTAGAGAGGCGCACATCTCTCGCAGTTCCGCCCTCTGTTCGCGAAGGGCGAAGCGGCGGGCGCGGTCAGTCTCTGTGGTCTCGGAGACAGACATAACGGAAAGCAAAAAAAAATTCCTTTCTTCGCTAATTCAAATCCGGAGATAAGCTGACGATGAAGAAACGATAATACCCGCTCAATAGAAAAGAAATCAACAACCGACAGCTTAAACCGTCACGGGTGCCGACTCTTAATACCAAACAAAGGCTCGGTATAATCGGCCTTATGCCGTTGGAAATCAAACGAAGAAGCAACAATACAAATCCGTTGCAGCGTTTCGAACTAGAGACAATCGCGATGATGATATCGGATATCCACCTGTACACACGGGGTACAGGTAGGTGTCGACGAAACAAAAACAATTGCCTATTGCTCGGTGCAAAACAAAAACTCGTCGTTGTAATCAACGGTTCGAATAACGGAAAATTCAAAACGAACAGACAAAAGAAATCTCTAAGGGTGGATACTCGCGTCCCTGTGGTCAATTTTACTCTGGCCCCACGTTGGGCGCCAATTTTGTGACGGATCGGTGGGGGAAAAGCCCGAAAGGGGTCCCTAAGGTGGGGGCAGTTAGGGAAAACTGTCCTCCACTCACCGATGCACTCACCCACGGCCGATTTAACTAACGGGGCGCCAGTGCTAATGCACTCGTCCGCGGTAATCGCCCTTCCGGCTGCTCTGTCGGGAGCGGAACTCAGAGGGGGCCAGGAAAGGAAAGAAAAAAAAAGGTAGTAAAAGACCCGCGATCTTGTATCCAACACAAAGAGAGATTTATTTGGGCCTGAATAGGCCACGCCAGCAAAAAGAAAAAAGGAGTACAAAAGAAACGGTGGTGGGCCCCACGCGTTACAGGCAACGGTCAAGGGAAAGGGGTTAACTCGCCAGCTGCGAGGGAGGCTATCGCGGCGCGGGGGCTCACGGTACGCACGCGTGGTACAAAATGGCTTCGATCGCGTTTCCGCTGGAGATTCGTCCGCGCGGGAGCACGCCCTCTTAGGGGTCGTGGACAACAAGGGGACGTTGGTCCTAAATCTTAAATACAGTGCAAGAAATTCGCGAAACGCGAAACAGAAAATACGGTTCGGCGTTAGGGGGAAGGGACGGTGTCGAATTACACCGTCCGCGGCCTCTAGGGTCCTCGTCACTGGGGTCAAGGGTCCTATCGCCCTCGCCACGCACAAATCAATAACAACAAGAAGAAAGAACGGGGTAGCGATAAGGCTCCTACCTTTCTTTCGGTGTCGGGGGCGTTAATCCTCTCACCCGGGGCGGCAACTCGCACACAGCACACCAAAAAAAAACACAAAGCAAAAGAAACAACACACCCACGGCGATTAACGCGTACAATAAAGAAGAAAAGAAAAACGGAAAAGAAAAAGAAAGCGCAAAGTGGCAATGAAGAGACTCTCAGCGGGGCGTTATCGCGTACCGGCGGCTCGCTCTCTTCTTGCTTTTCGATCTTCTTCCCCGGTTCGCGGTATTCCCCCACCCCGGGGATTTCGGCGTCGAGGATGGGCCATCCCGTGGTGCTCTGGGGAAGCCAGGTCCTGGGGCCCTCTCGAGGTGGCGGTCGGGGGTAGCTCGTCCCCAGGCCTGGCGCTTTCTGCTGCTGGGCTGCCGGTCGCCCCCCGCGGAGGATGACGGGGGTGGTGCCGCGACCGGACAGCCACGTCCTTCCGTAGTGGGCCCATCCCGCACCTCCATCGCCCAGAGAGGAGTTCCTCCGCGACCGGGGATGCTGCAGACTCTTCTGGCCGCCGGTTGGAAGTGGGGAGGGCAAAAATAAATAAATAAGAGAGAAAAAAGAAAAAAAAAGGAAATAGTAACACGAAGAAGAAAAAAAAAACACACACACACACACACCACGCACTGGCCCCCGTGGCGAGGAATCCGCTCAGGCGGAGGAGTGGGGGTTGGCAATCCGGGAGGGTCATCGTAACGAGGCATAACCAAAAAAAAAATTAGGTTACCCCCCAAAAAAGAAGGGGGAAAAATATGCCTCGTTACAATGGGTAATAATGCATGTTATATTGATAATATTGGGAGTAATAAGTATAATTATTATAGTTCTAGCGATAATAACTGCATAATATGGGTAATAATGCATGTTATATTGATAATATTGGGAGTAATAAGTATAATTATTGTAGTTCTAGCGATAATAACTGCATAATAGGGGTTATAATGCATGTTATACTGATAATAATATAAGTAATAAGTATAACTATTATAGTTCTAGCGATAATAACTGTATAATATGGGTAATAATGCATGACATATTGATAAAAGTAGGAGTAATAAGTATAATTATTATAGTTGTAGCGACAAGAACTGCATAATATAGGTAATGGTGCATGTTATATTGATAATAATAAAAGTAATAAGTATAATTATTGTAGTTCCAGCGATAATAACTGCATAATAGGGGTTATAATGCATGTTATACTGATAATAATATAAGTAATAAGTATAACTATTATAGTTCTAGCGATAATAACTGTATAATATGGGTAATAATGCATGACATATTGATAAAAGTAGGAGTAATAAGTATAATTATTATAGTTGTAGCGATAAGAACTGCATAATATAGGTAATAGTGCACGTTATATTGATAATAATAAAAGTAATAAGTATAATTATTGTAGTTCTAGCGATAATAACTGTATAATGTGGATAATTATGCATGACATATTGATAATATTAGGAGTATTAAGTATAATTATTGTAGTTCTAGCGATAATAACTGCATAATATGGGTAATAATGCATGACATATAGATAATATTAGGAGTAATAAGTATAATTATTATAGTTCTAGCGATAATAACTGTATAATATGGGTAATAATGCATGACATATTGATAATATTAGGAGAATTAAGTATAATTATTGTAGTTCTAGCGATAATAACTGCATAATATGGGTAATAATGCATGACATATTGATAATATTAGGAGTAATAAGTATAATTATTATAGTGCTAGCGATAATAACTGTATAATATGGGTAATAATGCATGTTATACTGATAATAATATAAGTGATAAGTATAACTATCATAGTTCTAGCGATAATAACTGCATAATATGGGTAATAATGCATGTTATATTGATAATATTGGGAGTAATAGGTATAATTATTGTGGTTCTAGCGATAATAACTGCATAATAGGGGTAATAATGCATGTTATACTGATAATAATATAAGTAATAAGTATAACTATCATAGTTCTAGCGATATTAACTGCATAATATGGGTAATAATGCATGTTATATTGATAATATTGGGAGTAATAAGTATATTTATTATAGTTCTGACGATATTAACAGTATAATATGGGTAATAATGCATGTTATATTGATAATATTGGGAGTAATAAGTATAATTGTTATAGTTCAAGCGATAATAACTGCATAATATGGGTAATAGTGCATGTTATATTGATAATAATATAAGTAATAAGTATAACTATTATAGTTCTAGCGATAATAACTGTGTAATATGGGTAATAATGCATGACATATTGATAATATTAGGAGTAATAAGTATAATTATTATAGTTCTAGCGATAATAACTGCATAATAGGGGTAATAATGCATGTTATACTGATAATAATATAAGTAATAAGTATAACTATTATAGTTCTAGCGATAATAACTGTATAATATGGGTAATAATGCATGTTATATTGATAATATTGGGAGTAATAAGTATAATTATTGTAGTTCGAGCGGTAATTATTGTAGTTCGAGCGGTAATAACTGCATAATATGGGTAATAGTGCATGTTATATTGATAATAATAAAAGTAATAAGTATAATTATTGTAGTTCTAGCGATAATAACTGCATAATATGGGTAATGATGAATGTTATATTGATAACATTGGGAGTAATAAGTATAATTATTGTAGTTCTAGCGATAATAACTGCATAATATGGGTAATAATGCATGTTATATTGATAATATTGGGAGTAATAAGTATATTTATTATAGTTCTGACGATAATAACAGTATAATATGGGTAATAATGCATGTTATATTGATAACATTGGGAGCAATAAGTATAATTATTATAGTTCTAGCGATAATAACTGCATAATATGGGTAATAATGCATGTTATATTGATAATACTAAAAGTAATAAGTACAATTATTATTGTTCGAGCGATAATAACTGCATAATATGGGTAATAGTGCATGTTATATTGATAATAATAAAAGTAATAAGTATACTTATTGTAGTTCTAGCGATAATAACTACATAATATGGGTAATAGTGCATGTTATATTGATAATAATAATAGTAATAAGTATAATTATTGCAGTTCTAGCGATAATAACCGCATAATATGGGTAATAATGCATGACATATTGATAATATTAGGAGTAATAAGTATAATTACTATAGTTGTAGCGATAATAACTGCATAATATGGGTAATCGTGCATGTTATACTGATAATAATATAAGTAATAAGTATAACTATTATAGTTCTAGCGATAATAACTGCATAATATGGGTAATAATGCATGATATATTGATAATATTAGGAGTAATAAGTATAATTATTATAGTTCTAGCGATAATAACTGCATAATATGGGTAATAGTGCATGTTACATTTATAATATTGGGAGTAATAGGTATAATTATTGTAGTTCTAGCGATAATAACTGCATAATAGGGGTAGTAATGCATGTTATACTGATAATAATATGAGTAATAAGTATAACTATTATAGTTCTAGCGATAATAACTGTATAATATGGGTAATAATGCATGACATATTGATAAAAGTGGGTGTAATAAGTATAATTATTATAGTTGTAGCGATAATAACTGCATAATATCGGTAATAGTGTACGTTATATTGATAATGATAAAAGTATTAAGTATAATTGTTATAGATCGAGCGATAATAACTGCATAATATGGGTAATAGTGCATGTTATATTGATAATAATAAAAGAAATAAGTATAATTATTGTACTTCTAGCGATAATAACTGCATAATATGGGTAATAATGCATGTTATATTGATAATATTGGGAGTAATAAGTATAATTATTGTAGTTCTAGCGATAATAACTGCATAATAGGGGTAATAATGCATATTATACTGATAATAATATAAGTAATAAGTATAACTATTATAGTTCTAGCGATAATAACTGTGTAATATGGGTAATAATGCATGACATATTGATAATATTAGGAGTAATAAGTATAATTATTATAGTTCTAGCGATAATAACTGCATAATAGGGGTAATAATGCATGTTATACTGATAATAATATAAGTAATAAGTATAACTATTATAGTTCTAGCGATAATAACTGTATAATATGGGTAATAATGCATGTTATATTGATAATATTGGTAGTAATAAGTATAATTATTGTAGTTCGAGCGGTAATAACTGCATAATATGGGTAATAGTGCATGTTATATTGATAATAATAAAAGTAATAAGTATAATTATTGTAGTTCGAGCGATAATAACAGCATAATATGGGTAATGATGCATGTTATATTGATAACATTGGGAGTAATAAGTATAATTATTGTAGTTCTAGCGATAATAACTGCATAATATGGGTAATAATGCATGTTATATTGATAATATTGGGAGTAATAAGTATATTTATTATAGTTCTGACGATATTAACAGTATAATATGGGTAATAATGCATGTTATATTGATAATATTGGGAGTAATAAGTATAATTGTTATAGTTCAAGCGATAATAACTGCATAATATGGGTAATAATGCATGTTATATTGATAATATTGGGAGTAATAAGTATATTTATTATAGTTCTGACGATAATAACAGTATAATATGGGTAATAATGCATGTTATATTGATAATATTGGGAGTAATAAGTATAATTATTATAGTTCTAGCGATAATAACTGCATAATATGGGTAATAATGCATGTTATATTGATAATATTGGGAGTAATAAGTATAATTATTGTAGTTCTAGCGATAATAACTGCATAATAGGGGTAATAATGCATGTTATACTGATAATAATATAAGTAATAAGTATAACTATTATAGTTCTAGCGATATTAACTGCATAATATGGGTAATAATGCATGTTATATTGATAATATTGGGAGTAATAAGTATATTTATTATAGTTCTGACGATATTAACAGTATAATATGGGTAATAATGCATGTTATATTGATAATATTGGGAGTAATAAGTATAATTGTTATAGTTCAAGCGATAATAACTGCATAATATGGGTAATAGTGCATGTTATATTGATAATAATAAAAGTAATAAGTATAATTATTGCAGTTCTAGCGATAATAACTGCATAATATGGGTAATAATGCATGTTATATTGATAACATTGGGAGTAATAAGTATAATTATTGTAGTTCTAGCGATAATAACTGCATAATATGGGTAATAATGCATGTTATATTGATAATATTGGGAGTAATAAGTATATTTATTATAGTTCTAGCGATAATAACTGCATAATATGGGTAATAATGCATGTTATATTGATAACATTGGGAGTAATAAGTATATTTATTATAGTTCTGACGATAATAACAGTATAGTATGGGTAACAATGCATGTTATATTGATAATATTGGGAGTAATAAGTATAATTATTATAGTTCTAGCGATAATAACTGCATAATATGGGTAATAATGCATGTTATATTGATAACATTGGGAGTAATAAGTATAATTATTGTAGTTCTAGCGATAATAACTGCATAATATGGGCAATAATGCATGGTATATTGATAATATTGGGATTAATAAGTATATTTATTATAGTTCTGACGATAATAACAGTATAATATGGGTAATAATGCATGTTGTATTGATAATATTGGGAGTAATAAGTATAATTATTGTAGTTCTAGCGATAATAACTGCATAATATGGGTAATAATGCATGTTATATTGATAATATTGGGAGTAATAAGTATAATTATCGTAGTTCTAGCGATAATAACAGCATAATAGGGGTAATAATGCATGTTATATTGATAATATTGGGAGTAATAAGTATAATTATCGTAGTTCTAGCGATAATAACTGCATAATAGGGGTAATAGTGCATGTTATACTGATAATAATATAAGTAATAAGTATAACTATTATAGTTCTAGCGATAATAACTGTGTAATATGGGTAATAATGCATGACATATTGATAAAAGTAGGAGTAATAAGTATAATTATTATAGTTGTAGCGATAAGAACTGTATAATATAGGTAATAGTGCATGTTATATTGATAATAATAAAAGTAATAAGTATAATTATTGTAGTTCTAGCGATAATAACAGTATAATATGGGTAATAATGCATGTTATATTGATAATATTGGGAGTAATAAGTATAATTATTATAGTTCTAGCGATAATAACTGCATAATATGGGTAATAATGCATGTTATATTGATAATACTAAAAGTAATAATTACAATTATTATAGTTCGAGCGATAATAACTACATAATATGGGTAATAGTGCATGTTATATTGATAATAATAAAAGTAATAAGTATAATTATCGTAGTTCTAGCGATAATAACTGCATAATAGGGGTAATAATATATGTTATACTGATAAAAATATAAGTAATAAGGATAACTATTATAGTTCTAGCGATAATAACTGTATAATATGGGAAATAATGCATGAAATATTGATAACATTAGGAGTAATAAGTATAATTATTGTAGTTCTAGCGATAATAACTGCATAGTATGGGTAATAGTGCATGTTATATTGATAACATTGGGAGTAATAAGTATAATTATTGAAGTTCTAGCGATAATAACTGCATAATATGGGCAATAATGCATGTTATATTGATGATATTGGGAGTAATAAGTATATTTATTATAGTTCTGACGATAATAACAGTATAATATGGGTAATAATGCATGTTATATTGATAATATTGGGAGTAATAAGTATAATTATTGTAGTTCTAGCGATAATAACTGCATAATATGGGTAATAATGCATGTTATATTGATAATATTGGGAGTAATAAGTATAATTATCGTAGTTCTAGCGATAATAACTGCATAATATGGGTAATAATGCATGTTATATTGATAATATTGGGAGTAATAGGTATAATTATTGTGGTTCTAGCGATAATAATTGCATAATAGGGGTAATAATGCATGTTATACTGATAATAATATAAGTAATAAGTATAACTATTATAGTTCTAGCGATAATAACTGCATAATATGGGTAATAATGCATGTTATATTGATAATATTGGGAGTAATAAGTATAATTATTGTAGTTCTAGCGATAATAACTGCATAATAGGGGTAATAATGCATGTTATACTGATAATAATATAAGTAATAAGTATAACTATCATAGTTCTAGCGATAATAACTGCATGATATGGGTACTAATGCATGACATATTGATAATATTAGAAGTAATAAGTATAATTATTATAGTTCTAGCGATAATAACTGCATAATATGGGTAATAATGCATGTTATACTGATAATAATATAAGTAATAAGTATAACTATTATAGTTCTAGCGATAATAACTGTGTAATATGGGTAATAATGCATGACATATTGATAATATTAGGAGTAATAAGTATAATTATTATAGTTCTAGCGATAATAACTGCATAATAGGGGTAATAATGCATGTTATACTGATAATAATATAAGTAATAAGTATAACTATTATAGTTCTAGCGATAATAACTGTATAATATGGGTAATAATGCATGACATATTGATAAAAGTAGGAGTAATAAGTATAATTATTATAGTTGTAGCGATAAGAACTGTATAATATAGGTAATAGTGCATGTTATATTGATAATAATAAAAGTAATAAGTATAATTATTGTAGTTCTAGCGATAATAACAGTATAATATGGGTAATAATGCATGTTATATTGATAATATTGGGAGTAATAAGTATAATTATTATAGTTCTAGCGATAATAACTGCATAATATGGGTAATAATGCATGTTATATTGATAATACTAAAAGTAATAATTACAATTATTATAGTTCGAGCGATAATAACTACATAATATGGGTAATAGTGCATGTTATATTGATAATAATAAAAGTAATAAGTATAATTATCGTAGTTCTAGCGATAATAACTGCATAATAGGGGTAATAATATATGTTATACTGATAAAAATATAAGTAATAAGGATAACTATTATAGTTCTAGCGATAATAACTGTATAATATGGGAAATAATGCATGAAATATTGATAACATTAGGAGTAATAAGTATAATTATTGTAGTTCTAGCGATAATAACTGCATAGTATGGGTAATAGTGCATGTTATATTGATAACATTGGGAGTAATAAGTATAATTATTGAAGTTCTAGCGATAATAACTGCATAATATGGGCAATAATGCATGTTATATTGATGATATTGGGAGTAATAAGTATATTTATTATAGTTCTGACGATAATAACAGTATAATATGGGTAATAATGCATGTTATATTGATAATATTGGGAGTAATAAGTATAATTATTGTAGTTCTAGCGATAATAACTGCATAATATGGGTAATAATGCATGTTATATTGATAATATTGGGAGTAATAAGTATAATTATCGTAGTTCTAGCGATAATAACTGCATAATATGGGTAATAATGCATGTTATATTGATAATATTGGGAGTAATAGGTATAATTATTGTGGTTCTAGCGATAATAATTGCATAATAGGGGTAATAATGCATGTTATACTGATAATAATATAAGTAATAAGTATAACTATTATAGTTCTAGCGATAATAACTGCATAATATGGGTAATAATGCATGTTATATTGATAATATTGGGAGTAATAAGTATAATTATTGTAGTTCTAGCGATAATAACTGCATAATAGGGGTAATAATGCATGTTATACTGATAATAATATAAGTAATAAGTATAACTATCATAGTTCTAGCGATAATAACTGCATGATATGGGTACTAATGCATGACATATTGATAATATTAGAAGTAATAAGTATAATTATTATAGTTCTAGCGATAATAACTGCATAATATGGGTAATAATGCATGTTATACTGATAATAATATAAGTAATAAGTATAACTATTATAGTTCTAGCGATAATAACTGTGTAATATGGGTAATAATGCATGACATATTGATAATATTAGGAGTAATAAGTATAATTATTATAGTTCTAGCGATAATAACTGCATAATAGGGGTAATAATGCATGTTATACTGATAATAATATAAGTAATAAGTATAACTATTATAGTTCTAGCGATATTAACTGCATAATATGGGTAATAATGCATGTTATATTGATAATATTGGGAGTAATAAGTATATTTATTATAGTTCTGACGATATTAACAGTATAATATGGGTAATAATGCATGTTATATTGATAATATTGGGAGTAATAAGTATAATTGTTATAGTTCAAGCGATAATAACTGCATAATATGGGTAATAGTGCATGTTATATTGATAATAATAAAAGTAATAAGTATAATTATTGCAGTTCTAGCGATAATAACTGCATAATATGGGTAATAATGCATGTTATATTGATAACATTGGGAGTAATAAGTATAATTATTGTAGTTCTAGCGATAATAACTGCATAATATGGGCAATAATGCATGTTATATTGATAATATTGGGAGTAATAAGTATATTTATTATAGTTCTAGCGATAATAACTGCATAATATGGGTAATAATGCATGTTACATTGATAACATTGGGAGTAATAAGTATATTTATTATAGTTCTGACGATAATAACAGTATAGTATGGGTAACAATGCATGTCATATTGATAATATTGGGAGTAATAAGTATAATTATTATAGTTCTAGCGATAATAACTGCATAATATGGGTAATAATGCATGTTATATTGATAATATTGGGAGTAATAAGTATATTTATTATAGTTCTAGCGATAATAACTGCATAATATGGGTAATAATGCATGTTATATTGATAACATTGGGAGTAATAAGTATAATTATTGTAGTTGTAGCGATAATAACTGCATAATATGGGCAATAATGCATGGTATATTGATAATATTGGGATTAATAAGTATATTTATTATAGTTCTGACGATAATAACAGTATAATATGGGTAATAATGCATGTTGTATTGATAATATTGGGAGTAATAAGTATAATTATTGTAGTTCTAGCGATAATAACTGCATAATATGGGTAATAATGCATGTTATATTGATAATATTGGGAGTAATAAGTATAATTATCGTAGTTCTAGCGATAATAACAGCATAATAGGGGTAATAATGCATGTTATATTGATAATATTGGGAGTAATAAGTATAATTATCGTAGTTCTAGCGATAATAACTGCATAATAGGGGTAATAGTGCATGTTATACTGATAATAATATAAGTAATAAGTATAACTATTATAGTTCTAGCGATAATAACTGTATAATATGGGTAATAATGCATGACATATTGATAAAAGTAGGAGTAATAAGTATAATTATTATAGTTGTAGCGATAAGAACTGTATAATATAGGTAATAGTGCATGTTATATTGATAATAATAAAAGTAATAAGTATAATTATTGTAGTTCTAGCGATAATAACAGTATAATATGGGTAATAATGCATGTTATATTGATAACATTGGGAGTAATAAGTATAATTATTATAGTTCTAGCGATAATAACTGCATAATATGGGTAATAATGCATGTTATATTGATAATACTAAAAGTAATAATTACAATTATTATAGTTCGAGCGATAATAACTACATAATATGGGTAATAGTGCATGTTATATTGATAATAATAAAAGTAATAAGTATAATTATCGTAGTTCTAGCGATAATAACTGCATAATAGGGGTAATAATATATGTTATACTGATAAAAATATAAGTAATAAGGATAACTATTATAGTTCTAGCGATAATAACTGTATAATATGGGAAATAATGCATGAAATATTGATAACATTAGGAGTAATAAGTATAATTATTGTAGTTCTAGCGATAATAACTGCATAGTATGGGTAATAATGCATGTTATATTGATAATATTGGGAGTAATAAGTATATTTATTATAGTTCTGACGATAATAACAGTATAATATGGGTAATAATGCATGTTATATTGATAATATTGGGAGTAATAAGTATAATTATTGTAGTTCTAGCGATAATAACTGCATAATATGGGTAATAATGCATGTTATATTGATAATATTGGGAGTAATAAGTATAATTATCGTAGTTCTAGCGATAATAACTGCATAATATGGGTAATAATGCATGTTATATTGATAATATTGGGAGTAATAGGTATAATTATTGTGGTTCTAGCGATAATAATTGCATAATAGGGGTAATAATGCATGTTATACTGATAATAATATAAGTAATAAGTATAACTATTATAGTTCTAGCGATAATAACTGCATAATATGGGTAATAATGCATGTTATATTGATAATATTGGGAGTAATAAGTATAATTATTGTAGTTCTAGCGATAATAACTGCATAATAGGGGTAATAATGCATGTTATACTGATAATAATATAAGTAATAAGTATAACTATCATAGTTCTAGCGATAATAACTGCATGATATGGGTACTAATGCATGACATATTGATAATATTAGAAGTAATAAGTATAATTATTATAGTTCTAGCGATAATAACTGCATAATATGGGTAATAATGCATGTTATACTGATAATAATATAAGTAATAAGTATAACTATTATAGTTCTAGCGATAATAACTGTGTAATATGGGTAATAATGCATGACATATTGATAATATTAGGAGTAATAAGTATAATTATTATAGTTCTAGCGATAATAACTGCATAATAGGGGTAATAATGCATGTTATACTGATAATAATATAAGTAATAAGTATAACTATTATAGTTCTAGCGGTAATAACTGTATAATATGGGTAATAATGCATGTTATATTGATAATATTGGGAGTAATAAGTATAATTATTGTAGTTCGAGCGGTAATAACTGCATAATATGGGTAATAGTGCATGTTATATTGATAATAATAAAAGTAATAAGTATAATTATTGTAGTTCTAGCGATAATAACTGCATAATATTGGTAATGATGCATGTTATATTGATAACATTGGGAGTAATAAGTATAATTATTGTTGTTCTAGCGATAATAACTGCATAATATGGGTAATAATGCATGTTATATTGATAATATTGGGAGTAATAGGTATATTTATTATAGTTCTAGCGACAATAACTGCATAATATGGGTTATAATGCATGTTATATTGATAATATTGGGAGTAATAAGTATAGCTATTATAGTTCTAGCGATAATAACTGTATAATATGGGTAATAATGCATGACATATTGATAAAAGTAGGAGTAATAAGTATAATTATTATAGTTGTAGCGATAAGAACTGCATAATATAGGTAATAGTGCATGTTATATTGATAATAATAAAAGTAATAAGTATAATTATTGTAGTTCTAGCGATAATAACTGTATAATATGGATAATTATGCATGACATATTGATAATATTAGGAGTAATAAGTATAGTTATTATAGTCCTAGCGATAATAACTGCATAATATGGGTAATAATGCATCACATATTGATAATATTAGGAGTATTAAGTATAATTATTGTAGTTGTAGCGACAAGAACTGCATAATATGGGTAATAATGCATGACATATTGATAATATTAGGAGTAATAAGTATAATTATTATAGTTCTAGCGATAATAACTGTATAATATGGGTAATAATGCATGACATATTGATAATATTAGGAGAATTAAGTATAATTATTGTAGTTCTAGCGATAATAACTGCATAATAGGGGTAATAATGCATGTTATACTGATAATAATATAAGTAATAAGTATAACTATTATAGTTCTAGCGATATTAACTGCATAATATGGGTAATAATGCATGTTATATTGATAATATTGGGAGTAATAAGTATATTTATTATAGTTCTGACGATATTAACAGTATAATATGGGTAATAATGCATGTTATATTGATAATATTGGGAGTAATAAGTATAATTGTTATAGTTCAAGCGATAATAACTGCATAATATGGGTAATAGTGCATGTTATATTGATAATAATAAAAGTAATAAGTATAATTATTGCAGTTCTAGCGATAATAACTGCATAATATGGGTAATAATGCATGTTATATTGATAACATTGGGAGTAATAAGTATAATTATTGTAGTTCTAGCGATAATAACTGCATAATATGGGCAATAATGCATGTTATATTGATAATATTGGGAGTAATAAGTATATTTATTATAGTTCTAGCGATAATAACTGCATAATATGGGTAATAATGCATGTTATATTGATAACATTGGGAGTAATAAGTATATTTATTATAGTTCTGACGATAATAACAGTATAGTATGGGTAACAATGCATGTTATATTGATAATATTGGGAGTAATAAGTATAATTATTATAGTTCTAGCGATAATAACTGCATAATATGGGTAATAATGCATGTTATATTGATAACATTGGGAGTAATAAGTATAATTATTGTAGTTCTAGCGATAATAACTGCATAGTATGGGCAATAATGCATGGTATATTGATAATATTGGGATTAATAAGTATATTTATTATAGTTCTGACGATAATAACAGTATAATATGGGTAATAATGCATGTTGTATTGATAATATTGGGAGTAATAAGTATAATTATCGTAGTTCTAGCGATAATAACTGCATAATAGGGGTAATAATGCATGTTATATTGATAATATTGGGAGTAATAAGTATAATTATCGTAGTTCTAGCGATAATAACTGCATAATAGGGGTAATAGTGCATGTTATACTGATAATAATATAAGTAATAAGTATAACTATTATAGTTCTAGCGATAATAACTGTATAATATGGGTAATAATGCATGACATATTGATAAAAGTAGGAGTAATAAGTATAATTATTATAGTTGTAGCGATAAGAACTGTATAATATAGGTAATAGTGCATGTTATATTGATAATAATAAAAGTAATAAGTATAATTATTGTAGTTCTAGCGATAATAACAGTATAATATGGGTAATAATGCATGTTATATTGATAATATTGGGAGTAATAAGTATAATTATTATAGTTCTAGCGATAATAACTGCATAATATGGGTAATAATGCATGTTATATTGATAATACTAAAAGTAATAATTACAATTATTATAGTTCGAGCGATAATAACTACATAATATGGGTAATAGTGCATGTTATATTGATAATAATAAAAGTAATAAGTATAATTATCGTAGTTCTAGCGATAATAACTGCATAATAGGGGTAATAATATATGTTATACTGATAAAAATATAAGTAATAAGGATAACTATTATAGTTCTAGCGATAATAACTGTATAATATGGGAAATAATGCATGAAATATTGATAACATTAGGAGTAATAAGTATAATTATTGTAGTTCTAGCGATAATAACTGCATAGTATGGGTAATAATGCATGTTATATTGATAACATTGGGAGTAATAAGTATAATTATTGAAGTTCTAGCGATAATAACTGCATAATATGGGCAATAATGCATGTTATATTGATAATATTGGGAGTAATAAGTATATTTATTATAGTTCTGACGATAATAACAGTATAATATGGGTAATAATGCATGTTATATTGATAATATTGGGAGTAATAAGTATAATTATTGTAGTTCTAGCGATAATAACTGCATAATATGGGTAATAATGCATGTTATATTGATAATATTGGGAGTAATAAGTATAATTATCGTAGTTCTAGCGATAATAACTGCATAATATGGGTAATAATGCATGTTATATTGATAATATTGGGAGTAATAGGTATAATTATTGTGGTTCTAGCGATAATAATTGCATAATAGGGGTAATAATGCATGTTATACTGATAATAATATAAGTAATAAGTATAACTATTATAGTTCTAGCGATAATAACTGCATAATATGGGTAATAATGCATGTTATATTGATAATATTGGGAGTAATAAGTATAACTATTATAGTTCTAGCGATAATAACTGTGTAATATGGGTAATAATGCATGACATATTGATAATATTAGGAGTAATAAGTATAATTATTATAGTTCTAGCGATAATAACTGCATAATAGGGGTAATAATGCATGTTATACTGATAATAATATAAGTAATAAGTATAACTATTATAGTTCTAGCGGTAATAACTGTATAATATGGGTAATAATGCATGTTATATTGATAATATTGGGAGTAATAAGTATAATTATTGTAGTTCGAGCGGTAATAACTGCATAATATGGGTAATAGTGCATGTTATATTGATAATAATAAAAGTAATAAGTATAATTATTGTAGTTCTAGCGATAATAACTGCATAATATTGGTAATGATGCATGTTATATTGATAACATTGGGAGTAATAAGTATAATTATTGTTGTTCTAGCGATAATAACTGCATAATATGGGTAATAATGCATGTTATATTGATAATATTGGGAGTAATAGGTATATTTATTATAGTTCTAGCGACAATAACTGCATAATATGGGTTATAATGCATGTTATATTGATAATATTGGGAGTAATAAGTATAGCTATTATAGTTCTAGCGATAATAACTGTATAATATGGGTAATAATGCATGACATATTGATAAAAGTAGGAGTAATAAGTATAATTATTATAGTTGTAGCGATAAGAACTGCATAATATAGGTAATAGTGCATGTTATATTGATAATAATAAAAGTAATAAGTATAATTATTGTAGTTCTAGCGATAATAACTGTATAATATGGATAATTATGCATGACATATTGATAATATTAGGAGTAATAAGTATAGTTATTATAGTCCTAGCGATAATAACTGCATAATATGGGTAATAATGCATCACATATTGATAATATTAGGAGTATTAAGTATAATTATTGTAGTTGTAGCGACAAGAACTGCATAATATGGGTAATAATGCATGACATATTGATAATATTAGGAGTAATAAGTATAATTATTATAGTTCTAGCGATAATAACTGTATAATATGGGTAATAATGCATGACATATTGATAATATTAGGAGAATTAAGTATAATTATTGTAGTTCTAGCGATAATAACTGCATAATAGGGGTAATAATGCATGTTATACTGATAATAATATAAGTAATAAGTATAACTATTATAGTTCTAGCGATATTAACTGCATAATATGGGTAATAATGCATGTTATATTGATAATATTGGGAGTAATAAGTATATTTATTATAGTTCTGACGATATTAACAGTATAATATGGGTAATAATGCATGTTATATTGATAATATTGGGAGTAATAAGTATAATTGTTATAGTTCAAGCGATAATAACTGCATAATATGGGTAATAGTGCATGTTATATTGATAATAATAAAAGTAATAAGTATAATTATTGCAGTTCTAGCGATAATAACTGCATAATATGGGTAATAATGCATGTTATATTGATAACATTGGGAGTAATAAGTATAATTATTGTAGTTCTAGCGATAATAACTGCATAATATGGGCAATAATGCATGTTATATTGATAATATTGGGAGTAATAAGTATATTTATTATAGTTCTAGCGATAATAACTGCATAATATGGGTAATAATGCATGTTATATTGATAACATTGGGAGTAATAAGTATATTTATTATAGTTCTGACGATAATAACAGTATAGTATGGGTAACAATGCATGTTATATTGATAATATTGGGAGTAATAAGTATAATTATTATAGTTCTAGCGATAATAACTGCATAATATGGGTAATAATGCATGTTATATTGATAACATTGGGAGTAATAAGTATAATTATTGTAGTTCTAGCGATAATAACTGCATAATATGGGCAATAATGCATGGTATATTGATAATATTGGGATTAATAAGTATATTTATTATAGTTCTGACGATAATAACAGTATAATATGGGTAATAATGCATGTTGTATTGATAATATTGGGAGTAATAAGTATAATTATCGTAGTTCTAGCGATAATAACTGCATAATAGGGGTAATAATGCATGTTATATTGATAATATTGGGAGTAATAAGTATAATTATCGTAGTTCTAGCGATAATAACTGCATAATAGGGGTAATAGTGCATGTTATACTGATAATAATATAAGTAATAAGTATAACTATTATAGTTCTAGCGATAATAACTGTATAATATGGGTAATAATGCATGACATATTGATAAAAGTAGGAGTAATAAGTATAATTATTATAGTTGTAGCGATAAGAACTGTATAATATAGGTAATAGTGCATGTTATATTGATAATAATAAAAGTAATAAGTATAATTATTGTAGTTCTAGCGATAATAACAGTATAATATGGGTAATAATGCATGTTATATTGATAATATTGGGAGTAATAAGTATAATTATTATAGTTCTAGCGATAATAACTGCATAATATGGGTAATAATGCATGTTATATTGATAATACTAAAAGTAATAATTACAATTATTATAGTTCGAGCGATAATAACTACATAATATGGGTAATAGTGCATGTTATATTGATAATAATAAAAGTAATAAGTATAATTATCGTAGTTCTAGCGATAATAACTGCATAATAGGGGTAATAATATATGTTATACTGATAAAAATATAAGTAATAAGGATAACTATTATAGTTCTAGCGATAATAACTGTATAATATGGGAAATAATGCATGAAATATTGATAACATTAGGAGTAATAAGTATAATTATTGTAGTTCTAGCGATAATAACTGCATAGTATGGGTAATAATGCATGTTATATTGATAACATTGGGAGTAATAAGTATAATTATTGAAGTTCTAGCGATAATAACTGCATAATATGGGCAATAATGCATGTTATATTGATAATATTGGGAGTAATAAGTATATTTATTATAGTTCTGACGATAATAACAGTATAATATGGGTAATAATGCATGTTATATTGATAATATTGGGAGTAATAAGTATAATTATTGTAGTTCTAGCGATAATAACTGCATAATATGGGTAATAATGCATGTTATATTGATAATATTGGGAGTAATAAGTATAATTATCGTAGTTCTAGCGATAATAACTGCATAATATGGGTAATAATGCATGTTATATTGATAATATTGGGAGTAATAGGTATAATTATTGTGGTTCTAGCGATAATAATTGCATAATAGGGGTAATAATGCATGTTATACTGATAATAATATAAGTAATAAGTATAACTATTATAGTTCTAGCGATAATAACTGCATAATATGGGTAATAATGCATGTTATATTGATAATATTGGGAGTAATAAGTATAATTATTGTAGTTCTAGCGATAATAACTGCATAATAGGGGTAATAATGCATGTTATACTGATAATAATATAAGTAATAAGTATAACTATCATAGTTCTAGCGATAATAACTGCATGATATGGGTACTAATGCATGACATATTGATAATATTAGAAGTAATAAGTATAATTATTATAGTTCTAGCGATAATAACTGCATAATATGGGTAATAATGCATGTTATACTGATAATAATATAAGTAATAAGTATAACTATTATAGTTCTAGCGATAATAACTGTATAATATGGGTAATAATGCATGTTATATTGATAATATTGGGAGTAATAAGTATAATTATTGTAGTTCGAGCGGTAATAACTGCATAATATGGGTAATAGTGCATGTTATATTGATAATAATAAAAGTAATAAGTATAATTATTGTAGTTCTAGCGATAATAACTGCATAATATGGGTAATGATGCATGTTATATTGATAACATTGGGAGTAATAAGTATAATTATTGTTGTTCTAGCGATAATAACTGCATAATATGGGTAATAATGCATGTTATATTGATAATATTGGGAGTAATAGGTATATTTATTATAGTTCTAGCGATAATAACTGCATAATATGGGTAATAATGCATGTTATATTGATAATATTGGGAGTAATAAGTATAACTATTATAGTTCTATCGATAATAACTGTATAATATGGGTAATAATGCATGACATATTGATAAAAGTAGGAGTAATAAGTATAATTATTATAGTTGTAGCGATAAGAACTGCATAATATAGGTAATAGTGCATGTTATATTGATAATAATAAAAGTAATAAGTATAATTATTGTAGTTCTAGCGATAATAACTGTATAATATGGATAATTATGCATGACATATTGATAATATTAGGAGTAATAAGTATAGTTATTATAGTCCTAGCGATAATAACTGCATAATATGGGTAATAATGCATCACATATTGATAATATTAGGAGTAATAAGTATAATTATTGTAGTTGTAGCGACAAGAACTGCATAATATGGGTAATAATGCATGACATATTGATAATATTAGGAGTAATAAGTATAATTATTATAGTTCTAGCGATAATAACTGTATAATATGGGTAATAATGCATGACATATTGATAATATTAGGAGAATTAAGTATAATTATTGTAGTTCTAGCGATAATAACTGCATAATATGGGTAATAATGCATGACATATTGATAATATTAGGAGTAATAAGTATAATTATTATAGTGCTAGCGATAATACCTGCATAATATGGGTAATAATGCATGTTATACTGATAATAATATAAGTGATAAGTATAACTATCATAGTTCTAGCGATAATAACTGCATAATATGGGTAATAATGCATGTTATATTGATAATATTGGGAGTAATAGGTATAATTATTGTGGTTCTAGCGATAATAACTGCATAATAGGGGTAATAATGCATGTTATACTGATAATAATATAAGTAATAAGTATAACTATCATAGTTCTAGCGATAATAACTGCATAATATGGGTAATAATGCATGACATATTGATAATATTAGGAGTAATAAGTATAATTATTATAGTTCTAGCGATAATAACTGCATAATATGGGTAATAATGCATGTTATACTGATAATATTGGGAGTAATAAGTATAATTATTGTAGTTCGAGCGGTAATAACTGCATAATATGGGTAATAGTGCATGTTATATTGATAATAATAAAAGTAATAAGTATAATTATTGTAGTTCTAGCGATAATAACTGCATAATATGGGTAATGATGCATGTTATATTGATAACATTGGGAGTAATAAGTATAATTATTGTTGTTCTAGCGATAATAACTGCATAATATGGGTAATAATGCATGTTATATTGATAATATTGGGAGTAATAGGTATATTTATTATAGTTCTAGCGATAATAACTGCATAATATGGGTAATAATTCATGTTATATTGATAATATTGGGAGTAATAAGTATAACTATTATAGTTCTAGCGATAATAACTGTATAATATGGGTAATAATGCATGACATATTGATAAAAGTAGGAGTAATAAGTATAATTATTATAGTTGTAGCGATAAGAACTGCATAATATAGGTAATAGTGCATGTTATATTGATAATAATAAAAGTAATAAGTATAATTATTGTAGTTCTAGCGATAATAACTGTATAATATGGATAATTATGCATGACATATTGATAATATTAGGAGTAATAAGTATAGTTATTATAGTCCTAGCGATAATAACTGCATAATATGGGTAATAATGCATCACATATTGATAATATTAGGAGTATTAAGTATAATTATTGTAGTTGTAGCGACAAGAACTGCATAATATGGGTAATAATGCATGACATATTGATAATATTAGGAGTAATAAGTATAATTATTATAGTTCTAGCGATAATAACTGTATAATATGGGTAATAATGCATGACATATTGATAATATTAGGAGAATTAAGTATAATTATTGTAGTTCTAGCGATAATAACTGCATAATATGGGTAATAATGCATGACATATTGATAATATTAGGAGTAATAAGTATAATTATTATAGTGCTAGCGATAATACCTGCATAATATGGGTAATAATGCATGTTATACTGATAATAATATAAGTGATAAGTATAACTATCATAGTTCTAGCGATAATAACTGCATAATATGGGTAATAATGCATGTTATATTGATAATATTGGGAGTAATAGGTATAATTATTGTGGTTCTAGCGATAATAACTGCATAATAGGGGTAATAATGCATGTTATACTGATAATAATATAAGTAATAAGTATAACTATCATAGTTCTAGCGATAATAACTGCATAATATGGGTAATAATGCATGACATATTGATAATATTAGGAGTAATAAGTATAATTATTATAGTTCTAGCGATAATAACTGCATAATATGGGTAATAATGCATGTTATACTGATAATAATATAAGTAATAAGTATAACTATTATAGTTCTAGCGATAATAACTGTATAATATGGGTAATAATGCATGACATATTGATAATATTAGGAGTAATAAGTATAATTATTGTAGTTCGAGCGGTAATAACTGCATAATATGGGTAATAGTGCATGTTATATTGATAATATTGGGAGTAATAAGTGTAATTATTATAGTTCTAGCGATAATAACTGCATAATATGGGTAATAATGCATGTTATATTGATAATATTGGGAGTAATAAGTATAATTCTTGTAGTTCTAGCGATAATAACTGCATAATAGGGGTAATAATGCATGTTATACTGATAATAATATAAGTAATAAGTATAACTATCATAGTTCTAGCGATAATAACTGCATGATATGGGTACTAATGCATGACATATTGATAATATTAGAAGTAATAAGTATAATTATTATAGTTCTAGCGATAATAACTGCATAATATGGGTAATAATGCATGTTATACTGATAATAATATAAGTAATAAGTATAACTATTATAGTTCTAGCGATAATAACTGTGTAATATGGGTAATAATGCATGACATATTGATAATATTAGGAGTAATAAGTATAATTATTATAGTTCTAGCGATAATAACTGCATAATAGGGGTAATAATGCATGTTATACAGATAATAATATAAGTAATAAGTATAACTATTATAGTTCTAGCGATAATAACTGTATAATATGGGTAATAATGCATGTTATATTGATAATATTGGGAGTAATAAGTATAATTATTGTAGTTCGAGCGGTAATAACTGCATAATATGGGTAATAGTGCATGTTATATTGATAATAATAAAAGTAATAAGTATAATTATTGTAGTTCTAGCGATAATAACTGCATAATATGGGTAATGATGCATGTTATATTGATAACATTGGGAGTAATAAGTATAATTATTGTTGTTCTAGCGATAATAACTGCATAATATGGGTAATAATGCATGTTATATTGATAATATTGGGAGTAATAAGTATATTTATTATAGTTCTGACGATAATAACAGTATAATATGGGTAATAATGCATGTTATATTGATAACATTGGGAGTAATAAGTATAATTATTATAGTTCTAGCGATAATAACTGCATACTATGGGTAATAATGCATGTTATATTGATAATATTGGGAGTAATAAGTATATTTATTATAGTCCTAGCGATAATAACTGCATAATATGGGTAATAATGCATGACATATTGATAATATTAGGAGTAATAAGTATAATTACTATAGTTGTAGCGATAATAACTGCATAATATGGGTAATAGTGCATGTTATACTGATAATAATATAAGTAATAAGTATAACTATTATAGTTCTAGCGATAATAACTGCATAATATGGGTAATAATGCATGATATATTGATAATATTAGGAGTAATAAGTATAATTATTATAGTTCTAGCGATAATAACTGCATAATATGGGTAATAGTGCATGTTACATTTATAATATTGGGAGTAATAGGTATAATTATTGTAGTTCTAGCGATAATAACTGCATAATAGGGGTAATAATGCATGTTATACTGATAATAATATGAGTAATAAGTATAACTATTATAGTTCTAGCGATAATAACTGTATAATATGGGTAATAATGCATGACATATTGATAAAAGTGGGTGTAATAAGTATAATTATTATAGTTGTAGCGATAATAACTGCATAATATCGGTAATAGTGTACGTTATATTGATAATAATAAAAGTTATAAGTATAATTGTTATAGATCGTGCGATAATAACTGCATAATATGGGTAATAGTGCATGTTATATTGATAATAATAAAAGAAATAAGTATAATTATTGTAGTTCTAGCGATAATAACTGCATAATATGGGTAATAATGCATGTTATATTGATAATATTGGGAGTAATAAGTATAATTATTGTAGTTCTAGCGATAATAACTGTAATAGGGGTAATAATGCATGTTATACTGATAATAATATAAGTAATAAGTATAACTATTATAGTTCTAGCGATAATAACTGTGTAATATGGGTAATAATGCATGACATATTGATAATATTAGGAGTAATAAGTATAATTATTATAATTCTAGCGATAATAACTGCATAATAGGGGTAATAATGCATGTTATACTGATAATAATATAAGTAATAAGTATAACTATTATAGTTCTAGCGATAATAACTGTATAATATGGGTAATAATGCATGTTATATTGATAATATTGGGTGTAATAAGTATAATTATTGTAGTTCGAGCGGTAATAACTGCATAATATGGGTAATAGTGCATGTTATATTGATAATAATAAAAGTAATAAGTATAATTATTGTAGTTCGAGCGATAATAACTGCATAATATGGGTAATGATGCATGTTATATTGATAACATTGGGAGTAATAAGTATAATTATTGTAGTTCTAGCGATAATAACTGCATAATATGGGTAATAATGCATGTTATATTGATAATATTGGGAGTAATAAGTATATTTATTATAGTTCTGACGATAATAACAGTATAATATGGGTAATAATGCATGTTATATTGATAATATTGGGAGTAATAAGTATAATTATTATAGTTCTAGCGATAATAACTCCATAATATGGGTAATAATGCATGTTATATTGATAATATTGGGAGTAATAAGTATAATTATTGTAGTTCGAGCGGTAATAACTGCATAATATGGGTAATAGTGCATGTTATATTGATAATAATAAAAGTAATAAGTATAATTATTGTAGTTCTAGCGATAATAACTGCATAATATGGGTAATGATGCATGTTATATTGATAACATTGGGAGTAATAAGTATAATTATTGTAGTTCTAGCGATAATAACTGCATAATATGGGTAATAATGCATGTTATATTGATAATATTGGGAGTAATAAGTATATTTATTATAGTTCTGACGATAATAACAGTATAATATGGGTAATAATGCATGTTATATTGATAACATTGGGAGTAATAAGTATAATTATTATAGTTCTAGCGATAATAACTGCATAATATGGGTAATAATGCATGACATATTGATAATATTAGGAGTAATAAGTATAATTACTATAGTTGTAGCGATAATAACTGCATAATATGGGTAATAGTGCATGTTATACTGATAATAATATAAGTAATAAGTATAACTATTATAGTTCTAGCGATAATAACTGCATAATATGGGTAATAATGCATGATATATTGATAATATTAGGAGTAATAAGTATAATTATTATAGTTCTAGCGATAATAACTGCATAATATGGGTAATAGTGCATGTTACATTTATAATATTGGGAGTAATAGGTATAATTATTGTAATTCTAGCGATAATAACTGCATAATAGGGGTAGTAATGCATGTTATACTGATAATAATATGAGTAATAAGTATAACTATTATAGTTCTAGCGATAATAACTGTATAATATGGGTAATAATGCATGATATATTGATAATATTAGGAGTAATAAGTATAATTATTATAGTTCTAGCGATAATAACTGCATAATATGGGTAATAGTGCATGTTACATTTATAATATTGGGAGTAATAGGTATAATTATTGTAGTTCTAGCGATAATAACTGCATAATAGGGGTAGTAATGCATGTTATACTGATAATAATATGAGTAATAAGTATAACTATTATAGTTCTAGCGATAATAACTGTATAATATGGGTAATAATGCATGACATATTGATAAAAGTGGGTGTAATAAGTATAATTATTATAGTTGTAGCGATAATAACTGCATAATATGGGTAATAATGCATGTTATATTGATAATATTGGGTGTAATAAGTATAATTATTGTAGTTCTAGCGATAATAACTGCATAATAGGGGTAATAATGCATGTTATACTGATAATAATATAAGTAATAAGTATAACTATTATAGTTCTAGCGATATTAACTGCATAATATGGGTAATAATGCATGTTATATTGATAATATTGGGAGTAATAAGTATATTTATTATAGTTCTGACGATAATAACAGTATAATATGGGTAATAATGCATGTTATATTGATAATATTGGGAGTAATAAGTATAATTATTATAGTTCTAGCGATAATAACTCCATAATATGGGTAATAATGCATGTTATATTGATAATATTGGGAGTAATAAGTATAATTATTGTAGTTCGAGCGGTAATAACTGCATAATATGGGTAATAGTGCATGTTATATTGATAATAATAAAAGTAATAAGTATAATTATTGTAGTTCTAGCGATAATAACTGCATAATATGGGTAATGATGCATGTTATATTGATAACATTGGGAGTAATAAGTATAATTATTGTAGTTCTAGCGATAATAACTGCATAATATGGGTAATAATGCATGTTATATTGATAATATTGGGAGTAATAAGTATATTTATTATAGTTCTGACGATAATAACAGTATAATATGGGTAATAATGCATGTTATATTGATAACATTGGGAGTAATAAGTATAATTATTATAGTTCTAGCGATAATAACTGCATAATATGGGTAATAATGCATGACATATTGATAATATTAGGAGTAATAAGTATAATTACTATAGTTGTAGCGATAATAACTGCATAATATGGGTAATAGTGCATGTTATACTGATAATAATATAAGTAATAAGTATAACTATTATAGTTCTAGCGATAATAACTGCATAATATGGGTAATAATGCATGATATATTGATAATATTAGGAGTAATAAGTATAATTATTATAGTTCTAGCGATAATAACTGCATAATATGGGTAATAGTGCATGTTACATTTATAATATTGGGAGTAATAGGTATAATTATTGTAATTCTAGCGATAATAACTGCATAATAGGGGTAGTAATGCATGTTATACTGATAATAATATGAGTAATAAGTATAACTATTATAGTTCTAGCGATAATAACTGTATAATATGGGTAATAATGCATGATATATTGATAATATTAGGAGTAATAAGTATAATTATTATAGTTCTAGCGATAATAACTGCATAATATGGGTAATAGTGCATGTTACATTTATAATATTGGGAGTAATAGGTATAATTATTGTAGTTCTAGCGATAATAACTGCATAATAGGGGTAGTAATGCATGTTATACTGATAATAATATGAGTAATAAGTATAACTATTATAGTTCTAGCGATAGTAACTGTATAATATGGGTAATAATGCATGACATATTGATAAAAGTGGGTGTAATAAGTATAATTATTATAGTTGTAGCGATAATAACTGCATAATATGGGTAATAATGCATGTTATATTGATAATATTGGGTGTAATAAGTATAATTATTGTAGTTCTAGCGATAATAACTGCATAATAGGGGTAATAATGCATGTTATACTGATAATAATATAAGTAATAAGTATAACTATTATAGTTCTAGCGATAATAACTGTGTAATATGGGTAATAATGCATGACATATTGATAATATTAGGAGTAATAAGTATAATTATTATAGTTCTAGCGATAATAACTGCATAATAGGGGTAATAATGCATGTTATACTGATAATAATATAAGTAATAAGTATAACTATTATAGTTCTAGCGATAATAACTGTATAATATGGGTAATAATGCATGTTATATTGATAATATTGGTAGTAATAAGTATAATTATTGTAGTTCGAGCGGTAATAACTGCATAATATGGGTAATAGTGCATGTTATATTGATAATAATAAAAGTAATAAGTATAATTATTGTAGTTCGAGCGATAATAACAGCATAATATGGGTAATGATGCATGTTATATTGATACCATTGGGAGTAATAAGTATAATTATTGTAGTTCTAGCGATAATAACTGCATAATATGGGTAATAATGCATGTTATATTGATAATATTGGGAGTAATAAGTATATTTATTATAGTTCTGACGATAATAACAGTATAATATGGGTAATAATGCATGTTATATTGATAATATTGGGAGTAATAAGTATAATTATTATAGTTCTAGCGATAATAACTGCATAATATGGGTAATAATGCATGTTATATTGATAATATTGGGAGTAATAAGTATAATTATTGTAGTTCTAGCGACAATAACTGCATAATAGGGGTAATAATGCATGTTATACTGATAATAATATAAGTAATAAGTATAACTATTATAGTTCTAGCGATATTAACTGCATAATATGGGTAATAATGCATGTTATATTGATAATATTGGGAGTAATAAGTATATTTATTATAGTTCTGACGATATTAACAGTATAATATGGGTAATAATGCATGTTATATTGATAATATTGGGAGTAATAAGTATAATTGTTATAGTTCAAGCGATAATAACTGCATAAGATGGGTAATAGTGCATGTTATATTGATAATAATAAAAGTAATAAGTATAATTATTGCAGTTCTAGCGATAATAACTGCATAATATGGGTAATGATGCATGTTATATTGATAATATTGGGAGTAATAAGTATAATTATTGTAGTTCGAGCGGTAATAACTGCATAATATGGGTAATAGTGCATGTTATATTGATAATAATAAAAGTAATAAGTATAATTATTGTAGTTCGAGCGATAATAACTGCATAATATGGGTAATGATGCATGTTATATTGATAACATTGGGAGTAATAAGTATAATTATTGTAGTTCTAGCGATAATAACTGCATAATATGGGTAATAATGCATGTTATATTGATAACATTGGGAGTAATAAGTATAATTATTGTAGTTCTAGCGATAATAACTGCATAATATGGGTAATAATGCATGTTATATTGATAATATTGGGAGTAATAAGTATATTTATTATAGTTCTGACGATAATAACAGTATAATATGGGTAATAATGCATGTTATATTGATAATATTGGGAGTAATAAGTATAATTATTATAGTTCTAGCGATAATAACTCCATAATATGGGTAATAATGCATGTTATATTGATAATATTGGGAGTAATAAGTATAATTATTGTAGTTCGAGCGGTAATAACTGCATAATATGGGTAATAGTGCATGTTATATTGATAATAATAAAAGTAATAAGTATAATTATTGTAGTTCTAGCGATAATAACTGCATAATATGGGTAATGATGCATGTTATATTGATAACATTGGGAGTAATAAGTATAATTATTGTAGTTCTAGCGATAATAACTGCATAATATGGGTAATAATGCATGTTATATTGATAATATTGGGAGTAATAAGTATATTTATTATAGTTCTGACGATAATAACAGTATAATATGGGTAATAATGCATGTTATATTGATAACATTGGGAGTAATAAGTATAATTATTATAGTTCTAGCGATAATAACTGCATAATATGGGTAATAATGCATGACATATTGATAATATTAGGAGTAATAAGTATAATTGCTATAGTTGTAGCGATAATAACTGCATAATATGGGTAATAGTGCATGTTATACTGATAATAATATAAGTAATAAGTATAACTATTATAGTTCTAGCGATAATAACTGCATAATATGGGTAATAATGCATGATATATTGATAATATTAGGAGTAATAAGTATAATTATTATAGTTCTAGCGATAATAACTGCATAATATGGGTAATAGTGCATGTTACATTTATAATATTGGGAGTAATAGGTATAATTATTGTAATTCTAGCGATAATAACTGCATAATAGGGGTAGTAATGCATGTTATACTGATAATAATATGAGTAATAAGTATAACTATTATAGTTCTAGCGATAATAACTGTATAATATGGGTAATAATGCATGATATATTGATAATATTAGGAGTAATAAGTATAATTATTATAGTTCTAGCGATAATAATTGCATAATATGGGTAATAGTGCATGTTACATTTATAATATTGGGAGTAATAGGTATAATTATTGTAGTTCTAGCGATAATAACTGCATAATAGGGGTAGTAATGCATGTTATACTGATAATAATATGAGTAATAAGTATAACTATTATAGTTCTAGCGATAGTAACTGTATAATATGGGTAATAATGCATGACATATTGATAAAAGTGGGTGTAATAAGTATAATTATTATAGTTGTAGCGATAATAACTGCATAATATGGGTAATAATGCATGTTATATTGATAATATTGGGTGTAATAAGTATAATTATTGTAGTTCTAGCGATAATAACTGCATAATAGGGGTAATAATGCATGTTATACTGATAATAATATAAGTAATAAGTATAACTATTATAGTTCTAGCGATAATAACTGTGTAATATGGGTAATAATGCATGACATATTGATAATATTAGGAGTAATAAGTATAATTATTATAGTTCTAGCGATAATAACTGCATAATAGGGGTAATAATGCATGTTATACTGATAATAATATAAGTAATAAGTATAACTATTATAGTTCTAGCGATAATAACTGTATAATATGGGTAATAATGCATGTTATATTGATAATATTGGTAGTAATAAGTATAATTATTGTAGTTCGAGCGGTAATAACTGCATAATATGGGTAATAATGCATGACATATTGATAATATTAGGAGTAATAAGTATAATTACTATAGTTGTAGCGATAATAACTGCATAATATGGGTAATAGTGCATGTTATACTGATAATAATATAAGTAATAAGTATAACTATTATAGTTCTAGCGATAATAACTGCATAATATGGGTAATAATGCATGATATATTGATAATATTAGGAGTAATAAGTATAATTATTATAGTTCTAGCGATAATAACTGCATAATATGGGTAATAGTGCATGTTACATTTATAATATTGGGAGTAATAGGTATAATTATTGTAATTCTAGCGATAATAACTGCATAATAGGGGTAGTAATGCATGTTATACTGATAATAATATGAGTAATAAGTATAACTATTATAGTTCTAGCGATAATAACTGTATAATATGGGTAATAATGCATGATATATTGATAATATTAGGAGTAATAAGTATAATTATTATAGTTCTAGCGATAATAATTGCATAATATGGGTAATAGTGCATGTTACATTTATAATATTGGGAGTAATAGGTATAATTATTGTAGTTCTAGCGATAATAACTGCATAATAGGGGTAGTAATGCATGTTATACTGATAATAATATGAGTAATAAGTATAACTATTATAGTTCTAGCGATAGTAACTGTATAATATGGGTAATAATGCATGACATATTGATAAAAGTGGGTGTAATAAGTATAATTATTATAGTTGTAGCGATAATAACTGCATAATATGGGTAATAATGCATGTTATATTGATAATATTGGGTGTAATAAGTATAATTATTGTAGTTCTAGCGATAATAACTGCATAATAGGGGTAATAATGCATGTTATACTGATAATAATATAAGTAATAAGTATAACTATTATAGTTCTAGCGATAATAACTGTGTAATATGGGTAATAATGCATGACATATTGATAATATTAGGAGTAATAAGTATAATTATTATAGTTCTAGCGATAATAACTGCATAATAGGGGTAATAATGCATGTTATACTGATAATAATATAAGTAATAAGTATAACTATTATAGTTCTAGCGATAATAACTGTATAATATGGGTAATAATGCATGTTATATTGATAATATTGGGAGTAATAAGTATATTTATTATAGTTCTGACGATAATAACAGTATAATATGGGTAATAATGCATGTTATATTGATAATATTGGGAGTAATAAGTATAATTATTATAGTTCTAGCGATAATAACTGCATAATATGGGTAATAATGCATGTTATATTGATAATATTGGGAGTAATAAGTATAATTATTGTAGTTCTAGCGACAATAACTGCATAATAGGGGTAATAATGCATGTTATACTGATAATAATATAAGTAATAAGTATAACTATTATAGTTCTAGCGATATTAACTGCATAATATGGGTAATAATGCATGTTATATTGATAATATTGGGAGTAATAAGTATATTTATTATAGTTCTGACGATATTAACAGTATAATATGGGTAATAATGCATGTTATATTGATAATATTGGGAGTAATAAGTATAATTGTTATAGTTCAAGCGATAATAACTGCATAATATGGGTAATAGTGCATGTTATATTGATAATAATAAAAGTAATAAGTATAATTATTGTAGTTCGAGCGATAATAACAGCATAATATGGGTAATGATGCATGTTATATTGATACCATTGGGAGTAATAAGTATAATTATTGTAGTTCTAGCGATAATAACTGCATAATATGGGTAATAATGCATGTTATATTGATAATATTGGGAGTAATAAGTATATTTATTATAGTTCTGACGATAATAACAGTATAATATGGGTAATAATGCATGTTATATTGATAATATTGGGAGTAATAAGTATAATTATTATAGTTCTAGCGATAATAACTGCATAATATGGGTAATAATGCATGTTATATTGATAATATTGGGAGTAATAAGTATAATTATTGTAGTTCTAGCGACAATAACTGCATAATAGGGGTAATAATGCATGTTATACTGATAATAATATAAGTAATAAGTATAACTATTATAGTTCTAGCGATATTAACTGCATAATATGGGTAATAATGCATGTTATATTGATAATATTGGGAGTAATAAGTATATTTATTATAGTTCTGACGATATTAACAGTATAATATGGGTAATAATGCATGTTATATTGATAATATTGGGAGTAATAAGTATAATTGTTATAGTTCAAGCGATAATAACTGCATAAGATGGGTAATAGTGCATGTTATATTGATAATAATAAAAGTAATAAGTATAATTATTGCAGTTCTAGCGATAATAACTGCATAATATGGGTAATGATGCATGTTATATTGATAATATTGGGAGTAATAAGTATAATTATTGTAGTTCGAGCGGTAATAACTGCATAATATGGGTAATAGTGCATGTTATATTGATAATAATAAAAGTAATAAGTATAATTATTGTAGTTCGAGCGATAATAACTGCATAATATGGGTAATGATGCATGTTATATTGATAACATTGGGAGTAATAAGTATAATTATTGTAGTTCTAGCGATAATAACTGCATAATATGGGTAATAATGCATGTTATATTGATAATATTGGGAGTAATAAGTATATTTATTATAGTTCTGACGATAATAACAGTATATTATGGGTAATAATGCATGTTATATTGATAATATTGGGAGTAATAAGTATAATTATTATAGTTCTAGCGATAATAACTGCATAATATGGGTAATAATGCATGTTATATTGATAATATTGGGAGTAATAAGTATATTTATTATAGCTCTGACGATAATAACTGTATAGTATGGGTAATTATGCATGACATATTGATAATATTAGGAGTAATAAGTATAGTTATTATAGTCCTAGCGATAATAACTGCATAATATGGGTAATAATGCATGACATATTGATAATATTAGGAGTAATAAGTATAATTATTGTAGTTAGAGCGATAATAACTGCATAATATGGGTAATGATGCATGTTATATTGATAACATTGAGAGTAATAAGTATAATTATTGTAGTTCTAGCGATAATAACTGCATAATATGGGTAATAATGCATGTTATATTGATAATATTGGGAGTAATAAGTATAATTATTGTAGTTCTAGCGATAATAACTGCATAATAGGGGTAATAATGCATGTTATACTGATAATAATATAAGTAATAAGTATAACTATCATAGTTCTAGCGATAATAACTGCATGATATGGGTACTAATGCATGACATATTGATAATATTAGAAGTAATAAGTATAATTATTATAGTTCTAGCGATAATAACTGCATAATATGGGTAATAATGCATGTTATACTTATAATAATATAAGTAATAAGTATAACTATTATAGTTCTAGCGATAATAACTGTGTAATATGGGTAATAATGCATGACATATTGATAATATTAGGAGTAATAAGTATAATTATTATAGTTCTAGCGATAATAACTGCATAATAGGGGTAATAATGCATGTTATACTGATAATAATATAAGTAATAAGTATAACTATTATAGTTCTAGCGATAATAACTGTATAATATGGGTAATAATGCATGTTATATTGATAATATTGGTAGTAATAAGTATAATTATTGTAGTTCGAGCGGTAATAACTGCATAATATGGGTAATAGTGCATGTTATATTGATAATAATAAAAGTAATAAGTATAATTATTGTAGTTCGAGCGATAATAACAGCATAATATGGGTAATGATGCATGTTATATTGATAACATTGGGAGTAATAAGTATAATTATTGTAGTTCTAGCGATAATAACTGCATAATATGGGTAATAATGCATGTTATATTGATAATATTGGGAGTAATAAGTATATTTATTATAGTTCTGACGATAATAACAGTATAATATGGGTAATAATGCATGTTATATTGATAATATTGGGAGTAATAAGTATAATTATTATAGTTCTAGCGATAATAACTGCATAATATGGGTAATAATGCATGTTATATTGATAATATTGGGAGTAATAAGTATAATTATTGTAGTTCTAGCGATAATAACTGCATAATAGGGGTAATAATGCATGTTATACTGATAATAATATAAGTAATAAGTATAACTATTATAGTTCTAGCGATATTAACTGCATAATATGGGTAATAATGCATGTTATATTGATAATATTGGGAGTAATAAGTATATTTATTATAGTTCTGACGATATTAACAGTATAATATGGGTAATAATGCATGTCATATTGATAATATTGGGAGTAATAAGTATAATTGTTATAGTTCAAGCGATAATAACTGCATAATATGGGTAATAGTGCATGTTATATTGATAATAATAAAAGTAATAAGTATAATTATTGCAGTTCTAGCGATAATAACTGCATAATATGGGTAATAATGCATGTTATATTGATAACATTGGGAGTAATAAGTATAATTATTGTAGTTCTAGCGATAATAACTGCATAATATGGGTAATAATGCATGTTATATTGATAATATTGGGAGTAATAAGTATATTTATTATAGTTCTAGCGATAATAACTGCATAATATGGGTAATAATGCATGTTATATTGATAACATTGGGAGTAATAAGTATATTTATTATAGTTCTGACGATAATAACAGTATAGTATGGGTAACAATGCATGTTATATTGATAATATTGGGAGTAATAAGTATAATTATTATAGTTCTAGCGATAATAACTGCATAATATGGGTAATAATGCATGTTATATTGATAACATTGGGAGTAATAAGTATAATTATTGTAGTTCTAGCGATAATAACTGCATAATATGGGCAATAATGCATGGTATATTGATAATATTGGGATTAATAAGTATATTTATTATAGTTCTGACGATAATAACAGTATAATATGGGTAATAATGCATGTTGTATTGATAATATTGGGAGTAATAAGTATAATTATTGTAGTTCTAGCGATAATAACTGCATAATATGGGTAATAATGCATGTTATATTGATAATATTGGGAGTAATAAGTATAATTATCGTAGTTCTAGCGATAATAACTGCATAATAGGGGTAATAATGCATGTTATATTGATAATATTGGGAGTAATAAGTATAATTATCGTAGTTCTAGCGATAATAACTGCATAATAGGGGTAATAGTGCATGTTATACTGATAATAATATAAGTAATAAGTATAACTATTATAGTTCTAGCGATAATAACTGTATAATATGGGTAATAATGCATGACATATTGATAAAAGTAGGAGTAATAAGTATAATTATTATAGTTGTAGCGATAAGAACTGTATAATATAGGTAATAGTGCATGTTATATTGATAATAATAAAAGTAATAAGTATAATTATTGTAGTTCTAGCGATAATAACAGTATAATATGGGTAATAATGCATGTTATATTGATAATATTGGGAGTAATAAGTATAATTATTATAGTTCTAGCGATAATAACTGCATAATATGGGTAATAATGCATGTTATATTGATAATACTAAAAGTAATAATTACAATTATTATAGTTCGAGCGATAATAACTACATAATATGGGTAATAGTGCATGTTATATTGATAATAATAAAAGTAATAAGTATAATTATCGTAGTTCTAGCGATAATAACTGCATAATAGGGGTAATAATATATGTTATACTGATAAAAATATAAGTAATAAGGATAACTATTATAGTTCTAGCGATAATAACTGTATAATATGGGAAATAATGCATGAAATATTGATAACATTAGGAGTAATAAGTATAATTATTGTAGTTCTAGCGATAATAACTGCATAGTATGGGTAATAATGCATGTTATATTGATAACATTGGGAGTAATAAGTATAATTATTGAAGTTCTAGCGATAATAACTGCATAATATGGGCAATAATGCATGTTATATTGATAATATTGGGAGTAATAAGTATATTTATTATAGTTCTGACGATAATAACAGTATAATATGGGTAATAATGCATGTTATATTGATAATATTGGGAGTAATAAGTATAATTATTGTAGTTCTAGCGATAATAACTGCATAATATGGGTAATAATGCATGTTATATTGATAATATTGGGAGTAATAAGTATAATTATCGTAGTTCTAGCGATAATAACTGCATAATATGGGTAATAATGCATGTTATATTGATAATATTGGGAGTAATAGGTATAATTATTGTGGTTCTAGCGATAATAATTGCATAATAGGGGTAATAATGCATGTTATACTGATAATAATATAAGTAATAAGTATAACTATCATAGTTCTAGCGATAATAACTGCATAATATGGGTAATAATGCATGACATATTGATAATATTAGGAGTAATAAGTATAATTATTATAGTTCTAGCGATAATACCTGCATAACATGGGTAATAATGCATGTTATACTGATAATAATATAAGTAATAAGTATAACTATTATAGTTCTAGCGATAATAACTGTATAATATGGGTAATAATGCATGTTATATTGATAATATTGGGAGTAATAAGTATAATTATTGTAGTTCTAGCGATAATAACTGCATAGTATGGGTAATAATGCATGTTATATTGATAACATTGGGAGTAATAAGTATAATTATTGAAGTTCTAGCGGTAATAACTGCATAATATGGGTAATAGTGAATGTTATATTGATAATATTGGGAGTAATAAGTATATTTATTATAGTTCTGACGATAATAACAGTATAATATGGGTAATAATGCATGTTATATTGATAATATTGGGAGTAATAAGTATAATTATTATAGTTCTAGCGATAATAACTGCATAATATGGGTAATAATGCATGTTATATTGATAATATTGGGAGTAATAAGTATAATTATTGTAGTTCTAGCGATAATAACTGCATAATATGGGTAATAATGCATGTTATATTGATAACATTGGGAGTAATAAGTATATTTATTATAGTTCTGACGATAATAACAGTATAGTATGGGTAACAATGCATGTTATATTGATAATATTGGGAGTAATAAGTATAATTATTATAGTTCTAGCGATAATAACTGCATAATATGGGTAATAATGCATGTTATATTGATAACATTGGGAGTAATAAGTATAATTATTGTAGTTCTAGCGATAATAACTGCATAATATGGGCAATAATGCATGGTATATTGATAATATTGGGATTAATAAGTATATTTATTATAGTTCTGACGATAATAACAGTATAATATGGGTAATAATGCATGTTGTATTGATAATATTGGGAGTAATAAGTATAATTATTGTAGTTCTAGCGATAATAACTGCATAATATGGGTAATAATGCATGTTATATTGATAATATTGGGAGTAATAAGTATAATTATCGTAGTTCTAGCGATAATAACTGCATAATAGGGGTAATAATGCATGTTATATTGATAATATTGGGAGTAATAAGTATAATTATCGTAGTTCTAGCGATAATAACTGCATAATAGGGGTAATAGTGCATGTTATACTGATAATAATATAAGTAATAAGTATAACTATTATAGTTCTAGCGATAATAACTGTATAATATGGGTAATAATGCATGACATATTGATAAAAGTAGGAGTAATAAGTATAATTATTATAGTTGTAGCGATAAGAACTGTATAATATAGGTAATAGTGCATGTTATATTGATAATAATAAAAGTAATAAGTATAATTATTGTAGTTCTAGCGATAATAACAGTATAATATGGGTAATAATGCATGTTATATTGATAATATTGGGAGTAATAAGTATAATTATTATAGTTCTAGCGATAATAACTGCATAATATGGGTAATAATGCATGTTATATTGATAATACTAAAAGTAATAATTACAATTATTATAGTTCGAGCGATAATAACTACATAATATGGGTAATAGTGCATGTTATATTGATAATAATAAAAGTAATAAGTATAATTATCGTAGTTCTAGCGATAATAACTGCATAATAGGGGTAATAATATATGTTATACTGATAAAAATATAAGTAATAAGGATAACTATTATAGTTCTAGCGATAATAACTGTATAATATGGGAAATAATGCATGAAATATTGATAACATTAGGAGTAATAAGTATAATTATTGTAGTTCTAGCGATAATAACTGCATAGTATGGGTAATAATGCATGTTATATTGATAACATTGGGAGTAATAAGTATAATTATTGAAGTTCTAGCGATAATAACTGCATAATATGGGCAATAATGCATGTTATATTGATAATATTGGGAGTAATAAGTATATTTATTATAGTTCTGACGATAATAACAGTATAATATGGGTAATAATGCATGTTATATTGATAATATTGGGAGTAATAAGTATAATTATTGTAGTTCTAGCGATAATAACTGCATAATATGGGTAATAATGCATGTTATATTGATAATATTGGGAGTAATAAGTATAATTATCGTAGTTCTAGCGATAATAACTGCATAATATGGGTAATAATGCATGTTATATTGATAATATTGGGAGTAATAGGTATAATTATTGTGGTTCTAGCGATAATAATTGCATAATAGGGGTAATAATGCATGTTATACTGATAATAATATAAGTAATAAGTATAACTATCATAGTTCTAGCGATAATAACTGCATAATATGGGTAATAATGCATGACATATTGATAATATTAGGAGTAATAAGTATAATTATTATAGTTCTAGCGATAATACCTGCATAACATGGGTAATAATGCATGTTATACTGATAATAATATAAGTAATAAGTATAACTATTATAGTTCTAGCGATAATAACTGTATAATATGGGTAATAATGCATGTTATATTGATAATATTGGGAGTAATAAGTATAATTATTGTAGTTCTAGCGATAATAACTGCATAGTATGGGTAATAATGCATGTTATATTGATAACATTGGGAGTAATAAGTATAATTATTGAAGTTCTAGCGGTAATAACTGCATAATATGGGTAATAGTGAATGTTATATTGATAATATTGGGAGTAATAAGTATATTTATTATAGTTCTGACGATAATAACAGTATAATATGGGTAATAATGCATGTTATATTGATAATATTGGGAGTAATAAGTATAATTATTATAGTTCTAGCGATAATAACTGCATAATATGGGTAATAATGCATGTTATATTGATAATATTGGGAGTAATAAGTATAATTATTGTAGTTCTAGCGATAATAACTGCATAATAGGGGTTATAATGCATGTTATACTGATAATAATATAAGTAATAAGTATAACTATTATAGTTCTAGCGATAATAACTGTATAATATGGGTAATAATGCATGACATATTGATAAAAGTAGGAGTAATAAGTATAATTATTATAGTTGTAGCGACAAGAACTGCATAATATAGGTAATGGTGCATGTTATATTGATAATAATAAAAGTAATAAGTATAATTATTGTAGTTCCAGCGATAATAACTGCATAATAGGGGTTATAATGCATGTTATACTGATAATAATATAAGTAATAAGTATAACTATTATAGTTCTAGCGATAATAACTGTATAATATGGGTAATAATGCATGACATATTGATAAAAGTAGGAGTAATAAGTATAATTATTATAGTTGTAGCGATAAGAACTGCATAATATAGGTAATAGTGCACGTTATATTGATAATAATAAAAGTAATAAGTATAATTATTGTAGTTCTAGCGATAATAACTGTATAATGTGGATAATTATGCATGACATATTGATAATATTAGGAGTATTAAGTATAATTATTGTAGTTCTAGCGATAATAACTGCATAATATGGGTAATAATGCATGACATATAGATAATATTAGGAGTAATAAGTATAATTATTATAGTTCTAGCGATAATAACTGTATAATATGGGTAATAATGCATGACATATTGATAATATTAGGAGAATTAAGTATAATTATTGTAGTTCTAGCGATAATAACTGCATAATATGGGTAATAATGCATGACATATTGATAATATTAGGAGTAATAAGTATAATTATTATAGTGCTAGCGATAATAACTGTATAATATGGGTAATAATGCATGTTATACTGATAATAATATAAGTGATAAGTATAACTATCATAGTTCTAGCGATAATAACTGCATAATATGGGTAATAATGCATGTTATATTGATAATATTGGGATTAATAGGTATAATTATTGTGGTTCTAGCGATAATAACTGCATAATAGGGGTAATAATGCATGTTATACTGATAATAATATAAGTAATAAGTATAACTATCATAGTTCTAGCGATATTAACTGCATAATATGGGTAATAATGCATGTTATATTGATAATATTGGGAGTAATAAGTATATTTATTATAGTTCTGACGATATTAACAGTATAATATGGGTAATAATGCATGTTATATTGATAATATTGGGAGTAATAAGTATAATTGTTATAGTTCAAGCGATAATAACTGCATAATATGGGTAATAGTGCATGTTATATTGATAATAATAAAAGTAATAAGTATAATTATTGCAGTTCTAGCGATAATAACTGCATAATATGGGTAATAATGCATGTTATATTGATAACATTGGGAGTAATAAGTATAATTATTGTAGTTCTAGCGATAATAACTGCATAATATGGGTAATAATGCATGTTATATTGATAATATTGGGAGTAATAAGTATATTTATTATAGTTCTAGCGATAATAACTGCATAATATGGGTAATAATGCATGTTATATTGATAACATTGGGAGTAATAAGTATATTTATTATAGTTCTGACGATAATAACAGTATAGTATGGGTAACAATGCATGTTATATTGATAATATTGGGAGTAATAAGTATAATTATTATAGTTCTAGCGATAATAACTGCATAATATGGGTAATAATGCATGTTATATTGATAACATTGGGAGTAATAAGTATAATTATTGTAGTTCTAGCGATAATAACTGCATAATATGGGCAATAATGCATGGTATATTGATAATATTGGGATTAATAAGTATATTTATTATAGTTCTGACGATAATAACAGTATAATATGGGTAATAATGCATGTTGTATTGATAATATTGGGAGTAATAAGTATAATTATTGTAGTTCTAGCGATAATAACTGCATAATATGGGTAATAATGCATGTTATATTGATAATATTGGGAGTAATAAGTATAATTATCGTAGTTCTAGCGATAATAACTGCATAATAGGGGTAATAATGCATGTTATATTGATAATATTGGGAGTAATAAGTATAATTATCGTAGTTCTAGCGATAATAACTGCATAATAGGGGTAATAGTGCATGTTATACTGATAATAATATAAGTAATAAGTATAACTATTATAGTTCTAGCGATAATAACTGTATAATATGGGTAATAATGCATGACATATTGATAAAAGTAGGAGTAATAAGTATAATTATTATAGTTGTAGCGATAAGAACTGTATAATATAGGTAATAGTGCATGTTACATTGATAATAATAAAAGTAATAAGTATAATTATTGTAGTTCTAGCGATAATAACAGTATAATATGGGTAATAATGCATGTTATATTGATAATATTGGGAGTAATAAGTATAATTATTATAGTTCTAGCGATAATAACTGCATAATATGGGTAATAATGCATGTTATATTGATAATACTAAAAGTAATAATTACAATTATTATAGTTCGAGCGATAATAACTACATAATATGGGTAATAGTGCATGTTATATTGATAATAATAAAAGTAATAAGTATAATTATCGTAGTTCTAGCGATAATAACTGCATAATAGGGGTAATAATATATGTTATACTGATAAAAATATAAGTAATAAGGATAACTATTATAGTTCTAGCGATAATAACTGTATAATATGGGAAATAATGCATGAAATATTGATAACATTAGGAGTAATAAGTATAATTATTGTAGTTCTAGCGATAATAACTGCATAGTATGGGTAATAATGCATGTTATATTGATAACATTGGGAGTAATAAGTATAATTATTGAAGTTCTAGCGATAATAACTGCATAATATGGGCAATAATGCATGTTATATTGATAATATTGGGAGTAATAAGTATATTTATTATAGTTCTGACGATAATAACAGTATAATATGGGTAATAATGCATGTTATATTGATAATATTGGGAGTAATAAGTATAATTATTGTAGTTCTAGCGATAATAACTGCATAATATGGGTAATAATGCATGTTATATTGATAATATTGGGAGTAATAAGTATAATTATCGTAGTTCTAGCGATAATAACTGCATAATATGGGTAATAATGCATGTTATATTGATAATATTGGGAGTAATAGGTATAATTATTGTGGTTCTAGCGATAATAATTGCATAATAGGGGTAATAATGCATGTTATACTGATAATAATATAAGTAATAAGTATAACTATCATAGTTCTAGCGATAATAACTGCATAATATGGGTAATAATGCATGACATATTGATAATATTAGGAGTAATAAGTATAATTATTATAGTTCTAGCGATAATACCTGCATAACATGGGTAATAATGCATGTTATACTGATAATAATATAAGTAATAAGTATAACTATTATAGTTCTAGCGATAATAACTGTATAATATGGGTAATAATGCATGTTATATTGATAATATTGGGAGTAATAAGTATAATTATTGTAGTTCGAGCGGTAATAACTGCATAATATGGGTAATAGTGAATGTTATATTGATAATATTGGGAGTAATAAGTATATTTATTATAGTTCTGACGATAATAACAGTATAATATGGGTAATAATGCATGTTATATTGATAATATTGGGAGTAATAAGTATAATTATTATAGTTCTAGCGATAATAACTGCATAATATGGGTAATAATGCATGTTATATTGATAATATTGGGAGTAATAAGTATAATTATTGTAGTTCTAGCGATAATAACTGCATAATAGGGGTTATAATGCATGTTATACTGATAATAATATAAGTAATAAGTATAACTATTATAGTTCTAGCGATAATAACTGTATAATATGGGTAATAATGCATGACATATTGATAAAAGTAGGAGTAATAAGTATAATTATTATAGTTGTAGCGACAAGAACTGCATAATATAGGTAATGGTGCATGTTATATTGATAATAATAAAAGTAATAAGTATAATTATTGTAGTTCCAGCGATAATAACTGCATAATAGGGGTTATAATGCATGTTATACTGATAATAATATAAGTAATAAGTATAACTATTATAGTTCTAGCGATAATAACTGTATAATATGGGTAATAATGCATGACATATTGATAAAAGTAGGAGTAATAAGTATAATTATTATAGTTGTAGCGATAAGAACTGCATAATATAGGTAATAGTGCACGTTATATTGATAATAATAAAAGTAATAAGTATAATTATTGTAGTTCTAGCGATAATAACTGTATAATGTGGATAATTATGCATGACATATTGATAATATTAGGAGTATTAAGTATAATTATTGTAGTTCTAGCGATAATAACTGCATAATATGGGTAATAATGCATGACATATAGATAATATTAGGAGTAATAAGT
The DNA here is from genome assembly GCA_963576845.1 of Megachile leachella. Lineage (NCBI taxonomy): Eukaryota > Metazoa > Arthropoda > Insecta > Hymenoptera > Megachilidae > Megachile > Megachile leachella. The sequence continues at coordinate 198,180 of CAUYWW010000092.1, forward strand.
ATAATTATTATAGTTCTAGCGATAATAACTGTATAATATGGGTAATAATGCATGACATATTGATAATATTAGGAGAATTAAGTATAATTATTGTAGTTCTAGCGATAATAACTGCATAATATGGGTAATAATGCATGACATATTGATAATATTAGGAGTAATAAGTATAATTATTATAGTGCTAGCGATAATAACTGTATAATATGGGTAATAATGCATGTTATACTGATAATAATATAAGTGATAAGTATAACTATCATAGTTCTAGCGATAATAACTGCATAATATGGGTAATAATGCATGTTATATTGATAATATTGGGAGTAATAGGTATAATTATTGTGGTTCTAGCGATAATAACTGCATAATAGGGGTAATAATGCATGTTATACTGATAATAATATAAGTAATAAGTATAACTATCATAGTTCTAGCGATAATAACTGCATAATATGGGTAATAATGCATGACATATTGATAATATTAGGAGTAATAAGTATAATTATTATAGTTCTAGCGATAATAACTGCATAATATGGGTAATAATGCATGTTATACTGATAATAATATAAGTAATAAGTATAACTATTATAGTTCTAGCGATAATAACTGTATAATATGGGTAATAATGCATGTTATATTGGTAATATTGGGAGTAATAAGTATAATTATTGTAGTTCGAGCGGTAATAACTGCATAATATGGGTAATAGTGCATGTTATATTGATAATATTGGGAGTAATAAGTATATTTATTATAGTTCTGACGATAATAACAGTATAATATGGGTAATAATGCATGTTATATTGATAATATTGGGAGTAATAAGTATAATTATTATAGTTCTAGCGATAATAACTGCATAATATGGGTAATAATGCATGTTATATTGATAATATTGGGAGTAATAAGTATAATTATTGTAGTTCTAGCGATAATAACTGCATAATAGGGGTAATAATGCATGTTATACTGATAATAATATAAGTAATAAGTATAACTATTATAGTTCTAGCGATAATAACTGTGTAATATGGGTAATAATGCATGACATATTGATAATATTAGGAGTAATAAGTATAATTATTGTAGTTCGAGCGGTAATAACTGCATAATATGGGTAATAGTGCATGTTATATTGATAATATTGGGAGTAATAAGTGTAATTATTATAGTTCTAGCGATAATAACTGCATAATATGGGTAATAATGCATGTTATATTGATAATATTGGGAGTAATAAGTATAATTATTATAGTTCTAGAGATAATAACTGCATAATATGGGTAATAATGCATGTTATACTGATAATAATATAAGTAATAAGTATAATTATTGTAGTTCTAGCGATAATAACTGCATAATATGGGTAATAATGCATGTTATATTGATAATATTGGGAGTAATAAGTATATTTATTATAGTTCTAGCGATAATAACTGCATAATATGGGTAATAATGCATGTTATATTGATAACATTGGGAGTAATAAGTATATTTATTATAGTTCTGACGATAATAACAGTATAGTATGGGTAACAATGCATGTTATATTGATAATATTGGGAGTAATAAGTATAATTATTATAGTTCTAGCGATAATAACTGCATAATATGGGTAATAATGCATGTTATATTGATAACATTGGGAGTAATAAGTATAATTATTGTAGTTCTAGCGATAATAACTGCATAATATGGGCAATAATGCATGGTATATTGATAATATTGGGATTAATAAGTATATCTATTATAGTTCTGACGATAATAACAGTATAATATGGGTAATAATGCATGTTGTATTGATAATATCGGGAGTAATAAGTATAATTATTGTAGTTCTAGCGATAATAACTGCATAATATGGGTAATAATGCATGTTATATTGATAATATTGGGAGTAATAAGTATAATTATCGTAGTTCTAGCGATAATAACTGCATAATAGGGGTAATAATGCATGTTATATTGATAATATTGGGAGTAATAAGTATAATTATCGTAGTTCTAGCGATAATAACTGCATAATAGGGGTAATAGTGCATGTTATACTGATAATAATATAAGTAATAAGTATAACTATTATAGTTCTAGCGATAATAACTGTATAATATGGGTAATAATGCATGACATATTGATAAAAGTAGGAGTAATAAGTATAATTATTATAGTTGTAGCGATAAGAACTGTATAATATAGGTAATAGTGCATGTTATATTGATAATAATAAAAGTAATAAGTATAATTATTGTAGTTCTAGCGATAATAACAGTATAATATGGGTAATAATGCATGTTATATTGATAATATTGGGAGTAATAAGTATAATTATTATAGTTCTAGCGATAATAACTGCATAATATGGGTAATAATGCATGTTATATTGATAATACTAAAAGTAATAATTACAATTATTATAGTTCGAGCGATAATAACTACATAATATGGGTAATAGTGCATGTTATATTGATAATAATAAAAGTAATAAGTATAATTATCGTAGTTCTAGCGATAATAACTGCATAATAGGGGTAATAATATATGTTATACTGATATAAATATAAGTAATAAGGATAACTATTATAGTTCTAGCGATAATAACTGTATAATATGGGAAATAATGCATGAAATATTGATAACATTAGGAGTAATAAGTATAATTATTGTAGTTCTAGCGATAATAACTGCATAGTATGGGTAATAATGCATGTTATATTGATAACATTGGGAGTAATAAGTATAATTATTGAAGTTCTAGCGATAATAACTGCATAATATGGGCAATAATGCATGTTATATTGATAATATTGGGAGTAATAAGTATATTTATTATAGTTCTGACGATAATAACAGTATAATATGGGTAATAATGCATGTTATATTGATAATATTGGGAGTAATAAGTATAATTATTGTAGTTCTAGCGATAATAACTGCATAATATGGGTAATAATGCATGTTATATTGATAATATTGGGAGTAATAAGTATAATTATCGTAGTTCTAGCGATAATAACTGCATAATATGGGTAATAATGCATGTTATATTGATAATATTGGGAGTAATAGGTATAATTATTGTGGTTCTAGCGATAATAATTGCATAATAGGAGTAATAATGCATGTTATACTGATAATAATATAAGTAATAAGTATAACTATCATAGTTCTAGCGATAATAACTGCATAATATGGGTAATAATGCATGACATATTGATAATATTAGGAGTAATAAGTATAATTATTATAGTTCTAGCGATAATACCTGCATAACATGGGTAATAATGCATGTTATACTGATAATAATATAAGTAATAAGTATAACTATTATAGTTCTAGCGATAATAACTGTATAATATGGGTAATAATGCATGTTATATTGATAATATTGGGAGTAATAAGTATAATTATTGTAGTTCGAGCGGTAATAACTGCATAATATGGGTAATAGTGAATGTTATATTGATAATATTGGGAGTAATAAGTATATTTATTATAGTTCTGACGATAATAACAGTATAATATGGGTAATAATGCATGTTATATTGATAATATTGGGAGTAATAAGTATAATTATTATAGTTCTAGCGATAATAACTGCATAATATGGGTAATAATGCATGTTATATTGATAATATTGGGAGTAATAAGTATAATTATTGTAGTTCTAGCGATAATAACTGCATAATAGGGGTTATAATGCATGTTATACTGATAATAATATAAGTAATAAGTATAACTATTATAGTTCTAGCGATAATAACTGTATAATATGGGTAATAATGCATGACATATTGATAAAAGTAAGAGTAATAAGTATAATTATTATAGTTGTAGCGACAAGAACTGCATAATATAGGTAATGGTGCATGTTATATTGATAATAATAAAAGTAATAAGTATAATTATTGTAGTTCCAGCGATAATAACTGCATAATAGGGGTTATAATGCATGTTATACTGATAATAATATAAGTAATAAGTATAACTATTATAGTTCTAGCGATAATAACTGTATAATATGGGTAATAATGCATGACATATTGATAAAAGTAGGAGTAATAAGTATAATTATTATAGTTGTAGCGATAAGAACTGTATAATATAGGTAATAGTGCATGTTATATTGATAATAATAAAAGTAATAAGTATAATTATTGTAGTTCTAGGGATAATAACAGTATAATATGGGTAATAATGCATGTTATATTGATAATATTGGGAGTAATAAGTATAATTATTATAGTTCTAGCGATAATAACTGCATAATATGGGTAATAATGCATGTTATATTGATAATACTAAAAGTAATAATTACAATTATTATAGTTCGAGCGATAATAACTACATAATATGGGTAATAGTGCATGTTATATTGATAATAATAAAAGTAATAAGTATAGTTATCGTAGTTCTAGCGATAATAACTGCATAATAGGGGTAATAATATATGTTATACTGATAAAAATATAAGTAATAAGGATAACTATTATAGTTCTAGCGATAATAACTGTATAATATGGGAAATAATGCATGAAATATTGATAACATTAGGAGTAATAAGTATAATTATTGTAGTTCTAGCGATAATAACTGCATAGTATGGGTAATAATGCATGTTATATTGATAACATTGGGAGTAATAAGTATAATTATTGAAGTTCTAGCGATAATAACTGCATAATATGGGCAATAATGCATGTTATATTGATAATATTGGGAGTAATAAGTATATTTATTATAGTTCTGACGATAATAACAGTATAATATGGGTAATAATGCATGTTATATTGATAATATTGGGAGTAATAAGTATAATTATTGTAGTTCTAGCGATAATAACTGCATAATATGGGTAATAATGCATGTTATATTGATAATATTGGGAGTAATAAGTATAATTATCGTAGTTCTAGCGATAATAACTGCATAATATGGGTAATAATGCATGTTATATTGATAATATTGGGAGTAATAGGTATAATTATTGTGGTTCTAGCGATAATAATTGCATAATAGGAGTAATAATGCATGTTATACTGATAATAATATAAGTAATAAGTATAACTATCATAGTTCTAGCGATAATAACTGCATAATATGGGTAATAATGCATGACATATTGATAATATTAGGAGTAATAAGTATAATTATTATAGTTCTAGCGATAATACCTGCATAACATGGGTAATAATGCATGTTATACTGATAATAATATAAGTAATAAGTATAACTATTATAGTTCTAGCGATAATAACTGTATAATATGGGTAATAATGCATGTTATATTGATAATATTGGGAGTAATAAGTATAATTATTGTAGTTCGAGCGGTAATAACTGCATAATATGGGTAATAGTGAATGTTATATTGATAATATTGGGAGTAATAAGTATATTTATTATAGTTCTGACGATAATAACAGTATAATATGGGTAATAATGCATGTTATATTGATAATATTGGGAGTAATAAGTATAATTATTATAGTTCTAGCGATAATAACTGCATAATATGGGTAATAATGCATGTTATATTGATAATATTGGGAGTAATAAGTATAATTATTGTAGTTCTAGCGATAATAACTGCATAATAGGGGTTATAATGCATGTTATACTGATAATAATATAAGTAATAAGTATAACTATTATAGTTCTAGCGATAATAACTGTATAATATGGGTAATAATGCATGACATATTGATAAAAGTAGGAGTAATAAGTATAATTATTATAGTTGTAGCGACAAGAACTGCATAATATAGGTAATGGTGCATGTTATATTGATAATAATAAAAGTAATAAGTATAATTATTGTAGTTCCAGCGATAATAACTGCATAATAGGGGTTATAATGCATGTTATACTGATAATAATATAAGTAATAAGTATAACTATTATAGTTCTAGCGATAATAACTGTATAATATGGGTAATAATGCATGACATATTGATAAAAGTAGGAGTAATAAGTATAATTATTATAGTTGTAGCGATAAGAACTGCATAATATAGGTAATAGTGCACGTTATATTGATAATAATAAAAGTAATAAGTATTATTATTGTAGTTCTAGCGATAATAACTGTATAATGTGGATAATTATGCATGACATATTGATAATATTAGGAGTATTAAGTATAATTATTGTAGTTCTAGCGATAATAACTGCATAATATGGGTAATAATGCATGACATATAGATAATATTAGGAGTAATAAGTATAATTATTATAGTTCTAGCGATAATAACTGTATAATATGGGTAATAATGCATGACATATTGATAATATTAGGAGAATTAAGTATAATTATTGTAGTTCTAGCGATAATAACTGCATAATATGGGTAATAATGCATGACATATTGATAATATTAGGAGTAATAAGTATAATTATTATAGTGCTAGCGATAATAACTGCATAATATGGGTAATAATGCATGTTATACTGATAATAATATAAGTGATAAGTATAACTATCATAGTTCTAGCGATAATAACTGCATAATGTGGGTAATAATGCATGTTATATTGATAATATTGGGAGTAATAGGTATAATTATTGTGGTTCTAGCGATAATAACTGCATAATAGGGGTAATAATGCATATTATACTGATAATAATATAAGTAATAAGTATAACTATCATAGTTCTAGCGATAATAACTGCATAATATGGGTAATAATGCATGACATATTGATAATATTAGGAGTAATAAGTATAATTATTATAGTTCTAGCGATAATAACTGCATAATATGGGTAATAATGCATGTTATACTGATAATAATATAAGTAATAAGTATAACTATTATAGTTCTAGCGATAATAACTGTATAATATGGGTAATAATGCATGTTATATTGATAATATTGGGAGTAATAAGTATAATTATTGTAGTTCGAGCGGTAATAACTGCATAATGTGGGTAATAGTGCATGTTATATTGATAATATTGGGAGTAATAAGTATATTTATTATAGTTCTGACGATAATAACAGTATAATATGGGTAATAATGCATGTTATATTGATAATATTGGGAGTAATAAGTATAATTATTATAGTTCTAGCGATAATAACTGCATAATATGGGTAATAATGCATGTTATATTGATAATATTGGGAGTAATAAGTATAATTATTGTAGTTCTAGCGATAATAACTGCATAATAGGGGTAATAATGCATGTTATACTGATAATAATATAAGTAATAAGTATAACTATTATAGTTCTAGCGATAATAACTGTGTAATATGGGTAATAATGCATGACATATTGATAATATTAGGAGTAATAAGTATAATTATTGTAGTTCGAGCGGTAATAACTGCATAATATGGGTAATAGTGCATGTTATATTGATAATATTGGGAGTAATAAGTGTAATTATTATAGTTCTAGCGATAATAACTGCATAATATGGGTAATAATGCATGTTATATTGATAATATTGGGAGTAATAAGTATAATTATTATAGTTCTAGAGATAATAACTGCATAATATGGGTAATAATGCATGTTATACTCATAATAATATAAGTAATAAGTATAACTATTATAGTTCTAGCGATAATAACTGTATAATATGGGTAATAATGCATGACATATTGATAATATTAGGAGTAATAAGTATAATTATTATAGTTCTAGCGATAATAACTGCATAATAGGGGTAATAATGCATGTTATACTGATAATAATATAAGTAATGAGTATAACTATTATAGTTCTAGCGATAATAACTGTATAATATGGGTAATAATGCATGTTATATTGATAATATTGGGAGTAATAAGTATAATTATTATAGTTCTAGCGATAATAACTGCATAATATGGGTAGTAATGCATGTTATATTGATAATATTGGGAGTAATAAGTATATTTATTATAGTTCTGACGATAATAACAGTATAATATGGGTAATAATGCATGTTATATTGATAATATTGGGAGTAATAAGTATAATTATTATAGTTCTAGCGATAATAACTGCATAATATGGGTAATAATGCATGTTATATTGATAATACTAAAAGTAATAAGTACAATTATTATTGTTCGAGCGATAATAACTGCATAATATGGGTAATAGTGCATGTTATATTGATAATAATAAAAGTAATAAGTATACTTATTGCAGTTCTAGCGATAATAACTACATAATATGGGTAATAGTGCATGTTATATTGATAATAATAATAGTAATAAGTATAATTATTGCAGTTCTAGCGATAATAACTGCATAATATGGGTAATAATGCATGTTATATTGATAACATTGGGAGTAATAAGTATAATTATTGTAGTTCTAGCGATAATAACTGCATACTATGGGTAAAAATGCATGATATATTGATAATATTGGGAGTAATAAGTATATTTATTATAGTTCTAGCGATAATAACTGCATAATATGGGTAATAATGCATGTTATATTGATAACATTGGGAGTAATAAGTATATTTATTATAGTTCTGACGATAATAACAGTATAATATGGGTAATAGTGCATGTCATACGGATAATAATATAAGTAATAAGTACAACTATTATAGTTCTAGCGATATTAACTGCATAATATGGGTAATAATGCATGTTATATTGATAATATTGGGAGTAATAAGTATATTTATTATAGTTCTGACGATAATAACAGTATAATATGGGTAATAATGCATGTTATATTGATAATATTGGGAGTAATAAGTATAATTATTGTAGTTCTAGCGATAATAACTGCATAATATGGGTAATAATGCATGACATATTTATTAAAGTAGGAGTAATAAGTATAATTATTATAGTTGTAGAGATAATAACTGCATAATATCGGTAATAGTGCACGTTATATTGATAATAATAAAAGTATTAAGTATAATTATTATAGTTCTAGCGATAATAACTGCATAATATGGGAAATAGTGCATGTTATATTGATAATAATAAAAGTAATAATTATAATTATTGCAGTTCTAGCGATAATAACTGCATAATATGGGTAATAATGCATGTTATACTGATAATAATATAAGTAATAAGTATAACTATTATAGTTCTAGCGATAATAACTGTATAATATGGGTAATAATGCATGTTATATTGATAATATTGGGAGTAATAAGTATAATTATTGTAGTTCGAGCGGTAATAACTGCATAATATGGGTAATAATGCATGTTATATTGATAATATTGGGAGTAATAAGTATATTTATTATAGTTCTAGCGATAATAACTGTATAATATGGGTAATAATGCATGACATATTGATAATATTAGGAGAATTAAGTATAATTATTGTAGTTCTAGCGATAATAACTGCATAATATGGGTAATAGTGCATGTTATATTGATAATAATAAAAGAAATCAGTATAATTATTGTAGTTCTAGCGATAATAACTGCATAATATGGGTAATAGTGCATGTTATATTGATAATAATAATAGTAATAAGTATAATTATTGCAGTTCTAGCGATAATAACTGCATAATATGGGTAATAATGCATGTTATATTGATAACATTGGGAGTAATAAGTATAATTATTGTAGTTCTAGCGATAATAACTGCATACTATGGGTAAAAATGCATGTTATATTGATAATATTGGGAGTAATAAGTATATTTATTATAGTTCTAGCGATAATAACTGCATAATATGGGTAATAATGCATGTTATATTGATAACATTGGGAGTAATAAGTATATTTATTATAGTTCTGACGATAATAACAGTATAATATGGGTAATAGTGCATGTCATACGGATAATAATATAAGTAATAAGTACAACTATTATAGTTCTAGCGATATTAACTGCATAATATGGGTAATAATGCATGTTATATTGATAATATTGGGAGTAATAAGTATATTTATTATAGTTCTGACGATAATAACAGTATAATATGGGTAATAATGCATGTTATATTGATAATATTGGGAGTAATAAGTATAATTATTGTAGTTCTAGCGATAATAACTGCATAATATGGGTAATAATGCATGACATATTTATTAAAGTAGGAGTAATAAGTATAATTATTATAGTTGTAGAGATAATAACTGCATAATATCGGTAATAGTGGACGTTATATTGATAATAATAAAAGTATTAAGTATAATTATTATAGTTCTAGCGATAATAACTGCATAATATGGGAAATAGTGCATGTTATATTGATAATAATAAAAGTAATAATTATAATTATTGCAGTTCTAGCGATAATAACTGCATAATATGGGTAATAATGCATGTTATACTGATAATAATATAAGTAATAAGTATAACTATTATAGTTCTAGCGATAATAACTGTATAATATGGGTAATAATGCATGTTATATTGATAATATTGGGAGTAATAAGTATAATTATTGTAGTTCGAGCGGTAATAACTGCATAATATGGGTAATAATGCATGTTATATTGATAATATTGGGAGTAATAAGTATATTTATTATAGTTCTAGCGATAATAACTGTATAATATGGGTAATAATGCATGACATATTGATAATATTAGGAGAATTAAGTATAATTATTGCAGTTCTAGCGATAATAACTGCATAATATGGGTAATAGTGCATGTTATATTGATAATAATAAAAGAAATCAGTATAATTATTGTAGTTCTAGCGATAATAACTGTGTAATATGGGTAATAATGCATGACATATTGATAATATTAGGAGTAATAAGTATAATTATTATAGTTCTAGCGATAATAACTGCATAATAGGGGTAATAATGCATGTTATACTGATAATAATATAAGTAATAAGTATAACTATTATAGTTCTAGCGATAATAACTGTATAATATGGGTAATAATGCATGTTATATTGATAATATTGGGAGTAATAAGTATAATTATTGTAGACCGAGCGGTAATAACTGCATAATATGGGTAATAGTGCATGTTATATTGATAATAATAAAAGTAATAAGTATAATTATTGTAGTTCGAGCGATAATAACTGCATAATATGGGTAATGATGCATGTTATATTGATAACATTGGGAGTAATAAGTATAATTATTGTAGTTCTAGCGATAATAACTGCATAATAGGGGTAATAATGCATGTTATACTGATAAAAATATAAGTAATAAGGATAACTATTATAGTTCTAGCGATAATAACTGTATAATATGGGAAATAATGCATGAAATATTGATAACATTAGGAGTAATAAGTATAATTATTGTAGTTCTAGCGATAATAATTGCATAGTATGGGTAATAATGCATGTTATATTGATAACACTGGGAGTAATAAGTATAATTATTGAAGTTCTAGCGATAATAACTGCATAATATGGGCAATAATGCATGTTATATTGATAATATTGGGAGTAATAAGTATATTTATTATAGTTCTGACGATAATAACAGTATAATATGGGTAATAATGCATGTTATATTGATAATATTGGGAGTAATAAGTATAATTATTGTAGTTCTAGCGATAATAACTGCATAATATGGGTAATAATGCATGTTATATTGATAATATTGGGAGTAATAAGTATAATTATCGTAGTTCTAGCGATAATAACTGCATAATATGGGTAATAATGCATGTTATATTGATAATATTGGGAGTAATAGGTATAATTATTGTGGTTCTAGCGATAATAACTGCATAATAGGGGTAACAATGCATGTTATACTGATAATAATATAAGTAATAAGTATAACTATCATAGTTCTAGCGATAATAACTGCATAATATGGGTAATAATGCATGACATATTGATAATATTAGGAGTAATAAGTATAATTATTATAGTTCTAGCGATAATACCTGCATAATATGGGTAATAATGCATGTTATACTGATAATAATATAAGTAATAAGTATAATTGTTGTAGTTCTAGCGATAATAACTGTATAATATGGGTAATTATGCATGACATATTGATAATATTAGGAGTAATAAGTATAGTTATTATAGTCCTAGCGATAATAACTGCATAATATGGGTAATAATGCATGTTATATTGATAATATTGGGAGTAATAAGTATAATTATTGTAGTTCTAGCGATAATAACTGCATAATAGGGGTAATAATGCATGTTATACTGATAATAATATAAGCAATAAGTATAACTATTATAGTTCTAGCGATAATAACTGTGTAATATGGGTAATAATGCATGACATATTGATAATATTAGGAGTAATAAGTATAATTATTGTGGTTCTAGCGATAATAACTGCATAATAGGGGTTATAATGCATGTTATACTGATAATAATATAAGTAATAAGTATAACTATTATAGTTCTAGCGATAATAACTGTATAATATGGGTAATAATGCATGACATATTGATAAAAGTAGGAGTAATAAGTATAATTATTATAGTTGTAGCGATAAGAACTGCATAATATAGGTAATAGTGCATGTTATATTGATAATAATAAAAGTAATAAGTATAATTATTGTAGTTCTAGCGATAAGAACTGTATAATATGGATAATTATGCATGACATATTGATAATATTAGGAGTAATAAGTATAGTTATTATAGTCGTAGCGATAATAACTGCATAATATGGGTAATAATGCATGACATATTGATAATATTAGGAGTATTAAGTATAATTATTGTAGTTCTAGCGATAATAACTGCATAATATGGGTAATAATGCATGACATATTGATAATATTAGGAGTAATAAGTATAATTATTATAGTTCTAGCGATAATAACTGCATAATATGGGTAATAATGCATGACATATTGATAATATTAGGAGTATTAAGTATAATTATTGTAGTTCTAGCGATAATAACTGCATAATATGGGTAATAATGCATGACATATTGATAATATTAGGAGTAATAAGTATAATTATTATCGTTCTAGCGATAATAACTGCATAAAATGGGTAATAATGCATGTTATACTGATAATAATATAAGTGATAAGTATAACTATCATAGTTCTAGCGATAATAACTGCATAATATGGGTAATAATGCATGTTATATTGATAATATTGGGAGTAATAGGTATAATTATTGTGGTTCTAGCGATAATAACTGCATAATAGGGGTAATAATGCATGTTATACTGATAATAATATAAGTAATAAGTATAACTATCATAGTTCTAGCGATAATAACTGCATAATATGGGTAATAATTTTTGACATATTGATAATATTAGGAGTAATAAGTATAATTATTATAGTTCTAGCGATAATAACTGCATAATATGGGTAATAATGCATGTTATACTGATAATAATATAAGTAATAAGTATAACTATTATAGTTCTAGCGATAATAACTGTATAATATGGGTAATAATGCATGTTATATTGATAATATTGGGAGTAATAAGTATAATTATTGTAGTTCGAGCGGTAGTAACTGCATAATATGGGTAATAGTGCATGTTATATTGATAATATTGGGAGTAATAAGTATATTTAGTATAGTTCTGACGATAATAACAGTATAATATGGGTAATAATGCATATTATATTGATATTATTGGGAGTAATAAGTATAATTATTATAGTTCTAGCGATAATAACTGCATAATATGGGTAATAATGCATGTTATATTGATAATATTGGGAGTAATAAGTATAATTATCGTAGTTCTAGCGATAATAACTGCATAATAGGGGTAATAATGCATGTTATACTGATAATAATATAAGTGATAAGTATAACTATCATAGTTCTAGCGATAATAACTGCATAATATGGGTAATAATGCATGTTATATTGATAATATTGGGAGTAATAAGTATAACTATTGTAGTTCTAGCGATAATAACTGCATAATATGGGTAATAATGCATGTTATATTGATAACATTGGGAGTAATAAGTATAATTATTGTAGTTCTAGCGATAATAACTGCATACTATGGGTAATAATGCATGTTATATTGATAATATTGGGAGTAATAAGTATATTTATTATAGTTCTAGCGATAATAACTGCATAATATGGGTAATAATGCATGTTATATTGATAACATTGGGAGTAATAAGTATATTTATTATAGTTCTGACGATAATAACAGTATAATATGGGTAATAGTGCATGTCATACGGATAATAATATAAGTAATAAGTACAACTATTATAGTTCTAGCGATATTAACTGCATAATATGGGTAATAATGCATGTTATATTGATAATATTGGGTGTAATAAGTATATTTATTATAGTTCTGACGATAATAACAGTATAATATGGGTAATAATGCATGTTATATTGATAATATTGGGAGTAATAAGTATAATTATTGTAGTTCTAGCGATAATAACTGCATAATATGGGTAATAATGCATGACATATTTATTAAAGTAGGAGTAATAAGAATAATTATTATAGTTGTAGAGATAATAACTGCATAATATCGGTAATAGTGCACGTTATATTGATAATAATAAAAGTATTAAGTATAATTATTATAGTTCTAGCGATAATAACTGCATAATATGGGAAATAGTGCATGTTATATTGATAATAATAAAAGTAATAATTATAATTATTGCAGTTCTAGCGATAATAACTGCATAATATGGGTAATAATGCATGTTATACTGATAATAATATAAGTAATAAGTATAACTATTATAGTTCTAGCGATAATAACTGTATAATATGGGTAATAATGCATGTTATATTGATAATATTGGGAGTAATAAGTATAATTATTGTAGTTCGAGCGGTAATAACTGCATAATATGGGTAATAATGCATGTTATATTGATAATATTGGGAGTAATAAGTATAATTATCGTAGTTCTAGCGATAATAACTGCATAATAGGGGTAATAATGCATGTTATACTGATAATAATATAAGTGATAAGTATAACTATCATAGTTCTAGCGATAATAACTGCATAATATGGGTAATAATGCATGTTATATTGATAATATTGGGAGTAATAAGTATAACTATTGTAGTTCTAGCGATAATAACTGCATAATATGGGTAATAATGCATGTTATATTGATAACATTGGGAGTAATAAGTATAATTATTGTAGTTCTAGCGATAATAACTGCATACTATGGGTAATAATGCATGTTATATTGATAATATTGGGAGTAATAAGTATATTTATTATAGTTCTAGCGATAATAACTGCATAATATGGGTAATAATGCATGTTATATTGATAACATTGGGAGTAATAAGTATATTTATTATAGTTCTGACGATAATAACCGTATAATATGGGTAATAGTGCATGTCATACGGATAATAATATAAGTAATAAGTACAACTATTATAGTTCTAGCGATATTAACTGCATAATATGGGTAATAATGCATGTTATATTGATAATATTGGGAGTAATAAGTATATTTATTATAGTTCTGACGATAATAACAGTATAATATGGGTAATAATGCATGTTATATTGATAATATTGGGAGTAATAAGTATAATTATTGTAGTTCTAGCGATAATAACTGCATAATATGGGTAATAATGCATGACATATTTATTAAAGTAGGAGTAATAAGAATAATTATTATAGTTGTAGAGATAATAACTGCATAATATCGGTAATAGTGCACGTTATATTGATAATAATAAAAGTATTAAGTATAATTGTTATAGATCGAGCGATAATAACTGCATAATATGGGTAATAGTGCATGTTATATTGATAATAATAAAAGAAATAAGTACAATTATTATAGTTCTAGCGATAATAACTGCATAATATGGGTAATAATGCATGTTATATTGATAGTATTGGGAGTAATAAGTATAATTATTGTAGTTCTAGCGATAATAACTGCGTAATAGGGGTAATAATGCATGTTATACTGATAATAATATAAGTAATAAGTATAACTATCATAGTTCTAGCGATAATAACTGCATGATATGGGTACTAATGCATGACATATTGATAATATTAGAAGTAATAAGTATAATTATTATAGTTCTAGCGATAATAACTGCATAATAGGGGTAATAATACATGTTATACTGATAATAATATAAGTAATAAGTATAACTATTATAGTTCTAGCGATAATAACTGTATAATATGGGTAATAATGCATGTTATATTGATAATAATAAAAGTAATAAGTATACTTATTGTAGTTCTAGCGATAATAACTACATAATATGGGTAATAGTGCATGTTATATTGATAATATTGGGAGTAATAAGTATATTTATTATAGTTCTAGCGATAATAACTGCATAATATGGGTAATAATGCATGTTATATTGATAACATTGGGAGTAATAAGTATATTTATTATAGTTCTGACGATAATAACAGTATAATATGGGTAATAGTGCATGTCATACGGATCATAGTATAAGTAATAAGTACAACTATTATAGTTCTAGCGATATTAACTGCATAATATGGGTAATAATGCATGTTATATTGATAATATTGGGAGTAATAAGTATATTTATTATAGTTCTGACGATAATAACAGTATAATATGGGCAATAATGCATGTTATATTGATAATATTGGGAGTAATAAGTATAATTATTGTAGTTCTAGCGATAATAACTGCATAATATGGGTAATAATGCATGACATATTTATTAAAGTAGGAGTAATAAGAATAATTATTATAGTTGTAGAGATAATAACTGCATAATATCGGTAATAGTGCACGTTATATTGATAATAATAAAAGTATTAAGTATAATTATTATAGTTCTAGCGATAATAACTGCATAATATGGGAAATAGTGCATGTTATATTGATAATAATAAAAGTAATAATTATAATTATTGCAGTTCTAGCGATAATAACTGCATAATATGGGTAATAATGCATGTTATATTGATAACATTGGGAGTAATAAGTATAATTATTGTAGTTCTAGCGATAATAACTGCATAATATGGGTAATAATGCATGTTATATTGATAACATTGGGAGTAATAAGTATATTTATTATAGTTCTGACGATAATAACAGTATAATATGGGTAATAGTGCATGTCATACGGATAATAATATAAGTAATAAGTACAACTATTATAGTTCTAGCGATATTAACTGCATAATATGGGTAATAATGCATGTTATATTGATAATATTGGGAGTAATAAGTATATTTATTATAGTTCTGACGATAATAACAGTATAATATGGGTAATAATGCATGTTATATTGATAATAATATGAGTAATAAGTATAACTATTATAGTTCTAGCGATAATAACTGCATAATATGGGTAATAATGCATGTCATATTGATAAAAGTAGGTGTAATAAGTATAATTATTATAGTTGTAGCGATAATAACTGCATAATATCGGTAATAGTGTACGTTATATTGATAATAATAAAAGTATTAAGTATAATTGTTATAGATCGAGCGATAATAACTGCATAATATGGGTAATAGTGCATGTTATATTGATAATAATAAACGAAATAAGTACAATTATTGTAGTTCTAGCGATAATAACTGCATAATATGGGTAATAATGCATGTTATATTGATAATATTGGGAGTAATAAGGATAATTATTGTAGTTCTAGCGATAATAACTGCATAATAGGGGTAATAATGCATGTTATACTGATAATAATATAAGTTATAAGTATAACTATCATAGTTCTAGCGATAATAACTGCATAATATGGGTAATAATGCATGACATATTGATAATATTAGGAGTAATAAGTATAATTATTATAGTTCTAGCGATAATAACTGCATAATATGGGTAATAATGCATGTTATACTGATAATAATATAAGTAATAAGAATAACTATTACAGTTCTAGCGATAATAACTGTATAATATGGGTAATAATGCATGTTATATTGATAATATTGGGAGTAATAAGTATAATTATTGTAGTTCGAGCGGTAATAACTGCATAATATGGGTAATAGTGCATGTTATATGGATAATATTGGGAGTAATAAGTGTAATTATTATAGTTCTAGCGATAATAACTGCATAATATGGGTAATAATGCATGTTATATTGATAATATTGGGAGTAATAAGTATAATTATTGTAGTTCTAGAGATAATAACTGCGTAATAGGGGTAATAATGCATGTTATACTGATAATAATATAAGTAATAAGTATAACTATCATAGTTCTAGCGATAATAACTGCATGATATGGGTACTAATGCATGACATATTGATAATATTAGAAGTAATAAGTATAATTATTATAGTTCTAGCGATAATAACTGCATAATAGGGGTAATAATGCATGTTATACTGATAATAATATAAGTAATAAGTATAACTATTATAGTTCTAGCGATAATAACTGTATAATACGGGTAATAATGCATGTTATATTGATAACATTGGGAGTAATAAGTATAATTATTGTAGTTCTAGCGATAATGACTGCATAGTATGGGTAATAATGCATGTTATATTGATAATATTGGGAGTAATAAGTATATTTATTATAGTTCTGACGATAATAACAGTATAATATGGGTAATAATGCATGTTATATTGATAATATTGGGAGTAATAAGTATAATTATTATAGCTCTAGCGATAATAACTGCATAATATGGGTAATAATGCATGTTATATTGATAATACTAAAAGTAATAAGTACAATTATTATAGTTCGAGCGATAATAACTGCATAATATGGGTAATAGTGCATGTTATATTGATAATAATAAAAGTAATAAGTATACTTATTGTAGTTCTAGCGATATTAACTGCATAATATGGGTAATAATGCATGTTATATTGATAATATTGGGAGTAATAAGTATATTTATTATAGTTCTGACGATAATAACAGTATAATATGGGTAATAATGCATGTTATATCGATAATATTGGGAGTAATAAGTATAATTATTGTAGTTCTAGCGATAATAACTGCATAATATGGGTAATAATGCATGACATATTTATTAAAGTAGGAGTAATAAGTATAATTATTATAGTTGTAGAGATAATAACTGCATAATATCGGTAATAGTGTACGTTATATTGATAATAATAAAAGTATTAAGTATAATTGTTATAGATCGAGCGATAATAACTGCATAATATGGGTAATAGTGCATGTTATATTGATAATAATAAAAGAAATAAGTACAATTATTGTAGTTCTAGCGATAATAACTGCATAATATGGGTAATAATGCATGTTATATTGATAATATTGGGAGTAATAAGGATAATTATTGTAGTTCTAGCGATAATAACTGCATAATAGGGGTAATAATGCATGTTATACTGATAATAATATAAGTTATAAGTATAACTATCATAGTTCTAGCGATAATAACTGCATAATATGGGTAATAATGCATGACATATTGATAATATTAGGAGTAATAAGTATAATTATTATAGTTCTAGCGATAATAACTGCATAATATGGGTAATAATGCATGTTATACTGATAATAATATAAGTAATAAGAATAACTATTACAGTTCTAGCGATAATAACTGTATAATATGGGTAATAATGCATGTTATATTGATAATATTGGGAGTAATAAGTATAATTATTGTAGTTCGAGCGGTAATAACTGCATAATATGGGTAATAGTGCATGTTATATGGATAATATTGGGAGTAATAAGTGTAATTATTATAGTTCTAGCGATAATAACTGCATAATATGGGTAATAATGCATGTTATATTGATAATATTGGGAGTAATAAGTATAATTATTGTAGTTCTAGCGATAATAACTGCGTAATAGGGGTAATAATGCATGTTATACTGATAATAATGTAAGTAATAAGTATAACTATCATAGTTCTAGCGATAATAACTGCATGATATGGGTACTAATGCATGACATATTGATAATATTAGAAGTAATAAGTATAATTATTATAGTTCTAGCGATAATAACTGCATAATAGGGGTAATAATGCATGTTATACTGATAATAATATAAGTAATAAGTATAACTATTATAGTTCTAGCGATAATAACTGTATAATACGGGTAATAATGCATGTTATATTGATAACATTGGGAGTAATAAGTATAATTATTGTAGTTCTAGCGATAATGACTGCATAGTATGGGTAATAATGCATGTTATATTGATAATATTGGGAGTAATAAGTATATTTATTATAGTTCTGACGATAATAACAGTATAATATGGGTAATAATGCATGTTATATTGATAATATTGGGAGTAATAAGTATAATTATTATAGTTCTAGCGATAATAACTGCATAATATGGGTAATAATGCATGTTATATTGATAATACTAAAAGTAATAAGTACAATTATTATAGTTCGAGCGATAATAACTGCATAATATGGGTAATAGTGCATGTTATATTGATAATAATAAAAGTAATAAGTATACTTATTGTAGTTCTAGCGATATTAACTGCATAATATGGGTAATAATGCATGTTATATTGATAATATTGGGAGTAATAAGTATATTTATTATAGTTCTGACGATAATAACAGTATAATATGGGTAATAATGCATGTTATATCGATAATATTGGGAGTAATAAGTATAATTATTGTAGTTCTAGCGATAATAACTGCATAATATGGGTAATAATGCATGACATATTTATTAAAGTAGGAGTAATAAGTATAATTATTATAGTTGTAGAGATAATAACTGCATAATATCGGTAATAGTGCACGTTATATTGATAATAATAAAAGTATTAAGTATAATTATTATAGTTCTAGCGATAATAACTGCATAATATGGGAAATAGTGCATGTTATATTGATAATAATAAAAGTAATAATTATAATTATTGCAGTTCTAGCGATAATAACTGCATAATATGGGTAATAATGCATGTTATACTGATAATAATATAAGTAATAAGTATAACTATTATAGTTCTAGCGATAATAACTGTATAATATATGTAATAATGCATGTTATATTGATAATATTGGGAGTAATAAGTATAATTATTGTAGTTCGAGCGGTAACAACTGCATAATATGGGTAATAATGCATGTTATATTGATAATATTGGGAGTAATAAGTATATTTATTATAGCTCTGACGATAATAACTGTATAATATGGGTAATTATGCATGACATATTGATAATATTAGGAGTAATAAGTATAGTTATTATTGTCCTAGCGATAATAACTGCATAATATGGGTAATAATGCATGACATATTGATAATATTAGGAGTAATAAGTATAATTACTATAGTTGTAGCGATAATAACTGCATAATATGGGTAATAATGCATGTTATACTGATAATAATATAAGTGATAAGTATAACTATCAGAGTTCTAGCGATAATAACTGCATAATATGGGTAATAATGCATGTTATATTGATAATATTGGGAGTAATAGGTATAATTATTGTGGTTCTAGCGATAATAACTGCATAATAGGGGTAATAATGCATGTTATACTGATAAAAATATAAGTAATAAGTATAACTATCATAGTTCTAGCGATAATAACTGCATAATATGGGTAATAATGCATGACATATTGATAATCTTAGGAGTAATAAGTATAATTATTATAGTTCTAGCGATAATAACTGCATAATATGGGAAATAGTGCATGTTATATTGATAATAATAAAAGTAATAATTATAATTATTGCAGTTCTAGCGATAATAACTGCATAATATGGGTAATAATGCATGTTATATTGATAACATTGGGAGTAATAAGTATAATTATTGTAGTTCTAGCGATAATAACTGCATACTATGGGTAATAATGCATGTTATATTGATAATATTGGGAGTAATAAGTATATTTATTATAGTTCTAGCGATAATAACTGCATAATATGGGTAATAATGCATGTTATATTGATAACATTGGGAGTAATAAGTATATTTATTATAGTTCTGACGATAATAACAGTATAATATGGGTAATAGTGCATGTCATACGGATAATAATATAAGTAATAAGTACAACTATTATAGTTCTAGCGATATTAACTGCATAATATGGGTAATAATGCATGTTATATTGATAATATTGGGAGTAATAAGTATATTTATTATAGTTCTGACGATAATAACAGTATAATATGGGTAATAATGCATGTTATATTGATAATATTGGGAGTAATAAGTATAATTATTGTAGTTCTAGCGATAATAACTGCATAATATGGGTAATAATGCATGACATATTTATTAAAGTAGGAGTAATAAGAATAATTATTATAGTTGTAGAGATAATAACTGCATAATATCGGTAATAGTGCACGTTATATTGATAATAATAAAAGTATTAAGTATAATTATTATAGTTCTAGCGATAATAACTGCATAATATGGGAAATAGTGCATGTTATATTGATAATAATAAAAGTAATAATTATAATTATTGCAGTTCTAGCGATAATAACTGCATAATATGGGTAATAATGCATGTTATACTGATAATAATATAAGTAATAAGTATAACTATTATAGTTCTAGCGATAATAACTGTATAATTTGGGTAATAATGCATGTTATATTGACAATATTGGGAGTAATAAGTATAATTATTGTAGTTCGAGCGGTAATAACTGCATAATATGGGTAATAATGCATGTTATATTGATAATATTGGGAGTAATAAGTATATTTATTATAGCTCTGACGATAATAACTGCATAATATGGGTAATAATGCATGATATATTGATAATATTAGGAGTAATAAGTATAATTATTATAGTTCTAGCGATAATAACTGCATAATATGGGTAATAGTGCATGTTACATTAATAATATTGGGAGTAATAGGTATAATTATTGTAGTTCTAGCGATAATAACTGCATAATAGGGGTAATAATGCATGTTATACTGATAATAATATGAGTAATAAGTATAACTATTATAGTTCTAGCGATAATAACTGCATAATATGGGTAATAATGCATGTCATATTGATAAAAGTAGGTGTAATAAGTATAATTATTATAGTTGTAGCGATAATAACTGCATAATATCGGTAATAGTGTACGTTATATTGATAATAATAAAAGTATTAAGTATAATTGTTATAGATCGAGCGATATTAACTGCATAATATGGGTAATAGTGCATGTTATATTGATAATAATAAAAGAAATAAGTACAATTATTGTAGTTCTAGCGATAATAACTGCATAATATGGGTAATAATGCATGTTATATTGATAATATTGGGAGTAATAAGTATATTTATTATAGTTCTGACGATAATAACAGTATAATATGGGTAATAGTGCATGTCATACGGATAATAATATAAGTAATAAGTACAACTATTATAGTTCTAGCGATATTAACTGCATAATATGGGTAATAATGCATGTTATATTGATAATATTGGGAGTAATAAGTATATTTATTATAGTTCTGACGATAATAACAGTATAATATGGGTAATAATGCATGTTATATTGATAATATTGGGAGTAATAAGTATAATTATTGTAGTTCTAGCGATAATAACTGCATAATATGGGTAATAATGCATGACATATTTATTAAAGTAGGAGTAATAAGAATAATTATTATAGTTGTAGAGATAATAACTGCATAATATCGGTAATAGTGCACGTCATATTGATAATAATAAAAGTATTAAGTATAATTATTATAGTTCTAGCGATAATAACTGCATAATATGGGAAATAGTGCATGTTATATTGATTATAATAAAAGTAATAATTATAATTATTGCAGTTCTAGCGATAATAACTGCATAATATGGGTAATAATGCATGTTATACTGATAATAATATAAGTAATAAGTATAACTATTATAGTTCTAGCGATAATAACTGTATAATATGGGTAATAATGCATGTTATATTGATAATATTGGGAGTAATAAGTATAATTATTGTAGTTCGAGCGGTAATAACTGCATAATATGGGTAATAATGCATGTTATATTGATAATATTGGGAGTAATAAGTATATTTATTATAGCTCTGACGATAATAACTGCATAATATGGGTAATAATGCATGATATATTGATAATATTAGGAGTAATAAGTATAATTATTATAGTTCTAGCGATAATAACTGCATAATATGGGTAATAGTGCATGTTACATTAATAATATTGGGAGTAATAGGTATAATTATTGTAGTTCTAGCGATAATAACAGCATAATAGGGGTAATAATGATTGTTATACTGATAATAATATGAGTAATAAGTATAACTATTATAGTTCTAGCGATAATAACTGCATAATATGGGTAATAATGCATGTCATATTGATAAAAGTAGGTGTAATAAGTATAATTATTATAGTTGTAGCGATAATAACTGCATAATATCGGTAATAGTGTACGTTATATTGATAATAATAAAAGTATTAAGTATAATTGTTATAGATCGAGCGATAATAACTGCATAATATGGGTAATAGTGCATGTTATATTGATAATAATAAAAGAAATAAGTACAATTATTGTAGTTCTAGCGATAATAACTGCATAATATGGGTAATAATGCATGTTATATTGATAATATTGGGAGTAATAAGGATAATTATTGTAGTTCTAGCGATAATAACTGCATAATAGGGGTAATAATGCATGTTATACTGATAATAATATAAGTAATAAGTATAACTATCATAGTTCTTGCGATAATAACTGCATAATATGGGTAATAATGCATGACATATTGATAATATTAGGAGTAATAAGTATAATTATTATAGTTCTAGCGATAATAACTGCATAATATGGGTAATAATGCATGTTATACTGATAATAATATAAGTAATAAGTATAACTATTACAGTTCTAGCGATAATAACTGTATAATATGGGTAATAATGCATGTTATATTGATAATATTGGGAGTAATAAATATAATTATTGTAGTTCGAGCGGTAATAACTGCATAATATGGGTAATAGTGCATGTTATATTGATAATATTGGGAGTAATAAGTGTAATTATTATAGTTCTAGCGATAATAACTGCATAATATGGGTAATAATGCATGTTATATTGATAGTATTGGGAGTAATAAGTATAATTATTGTAGTTCTAGCGATAATAACTGCGTAATAGGGGTAATAATGCATGTTATACTGATAATAATATAAGTAATAAGTATAACTATCATAGTTCTAGCGATAATAACTGCATGATATGGGTACTAATGCATGACATATTGATAATATTAGAAGTAATAAGTATAATTATTATAGTTCTAGCGATAAGAACTGCATAATAGGGGTAATAATGCATGTTATACTGATAATAATATAAGTAATAAGTATAACTATTATAGTTCTAGCGATAATAACTGTATAATATGGGTAATAATGCATGTTATATTGATAACATTGGGAGTAATAAGTATAATTATTGTAGTTCTAGCGATAATGACTGCATAATATGGGTAATAATGCATGTTATATTGATAATATTGGGAGTAATAAGTATATTTATTATAGTTCTGACGATAATAACAGTATAATATGGGTAATAATGCATGTTATATTGATAATATTGGGAGTAATAATTATAATTATTATAGTTCTAGCGATAATAACTGCATAATATGGGTAATAATGCATGTTATATTGATAATACTAAAAGTAATAAGTACAATTATTATAGTTCGAGCGATAATAACTGCATAATATGGGTAATAGTGCATGTTATATTGATAATAATAAAAGTAATAAGTATACTTATTGTAGTTCTAGCGATAATAACTACAAAATATGGGTAATAGTGCATGTTATATTGATAATATTGGGAGTAATAAGTATATTTATTATAGTTCTAGCGATAATAACTGCATAATATGGGTAATAATGCATGTTATATTGATAACATTGGGAGTAATAAGTATATTTATTATAGTTCTGACGATAATAACAGTATAATATGGGTAATAGTGCATGTTATATTGATAATAATAAAAGTAATAAGTATACTTATTGTAGTTCTAGCGATATTAACTGCATAATATGGGTAATAATGCATGTTATATTGATAATATTGGGAGTAATAAGTATATTTATTATAGTTCTGACGATAATAACAGTATAATATGGGTAATAATGCATGTTATATCGATAATATTGGGAGTAATAAGTATAATTATTGTAGTTCTAGCGATAATAACTGCATAATATGGGTAATAATGCATGACATATTTATTAAAGTAGGAGTAATAAGTATAATTATTATAGTTGTAGAGATAATAACTGCATAATATCGGTAATAGTGCACGTTATATTGATAATAATAAAAGTATTAAGTATAATTATTATAGTTCTAGCGATAATAACTGCATAATATGGGAAATAGTGCATGTTATATTGATAATAATAAAAGTAATAATTATAATTATTGCAGTTCTAGCGATAATAACTGCATAATATGGGTAATAATGCATGTTATACTGATAATAATATAAGTAATAAGTATAACTATTATAGTTCTAGCGATAATAACTGTATAATATATGTAATAATGCATGTTATATTGATAATATTGGGAGTAATAAGTATAATTATTGTAGTTCGAGCGGTAATAACTGCATAATATGGGTAATAATGCATGTTATATTGATAATATTGGGAGTAATAAGTATATTTATTATAGCTCTGACGATAATAACTGTATAATATGGGTAATTATGCATGACATATTGATAATATTAGGAGTAATAAGTATAGTTATTATAGTCCTAGCGATAATAACTGCATAATATGGGTAATAATGCATGACATATTGATAATATTAGGAGTAATAAGTATAATTACTATAGTTGTAGCGATAATAACTGCATAATATGGGTAATAATGCATGTTATACTGATAATAATATAAGTGATAAGTATAACTATAATAGTTCTAGCGATAATAACTGCATAATATGGGTAATAATGCATGTTATATTGATAATATTGGGAGTAATAGGTATAATTATTGTGGTTCTAGCGATAATAACTGCATAATAGGGGTAATAATGCATGTTATACTGATAATAATATAAGTAATAAGTATAACTATCATAGTTCTAGCGATAATAACTGCATAATATGGGTAATAATGCATGACATATTGATAATATTAGGAGTAATAAGTATAATTATTATAGTTCTAGCGGTAATAACTGCATAATATGGGTAATAATGCATGTTATACTGATAATAATATAAGTAATAAGTATAACTATTACAGTTCTAGCGATAATAACTGTATAATATGGGTAATAATGCATGTTATATTGATAATATTGGGAGTAATAAGTATAATTATTGTAGCTCGAGCGTTAATAACTGCATAATATGGGTAATAGGGCATGTTATATTGATAATATTGGGAGTAATAAGTATATTTATTATAGTTCTGACGATAATAACAGTATAATAAGGGTAATAATGCATGTTATATTGATAATATTGGGAGTAATAAGTATAATTATTATAGTTCTAGCGATAATAACTGCATAATATGGGTAATAATGCATGTTATATTGATAATATTGGGAGTAATAAGTATAATTATTGTAGTTCTAGCGATAATAACTGCATAATAGGGGTAATAATGCATGTTATACTGATAATAATATAAGTAATAAGTATAACTATTATAGTTCTAGCGATAATAACTGTGTAATATGGGTAATAATGCATGACATATTGATAATATTAGGAGTAATAAGTATAATTATTGTAGTTCGAGCGGTAATAACTGCATAATATGGGTAATAATGCATGTTATACTGATAATAATATAAGTAATAAGTATAACTATTATAGTTCTAGCGATAATAACTGTATAATATGGGTAATAATGCATGTTATATTGATAATATTGGGAGTAATAAGTATAATTATTGTAGTTCGGGCGGTAATAACTGCATAATATGGGTAATAGTGAATGTTATATTGATAATATTGGGAGTAATAAGTATATTTATTATAGTTCTGACGATAATAACAGTATAATATGGGTAATAATGCATGTTATATTGATAATATTGGGAGTAGTAAGTATAATTATTGTAGTTCTAGCGATAATAACTGCATAATAGGGGTTATAATGCATGTTATACTGATAATAGTATAAGTAATAAGTATAACTATTATAGTTCTAGCGATAATAACTGTATAATATGGGTAATAATGCATGACATATTGATAAAAGTAGGAGTAATAAGTATAATTATTATAGTTGTAGCGATAAGAACTGTATAATATAGGTAATAGTGCATGTTACATTGATAATAATATAAGTAATAAGGATAACTATTATAGTTCTAGCGATAATAACTGTATAATATGGGAAATAATGCATGAAATATTGATAACATTAGGAGTAATAAGTATAATTATTGTAGTTCTAGCGATAATAACTGCATAGTGTGGGTAATAATGCATGTTATATTGATAATATTGGGAATAATAAGTATATTTATTATAGTTCTGACGATAATAACAGTATAATATGGGTAATAATGCATGTTGTATTGATAATATTGGGAGTAATAAGTATATTTATTATAGTTCTAGCGATAATAACTGCATAATATGGGTAATAATGCATGTTATATTGATAACATTGGGAGTAATAAGTATAATTATTGTAGTTCTAGCGATAATAACTGCATAATATGGGTAATAATGCATGTTATATTGATAATATTGGGAGTAATAAGTATATTTATTATAGTTCTAGCGATAATAACTGCATAATATGGGTAATAATGCATGTTATATTGATAACATTGGGAGTAATAAGTATATTTATTATAGTTCTGACGATAATAACAGTATAGTATGGGTAACAATGCATGTTATATTGATAATATTGGGAGTAATAAGTATAATTATTATAGTTCTAGCGATAATAACTGCATAATATGGGTAATAATGCATGTTATATTGATAACATTGGGAGTAATAAGTATAATTATTGTAGTTCTAGCGATAATAACTGCATAATATGGGCAATAATGCATGTTATATTGATAATATTGGGAATAATAAGTATATTTATTATAGTTCTGACGATAATAACAGTATAATATGGGTAATAATGCATGTTGTATTGATAATATTGGGAGTAATAAGTATAATTATTGTAGTTCTAGCGATAATAACTGCATAATATGGGTAATAATGCATGTTATATTGATAATATTGGGAGTAATAAGTATAATTATCGTAGTTCTAGCGATAATAACTGCATAATAGGGGTAATAATGCATGTTATACTGATAATAATATAAGTAATAAGTATAACTATTATAGTTCTAGCGATAATAACTGCATAATAGGGGTAATAATGCATGTTATACTGATAATAATATAAGTAATAAGTATAACTATTATAGATCTAGCGATAATAACTGTATAATATGGGTAATAATGCATGACATATTGATAAAAGTAGGAGTAATAAGTATAATTATTATAGTTGTAGCGATAAGAACTGTATAATATAGGTAATAGTGCATGTTACATTGATAATAATATAAGTAATAAGGATAACTATTATAGTTCTAGCGATAATAACTGTATAATATGGGAAATAATGCATGAAATATTGATAACATTAGGAGTAATAAGTATAATTATTGTAGTTCTAGCGATAATAACTGCATAGTATGGGTAATAATGCATGTTATATTGATAACATTGGGAGTAATAAGTATAATTATTGAAGTTCTAGCGATAATAACTGCATAATATGGGCAATAATGCATGTTATATTGATAATATTGGGAGTAATAAGTATATTTATTATAGTTCTGACGATAATAACAGTATAATATGGGTAATAATGCATGTTATATTGATAATATTGGGAGTAATAAGTATAATTATTGTAGTTCTAGCGATAATAACTGCATAATATGGGTAATAATGCATGTTATATTGATAATATTGGGAGTAATAAGTATAATTATCGTAGTTCTAGCGATAATAACTGCATAATATGGGTAATAATGCATGTTATATTGATAATATTGGGAGTAATAGGTATAATTATTGTGGTTCTAGCGATAATAATTGCATAATAGGGGTAATAATGCATGTTATACTGATAATAATATAAGTAATAAGTATAACTATCATAGTTCTAGCGATAATAACTGCATAATATGGGTAATAATGCATGACATATTGATAATATTAGGAGTAATAAGTATAATTATTATAGTTCTAGCGATAATACCTGCATAATATGGGTAATAATGCATGTTATACTGATAATAATATAAGTAATAAGTATAACTATTATAGTTCTAGCGATAATAACTGTATAATATGGGTAATAATGCATGTTATATTGATAATATTGGGAGTAATAAGTATAATTATTGTAGTTCGGGCGGTAATAACTGCATAATATGGGTAATAGTGAATGTTATATTGATAATATTGGGAGTAATAAGTATATTTATTATAGTTCTGACGATAATAACAGTATAATATGGGTAATAATGCATGTTATACTGATAATAGTATAAGTAATAAGTATAACTATTATAGTTCTAGCGATAATAACTGTATAATATGGGTAATAATGCATGACATATTGATAAAAGTAGGAGTAATAAGTATAATTATTATAGTTGTAGCGATAAGAACTGCATAATATAGGTAATAGTGCACGTTATATTGATAATAATAAAAGTAATAAGTATAATTATTGTAGTTCTAGCGATAATAACTGTATAATATGGATAATTATGCATGACATATTGATAATATTAGGAGTAATAAGTATAGTTATTATAGTCCTAGCGATAATAACTGCATAATATGGGTAATAATGCATGACATATTGATAATATTAGGAGTATTGAGTATAATTATTGTAGTTCTAGCGATAATAACTGCATAATATGGGTAATAATGCATGACATATTGATAATATTAGGAGTAATAAGTATAATTATTATAGTTCTAGCGATAATAACTGTATAATATGGGTAATAATGCATGACATATTGATAATATTAGGAGAATTAAGTATAATTATTGTAGTTCTAGCGATAATAACTGCATAATATGGGTAATAATGCATGACATATTGATAATATTAGGAGTAATAAGTATAATTATTATAGTGCTAGCGATAATAACTGCATAATATGGGTAATAATGCATGTTATACTGATAATAATATAAGTGATAAGTATAACTATTATAGTTCTAGCGATAATAACTGTATAATATGGGTAATAATGCATGTTATATTGATAATATTGGGAGTAATAAGTATAATTATTATAGTTCTAGCGATAATAACTGCATAATATGGGTAATAATGCATGTTATATTGATAATATTGGGAGTAATAAGTATATTTATTATAGTTCTGACGATAATAACAGTATAATATGGGTAATAATGCATGTTATATTGATAATATTGGGAGTAATAAGTATAATTATTATAGTTCTAGCGATAATAACTGCATAATAGGGGTAATAATGCATGTTATACTGATAATAATATAAGTAATAAGTATAACTATCATAGTTCTAGCGATAATAACTGCATAATATGGGTAATAATGCATGACATATTGATAATATTAGGAGTAATAAGTATAATTATTATAGTTCTAGCGATAATAACTGCATAATATGGGTAATAATGCATGTTATACTGATAATAATATAAGTAATAAGTATAACTATTATAGTTCTAGCGATAATAACTGTATAATATGGGTAATAATGCATGTTATATTGATAATATTGGGAGTAGTAAGTATAATTATTGTAGTTCGAGCGGTAATAACTGCATAATATGGGTAATAGTGCATGTTATATTGATAATATTGGGAGTAATAAGTATATTTATTATAGTTCTGACGATAATAACAGTATAATATGGGTAATAATGCATGTTATATTGATAATATTGGGAGTAATAAGTATAACTATTATAGTTCTAGCGATAATAACTGCATAATATGGGTAATAATGCATGTTATATTGATAATATTGGGAGTAATAAGTATAATTATTGTAGTTCTAGCGATAATAACTGCATAATAGGGGTAATAATGCATGTTATACTGATAATAATATAAGTAATAAGTATAACTCTTATAGTTCTAGCGATAATAACTGTGTAATATGGGTAATAATGCATGACATATTGATAATATTAGGAGTAATAAGTATAATTATTGTAGTTCGAGCGGTAATAACTGCATAATATGGGTAATAGTGCATGTTATATTGATAATATTGGGAGTAATAAGTGTAATTATTATAGTTCTAGCGATAATAGCTGCATAATATGGGTAATAATGCATGTTATATTGATAATATTGGGAGTAATAAGTATAATTATTATAGTTCTAGCGATAATAACTGCATAATATGGGTAATAATGCATGTTATACTGATAATAATATAAGTAATAAGTATAACTATTATCGTTCTAGCGATAATAACTGTGTAATATGGGTAATAATGCATGACATATTGATAATATTAGGAGTAATAAGTATAATTATTATAGTTCTAGCGATAATAACTGCATAATAGGGGTAATAATGCATGTTATACTGATAATAATATAAGTAATAAGTATAACTATTATAGTTCTAGCGATAATAACTGTATAATATGGGTAATAATGCATGATATATTGATAATATTGGGAGTAATAAGTATAATTATTATAGTTCTAGCGATAATAACTGCATAATATGGGTAATAATGCATGTTATATTGATAATATTGGGAGTAATAAGTATATTTATTATAGTTCTGACGATAATAACAGTATAATATGGGTAATAATGCATGTTATATTGATAATATTGGGAGTAATAAGTATAATTATTATAGTTCTAGCGATAATAACTGCATAATATGGGTAATAATGCATGTTATATTGATAGTACTAAAAGTAATAAGTACAATTATTATTGTTCGAGCGATAATAACTGCATAATATGGGTAATAGTGCATGTTATATTGATAATAATAAAAGTAATAAGTATACTTATTGCAGTTCTAGCGATAATAACTACATAATATGGGTAATAGTGCATGTTATATTGATAATAATAATAGTAATAAGTATAATTATTGCAGTTCTAGCGATAATAACTGCATAATATGGGTAATAATGCATGTTATATTGATAACATTGGGAGTAATAAGTATAATTATTGTAGTTCTAGCGATAATAACTGCATACTGTGGGTAAAAATGCATGTTATATTGATAATATTGGGAGTAATAAGTATATTTATTACAGTTCTAGCGATAATAACTGCATAATATGGGTAATAATGCATGTTATATTGATAACATTGGGAGTAATAAGTATATTTATTATAGTTCTGACGATAATAACAGTATAATATGGGTAATAGTGCATGTCATACGGATAATAATATAAGTAATAAGTACAACTATTATAGTTCTAGCGATATTAACTGCATAATATGGGTAATAATGCATGTTATATTGATAATATTGGGAGTAATAAGTATATTTATTATAGTTCTGACGATAATAACAGTATAATATGGGTAATAATGCATGTTATATTGATAATATTGGGAGTAATTAGTACAATTATTGTAGTTCTAGCGATAATAACTGCATAATATGGGTAATAATGCATGACATATTTATTAAAGTAGGAGTAATAAGTATAATTATTATAGTTGTAGAGATAATAACTGCATAATATCGGTAATAGTGCACGTTATATTGATAATAATAAAAGTATTAAGTATAATTATTATAGTTCTAGCGATAATAACTGCATAATATGGGAAATAGTGCATGTTATATTGATAACAATAAAAGTAATAATTATAATTATTGCAGTTCTAGCGATAATAACTGCATAGTATGGGTAATAATGCATGTTATATTGATAACATTGGGAGTAATAAGTATAATTATTGAAGTTCTAGCGATAATAACTGCATAATATGGGCAATAATGCATGTTATATTGATAATATTGGGAGTAATAAGTATATTTATTATAGTTCTGACGATAATAACAGTATAATATGGGTAATAATGCATGTTATATTGATAATATTGGGAGTAATAAGTATAATTATTGTAGTTCTAGCGATAATAACTGCATAATATGGGTAATAATGCATGTTATATTGATAATATTGGGAGTAATAAGTATAATTATCGTAGTTCTAGCGATAATAACTGCATAATATGGGTAATAATGCATGTTATATTGATAATATTGGGAGTAATAGGTATAATTATTGTGGTTCTAGCGATAATAATTGCATAATAGGGGTAATAATGCATGTTATACTGATAATAATATAAGTAATAAGTATAACTATCATAGTTCTAGCGATAATAACTGCATAATATGGGTAATAATGCATGACATATTGATAATATTAGGAGTAATAAGTATAATTATTATAGTTCTAGCGATAATACCTGCATAATATGGGTAATAATGCATGTTATACTGATAATAATATAAGTAATAAGTATAACTATTATAGTTCTAGCGATAATAACTGTATAATATGGGTAATAATGCATGTTATATTGATAATATTGGGAGTAATAAGTATAATTATTGTAGTTCGGGCGGTAATAACTGCATAATATGGGTAATAGTGAATGTTATATTGATAATATTGGGAGTAATAAGTATATTTATTATAGTTCTGACGATAATAACAGTATAATATGGGTAATAATGCATGTTATATTGATAATATTGGGAGTAGTAAGTATAATTATTGTAGTTCTAGCGATAATAACTGCATAATAGGGGTTATAATGCATGTTATACTGATAATAGTATAAGTAATAAGTATAACTATTATAGTTCTAGCGATAATAACTGTATAATATGGGTAATAATGCATGACATATTGATAAAAGTAGGAGTAATAAGTATAATTATTATAGTTGTAGCGATAAGAACTGCATAATATAGGTAATAGTGCACGTTATATTGATAATAATAAAAGTAATAAGTATAATTATTGTAGTTCTAGCGATAATAACTGTATAATATGGATAATTATGCATGACATATTGATAATATTAGGAGTAATAAGTATAGTTATTATAGTCCTAGCGATAATAACTGCATAATATGGGTAATAATGCATGACATATTGATAATATTAGGAGTATTGAGTATAATTATTGTAGTTCTAGCGATAATAACTGCATAATATGGGTAATAATGCATGACATATTGATAATATTAGGAGTAATAAGTATAATTATTATAGTTCTAGCGATAATAACTGTATAATATGGGTAATAATGCATGACATATTGATAATATTAGGAGAATTAAGTATAATTATTGTAGTTCTAGCGATAATAACTGCATAATATGGGTAATAATGCATGACATATTGATAATATTAGGAGTAATAAGTATAATTATTATAGTGCTAGCGATAATAACTGCATAATATGGGTAATAATGCATGTTATACTGATAATAATATAAGTGATAAGTATAACTATTATAGTTCTAGCGATAATAACTGTATAATATGGGTAATAATGCATGTTATATTGATAATATTGGGAGTAATAAGTATAATTATTATAGTTCTAGCGATAATAACTGCATAATATGGGTAATAATGCATGTTATATTGATAATATTGGGAGTAATAAGTATATTTATTATAGTTCTGACGATAATAACAGTATAATATGGGTAATAATGCATGTTATATTGATAATATTGGGAGTAATAAGTATAATTATTATAGTTCTAGCGATAATAACTGCATAATAGGGGTAATAATGCATGTTATACTGATAATAATATAAGTAATAAGTATAACTATCATAGTTCTAGCGATAATAACTGCATAATATGGGTAATAATGCATGACATATTGATAATATTAGGAGTAATAAGTATAATTATTATAGTTCTAGCGATAATAACTGCATAATATGGGTAATAATGCATGTTATACTGATAATAATATAAGTAATAAGTATAACTATTATAGTTCTAGCGATAATAACTGTATAATATGGGTAATAATGCATGTTATATTGATAATATTGGGAGTAGTAAGTATAATTATTGTAGTTCTAGCGATAATAACTGCATAATATGGGCAATAATGCATGTTATATTGATAATATTGGGAATAATAAGTATATTTATTATAGTTCTGACGATAATAACAGTATAATATGGGTAATAATGCATGTTGTATTGATAATATTGGGAGTAATAAGTATAATTATTGTAGTTCTAGCGATAATAACTGCATAATATGGGTAATAATGCATGTTATATTGATAATATTGGGAGTAATAAGTATAATTATCGTAGTTCTAGCGATAATAACTGCATAATAGGGGTAATAATGCATGTTATACTGATAATAATATAAGTAATAAGTATAACTATTATAGTTCTAGCGATAATAACTGCATAATAGGGGTAATAATGCATGTTATACTGATAATAATATAAGTAATAAGTATAACTATTATAGATCTAGCGATAATAACTGTATAATATGGGTAATAATGCATGACATATTGATAAAAGTAGGAGTAATAAGTATAATTATTATAGTTGTAGCGATAAGAACTGTATAATATAGGTAATAGTGCATGTTACATTGATAATAATATAAGTAATAAGGATAACTATTATAGTTCTAGCGATAATAACTGTATAATATGGGAAATAATGCATGAAATATTGATAACATTAGGAGTAATAAGTATAATTATTGTAGTTCTAGCGATAATAACTGCATAGTATGGGTAATAATGCATGTTATATTGATAACATTGGGAGTAATAAGTATAATTATTGAAGTTCTAGCGATAATAACTGCATAATATGGGCAATAATGCATGTTATATTGATAATATTGGGAGTAATAAGTATATTTATTATAGTTCTGACGATAATAACAGTATAATATGGGTAATAATGCATGTTATATTGATAATATTGGGAGTAATAAGTATAATTATTGTAGTTCTAGCGATAATAACTGCATAATATGGGTAATAATGCATGTTATATTGATAATATTGGGAGTAATAAGTATAATTATCGTAGTTCTAGCGATAATAACTGCATAATATGGGTAATAATGCATGTTATATTGATAATATTGGGAGTAATAGGTATAATTATTGTGGTTCTAGCGATAATAATTGCATAATAGGGGTAATAATGCATGTTATACTGATAATAATATAAGTAATAAGTATAACTATCATAGTTCTAGCGATAATAACTGCATAATATGGGTAATAATGCATGACATATTGATAATATTAGGAGTAATAAGTATAATTATTATAGTTCTAGCGATAATACCTGCATAATATGGGTAATAATGCATGTTATACTGATAATAATATAAGTAATAAGTATAACTATTATAGTTCTAGCGATAATAACTGTATAATATGGGTAATAATGCATGTTATATTGATAATATTGGGAGTAATAAGTATAATTATTGTAGTTCGGGCGGTAATAACTGCATAATATGGGTAATAGTGAATGTTATATTGATAATATTGGGAGTAATAAGTATATTTATTATAGTTCTGACGATAATAACAGTATAATATGGGTAATAATGCATGTTATATTGATAATATTGGGAGTAGTAAGTATAATTATTGTAGTTCTAGCGATAATAACTGCATAATAGGGGTTATAATGCATGTTATACTGATAATAGTATAAGTAATAAGTATAACTATTATAGTTCTAGCGATAATAACTGTATAATATGGGTAATAATGCATGACATATTGATAAAAGTAGGAGTAATAAGTATAATTATTATAGTTGTAGCGATAAGAACTGCATAATATAGGTAATAGTGCACGTTATATTGATAATAATAAAAGTAATAAGTATAATTATTGTAGTTCTAGCGATAATAACTGTATAATATGGATAATTATGCATGACATATTGATAATATTAGGAGTAATAAGTATAGTTATTATAGTCCTAGCGATAATAACTGCATAATATGGGTAATAATGCATGACATATTGATAATATTAGGAGTATTGAGTATAATTATTGTAGTTCTAGCGATAATAACTGCATAATATGGGTAATAATGCATGACATATTGATAATATTAGGAGTAATAAGTATAATTATTATAGTTCTAGCGATAATAACTGTATAATATGGGTAATAATGCATGACATATTGATAATATTAGGAGAATTAAGTATAATTATTGTAGTTCTAGCGATAATAACTGCATAATATGGGTAATAATGCATGACATATTGATAATATTAGGAGTAATAAGTATAATTATTATAGTGCTAGCGATAATAACTGCATAATATGGGTAATAATGCATGTTATACTGATAATAATATAAGTGATAAGTATAACTATTATAGTTCTAGCGATAATAACTGTATAATATGGGTAATAATGCATGTTATATTGATAATATTGGGAGTAATAAGTATAATTATTATAGTTCTAGCGATAATAACTGCATAATATGGGTAATAATGCATGTTATATTGATAATATTGGGAGTAATAAGTATATTTATTATAGTTCTGACGATAATAACAGTATAATATGGGTAATAATGCATGTTATATTGATAATATTGGGAGTAATAAGTATAATTATTATAGTTCTAGCGATAATAACTGCATAATAGGGGTAATAATGCATGTTATACTGATAATAATATAAGTAATAAGTATAACTATCATAGTTCTAGCGATAATAACTGCATAATATGGGTAATAATGCATGACATATTGATAATATTAGGAGTAATAAGTATAATTATTATAGTTCTAGCGATAATAACTGCATAATATGGGTAATAATGCATGTTATACTGATAATAATATAAGTAATAAGTATAACTATTATAGTTCTAGCGATAATAACTGTATAATATGGGTAATAATGCATGTTATATTGATAATATTGGGAGTAGTAAGTATAATTATTGTAGTTCGAGCGGTAATAACTGCATAATATGGGTAATAGTGCATGTTATATTGATAATATTGGGAGTAATAAGTATATTTATTATAGTTCTGACGATAATAACAGTATAATATGGGTAATAATGCATGTTATATTGATAATATTGGGAGTAATAAGTATAACTATTATAGTTCTAGCGATAATAACTGCATAATATGGGTAATAATGCATGTTATATTGATAATATTGGGAGTAATAAGTATAATTATTGTAGTTCTAGCGATAATAACTGCATAATAGGGGTAATAATGCATGTTATACTGATAATAATATAAGTAATAAGTATAACTCTTATAGTTCTAGCGATAATAACTGTGTAATATGGGTAATAATGCATGACATATTGATAATATTAGGAGTAATAAGTATAATTATTGTAGTTCGAGCGGTAATAACTGCATAATATGGGTAATAGTGCATGTTATATTGATAATATTGGGAGTAATAAGTGTAATTATTATAGTTCTAGCGATAATAGCTGCATAATATGGGTAATAATGCATGTTATATTGATAATATTGGGAGTAATAAGTATAATTATTATAGTTCTAGCGATAATAACTGCATAATATGGGTAATAATGCATGTTATACTGATAATAATATAAGTAATAAGTATAACTATTATCGTTCTAGCGATAATAACTGTGTAATATGGGTAATAATGCATGACATATTGATAATATTAGGAGTAATAAGTATAATTATTATAGTTCTAGCGATAATAACTGCATAATAGGGGTAATAATGCATGTTATACTGATAATAATATAAGTAATAAGTATAACTATTATAGTTCTAGCGATAATAACTGTATAATATGGGTAATAATGCATGATATATTGATAATATTGGGAGTAATAAGTATAATTATTATAGTTCTAGCGATAATAACTGCATAATATGGGTAATAATGCATGTTATATTGATAATATTGGGAGTAATAAGTATATTTATTATAGTTCTGACGATAATAACAGTATAATATGGGTAATAATGCATGTTATATTGATAATATTGGGAGTAATAAGTATAATTATTATAGTTCTAGCGATAATAACTGCATAATATGGGTAATAATGCATGTTATATTGATAGTACTAAAAGTAATAAGTACAATTATTATTGTTCGAGCGATAATAACTGCATAATATGGGTAATAGTGCATGTTATATTGATAATAATAAAAGTAATAAGTATACTTATTGCAGTTCTAGCGATAATAACTACATAATATGGGTAATAGTGCATGTTATATTGATAATAATAATAGTAATAAGTATAATTATTGCAGTTCTAGCGATAATAACTGCATAATATGGGTAATAATGCATGTTATATTGATAACATTGGGAGTAATAAGTATAATTATTGTAGTTCTAGCGATAATAACTGCATACTGTGGGTAAAAATGCATGTTATATTGATAATATTGGGAGTAATAAGTATATTTATTACAGTTCTAGCGATAATAACTGCATAATATGGGTAATAATGCATGTTATATTGATAACATTGGGAGTAATAAGTATATTTATTATAGTTCTGACGATAATAACAGTATAATATGGGTAATAGTGCATGTCATACGGATAATAATATAAGTAATAAGTACAACTATTATAGTTCTAGCGATATTAACTGCATAATATGGGTAATAATGCATGTTATATTGATAATATTGGGAGTAATAAGTATATTTATTATAGTTCTGACGATAATAACAGTATAATATGGGTAATAATGCATGTTATATTGATAATATTGGGAGTAATTAGTACAATTATTGTAGTTCTAGCGATAATAACTGCATAATATGGGTAATAATGCATGACATATTTATTAAAGTAGGAGTAATAAGTATAATTATTATAGTTGTAGAGATAATAACTGCATAATATCGGTAATAGTGCACGTTATATTGATAATAATAAAAGTATTAAGTATAATTATTATAGTTCTAGCGATAATAACTGCATAATATGGGAAATAGTGCATGTTATATTGATAACAATAAAAGTAATAATTATAATTATTGCAGTTCTAGCGATAATAACTGCATAGTATGGGTAATAATGCATGTTATATTGGTAACATTGGGAGTAATAAGTATAATTATTGAAGTTCTAGCGATAATAACTGCATAATATGGGCAATAATGCATGTTATATTGATAATATTGGGAGTAATAAGTATATTTATTATAGTTCTGACGATAATAACAGTATAATATGGGTAATAATGCATGTTATATTGATAATATTGGGAGTAATAAGTATAATTATTGTAGTTCTAGCGATAATAACTGCATAATATGGGTAATAATGCATGTTATATTGATAATATTGGGAGTAATAAGTATAATTATCGTAGTTCTAGCGATAATAACTGCATAATATGGGTAATAATGCATGTTATATTGATAATATTGGGAGTAATAGGTATAATTATTGTGGTTCTAGCGATAATAATTGCATAATAGGGGTAATAATGCATGTTATACTGATAATAATATAAGTAATAAGTATAACTATCATAGTTCTAGCGATAATAACTGCATAATATGGGTAATAATGCATGACATATTGATAATATTAGGAGTAATAAGTATAATTATTATAGTTCTAGCGATAATACCTGCATAATATGGGTAATAATGCATGTTATACTGATAATAATATAAGTAATAAGTATAACTATTATAGTTCTAGCGATAATAACTGTATAATATGGGTAATAATGCATGTTATATTGATAATATTGGGAGTAATAAGTATAATTATTGTAGTTCGGGCGGTAATAACTGCATAATATGGGTAATAGTGAATGTTATATTGATAATATTGGGAGTAATAAGTATATTTATTATAGTTCTGACGATAATAACAGTATAATATGGGTAATAATGCATGTTATATTGATAATATTGGGAGTAGTAAGTATAATTATTGTAGTTCTAGCGATAATAACTGCATAATAGGGGTTATAATGCATGTTATACTGATAATAGTATAAGTAATAAGTATAACTATTATAGTTCTAGCGATAATAACTGTATAATATGGGTAATAATGCATGACATATTGATAAAAGTAGGAGTAATAAGTATAATTATTATAGTTGTAGCGATAAGAACTGCATAATATAGGTAATAGTGCACGTTATATTGATAATAATAAAAGTAATAAGTATAATTATTGTAGTTCTAGCGATAATAACTGTATAATATGGATAATTATGCATGACATATTGATAATATTAGGAGTAATAAGTATAGTTATTATAGTCCTAGCGATAATAACTGCATAATATGGGTAATAATGCATGACATATTGATAATATTAGGAGTATTGAGTATAATTATTGTAGTTCTAGCGATAATAACTGCATAATATGGGTAATAATGCATGACATATTGATAATATTAGGAGTAATAAGTATAATTATTATAGTTCTAGCGATAATAACTGTATAATATGGGTAATAATGCATGACATATTGATAATATTAGGAGAATTAAGTATAATTATTGTAGTTCTAGCGATAATAACTGCATAATATGGGTAATAATGCATGACATATTGATAATATTAGGAGTAATAAGTATAATTATTATAGTGCTAGCGATAATAACTGCATAATATGGGTAATAATGCATGTTATACTGATAATAATATAAGTGATAAGTATAACTATTATAGTTCTAGCGATAATAACTGTATAATATGGGTAATAATGCATGTTATATTGATAATATTGGGAGTAATAAGTATAATTATTATAGTTCTAGCGATAATAACTGCATAATATGGGTAATAATGCATGTTATATTGATAATATTGGGAGTAATAAGTATATTTATTATAGTTCTGACGATAATAACAGTATAATATGGGTAATAATGCATGTTATATTGATAATATTGGGAGTAATAAGTATAATTATTATAGTTCTAGCGATAATAACTGCATAATAGGGGTAATAATGCATGTTATACTGATAATAATATAAGTAATAAGTATAACTCTTATAGTTCTAGCGATAATAACTGTGTAATATGGGTAATAATGCATGACATATTGATAATATTAGGAGTAATAAGTATAATTATTGTAGTTCGAGCGGTAATAACTGCATAATATGGGTAATAGTGCATGTTATATTGATAATATTGGGAGTAATAAGTGTAATTATTATAGTTCTAGCGATAATAGCTGCATAATATGGGTAATAATGCATGTTATATTGATAATATTGGGAGTAATAAGTATAATTATTATAGTTCTAGCGATAATAACTGCATAATATGGGTAATAATGC
The DNA here is from genome assembly GCA_963576845.1 of Megachile leachella. Lineage (NCBI taxonomy): Eukaryota > Metazoa > Arthropoda > Insecta > Hymenoptera > Megachilidae > Megachile > Megachile leachella. The sequence goes on from CAUYWW010000092.1 coordinate 241,474, forward strand.
ATGTTATACTGATAATAATATAAGTAATAAGTATAACTATTATCGTTCTAGCGATAATAACTGTGTAATATGGGTAATAATGCATGACATATTGATAATATTAGGAGTAATAAGTATAATTATTATAGTTCTAGCGATAATAACTGCATAATAGGGGTAATAATGCATGTTATACTGATAATAATATAAGTAATAAGTATAACTATTATAGTTCTAGCGATAATAACTGTATAATATGGGTAATAATGCATGATATATTGATAATATTGGGAGTAATAAGTATAATTATTATAGTTCTAGCGATAATAACTGCATAATATGGGTAATAATGCATGTTATATTGATAATATTGGGAGTAATAAGTATATTTATTATAGTTCTGACGATAATAACAGTATAATATGGGTAATAATGCATGTTATATTGATAATATTGGGAGTAATAAGTATAATTATTATAGTTCTAGCGATAATAACTGCATAATATGGGTAATAATGCATGTTATATTGATAATACTAAAAGTAATAAGTACAATTATTATTGTTCGAGCGATAATAACTGCATAATATGGGTAATAGTGCATGTTATATTGATAATAATAAAAGTAATAAGTATACTTATTGCAGTTCTAGCGATAATAACTACATAATATGGGTAATAGTGCATGTTATATTGATAATAATAATAGTAATAAGTATAATTATTGCAGTTCTAGCGATAATAACTGCATAATATGGGTAATAATGCATGTTATATTGATAACATTGGGAGTAATAAGTATAATTATTGTAGTTCTAGCGATAATAACTGCATACTGTGGGTAAAAATGCATGTTATATTGATAATATTGGGAGTAATAAGTATATTTATTACAGTTCTAGCGATAATAACTGCATAATATGGGTAATAATGCATGTTATATTGATAACATTGGGAGTAATAAGTATATTTATTATAGTTCTGACGATAATAACAGTATAATATGGGTAATAGTGCATGTCATACGGATAATAATATAAGTAATAAGTACAACTATTATAGTTCTAGCGATATTAACTGCATAATATGGGTAATAATGCATGTTATATTGATAATATTGGGAGTAATAAGTATATTTATTATAGTTCTGACGATAATAACAGTATAATATGGGTAATAATGCATGTTATATTGATAATATTGGGAGTAATTAGTACAATTATTGTAGTTCTAGCGATAATAACTGCATAATATGGGTAATAATGCATGACATATTTATTAAAGTAGGAGTAATAAGTATAATTATTATAGTTGTAGAGATAATAACTGCATAATATCGGTAATAGTGCACGTTATATTGATAATAATAAAAGTATTAAGTATAATTATTATAGTTCTAGCGATAATAACTGCATAATATGGGAAATAGTGCATGTTATATTGATAACAATAAAAGTAATAATTATAATTATTGCAGTTCTAGCGATAATAACTGCATAATATGGGTAATAATGCATGTTATACTGATAATAATATAAGTAATAAGTATAACTATTATAGTTCTAGCGATAATAACTGTATAATATGGGTAATAATGCATGTTATATTGATAATATTGGGAGTAATAAGTATAATTATTGTAGTTCGAGCGGTAATAACTGCATAATATGGGTAATAATGCATGTTATATTGATAATATTGGGAGTAATAAGTATATTTATTATAGTTCTAGCGATAATAACTGTATAATATGGGTAATAATGCATGACATATTGATAATATTAGGAGAATTAAGTATAATTATTGTAGTTCTAGCGATAATAACTGCATAATATGGGTAATAATGCATGACATATTGATAATATTAGGAGTAATAAGTATAATTATTATAGTGCTAGCGATAATAACTGCATAATATGGGTAATAATGCATGTTATACTGATAATAATATAAGTGATAAGTATAACTATCATAGTTCTAGCGATAATAACTGTATAATATGGGTAATAATGCATGTTATATTGGTAATATTGGGAGTAATAAGTATAATTATTATAGTTCTAGCGATAATAACTGCATAATATGGGTAATAATGCATGTTATATTGATAATATTGGGAGTAATAAGTATATTTATTATAGTTCTGACGATAATAACAGTATAATATGGGTAATAATGCATGTTATATTGATAACATTGGGAGTAATAAGTATAATTATTGTAGTTCTAGCGATAATAACTGCATACTATGGGTAAAAATGCATGTTATATTGATAATATTGGGAGTAATAAGTATATTTATTACAGTTCTAGCGATAATAACTGCATAATATGGGTAATAATGCATGTTATATTGATAACATTGGGAGTAATAAGTATATTTATTATAGTTCTGACGATAATAACAGTATAATATGGGTAATAGTGCATGTCATACGGATAATAATATAAGTAATAAGTACAACTATTATAGTTCTAGCGATATTAACTGCATAATATGGGTAATAATGCATGTTATATTGATAATATTGGGAGTAATAAGTATATTTATTATAGTTCTGACGATAATAACAGTATAATATGGGTAATAATGCATGTTATATTGATAATATTGGGAGTAATTAGTACAATTATTGTAGTTCTAGCGATAATAACTGCATAATATGGGTAATAATGCATGACATATTTATTAAAGTAGGAGTAATAAGTATAATTATTATAGTTGTAGAGATAATAACTGCATAATATCGGTAATAGTGCACGTTATATTGATAATAATAAAAGTATTAAGTATAATTATTATAGTTCTAGCGATAATAACTGCATAATATGGGAAATAATGCATGTTATATTGATAATAATAAAAGTAATAATTATAATTATTGCAGTTCTAGCGATAATAACTGCATAATATGGGTAATAATGCATGTTATACTGATAATAATATAAGTAATAAGTATAACTATTATAGTTCTAGCGATAATAACTGTATAATATGGGTAATAATGCATGTTATATTGATAATATTGGGAGTAATAAGTATAATTATTGTAGTTCGAGCGGTAATAACTGCATAATATGGGTAATAATGCATGTTATATTGACAATATTGGGAGTAATAAGTATATTTATTATAGTTCTAGCGATAATAACTGTATAATATGGGTAATAATGCATGACATATTGATAATATTAGGAGAATTAAGTATAATTATTGTAGTTCTAGCGATAATAACTGCATAATATGGGTAATAATGCATGACATATTGATAATATTAGGAGTAATAAGTATAATTATTATAGTGCTAGCGATAATAACTGCATAATATGGGTAATAATGCATGTTATACTGATAATAATATAAGTGATAAGTATAACTATCATAGTTCTAGCGATAATAACTGTATAATATGGGTAATAATGCATGTTATATTGGTAATATTGGGAGTAATAAGTATAATTATTATAGTTCTAGCGATAATAACTGCATAATATGGGTAATAATGCATGTTATATTGATAATATTGGGAGTAATAAGTATATTTATTATAGTTCTGACGATAATAACAGTATAATATGGGTAATAATGCATGTTATATTGATAATATTGGGAGTAATAAGTATAATTATGATAGTTCTAGCGATAATAACTGCATAATATGTGTAATAATGCATGTTATATTGATAATACTAAAAGTAATAAGTACAATTATTATTGTTCGAGCGATAATAACTGCATAATATGGGTAATAGTGCATGTTATATTGATAATAATAAAAGTAATAAGTATACTTATTGCAGTTCTAGCGATAATAACTACATAATATGGGTAATAGTGCATGTTATATTGATAATAATAATAGTAATAAGTATAATTATTGCAGTTCTAGCGATAATAACTGCATAATATGGGTAATAATGCATGTTATATTGATAACATTGGGAGTAATAAGTATAATTATTGTAGTTCTAGCGATAATAACTGCATACTATGGGTAAAAATGCATGTTATATTGATAATATTGGGAGTAATAAGTATATTTATTATAGTTCTAGCGATAATAACTGCATAATATGGGTAATAATGCATGTTATATTGATAATATTGGGAGTAATAAGTATATTTATTATAGTTCTGACGATAATAACAGTATAATATGGGTAATAATGCATGTTATATTGATAATATTGGGAGTAATTAGTACAATTATTGTAGTTCTAGCGATAATAACTGCATAATATGGGTAATAATGCATGACATATTTATTAAAGTAAGAGTAATAAGTATAATTATTATAGTTGTAGAGATAATAACTGCATAATATCGGTAATAGTGCACGTTATATTGATAATAATAAAAGTATTAAGTATAATTATTATAGTTCTAGCGATAATAACTGCATAATATGGGAAATAGTGCATGTTATATTGATAATAATAAAAGTAATAATTATAATTATTGCAGTTCTAGCGATAATAACTGCATAATATGGGTAATAATGCATGTTATACTGATAATAATATAAGTAATAAGTATAACTATTATAGTTCTAGCGATAATAACTGTATAATATGGGTAATAATGCATGTTATATTGATAATATTGGGAGTAATAAGTATAATTATTGTAGTTCGAGCGGTAATAACTGCATAATATGGGTAATAATGCATGTTATATTGATAATATTGGGAGTAATAAGTATATTTATTATAGTTCTAGCGATAATAACTGTATAATATGGGTAATAATGCATGACATATTGATAATATTAGGAGAATTAAGTATAATTATTGTAGTTCTAGCGATAATAACTGCATAATATGGGTAATAATGCATGACATATTGATAATATTAGGAGTAATAAGTATAATTATTATAGTGCTAGCGATAATAACTGCATAATATGGGTAATAATGCATGTTATACTGATAATAATATAAGTGATAAGTATAACTATCATAGTTCTAGCGATAATAACTGCATAATATGGGTAATAATGCATGTTATATTGATAATATTGGGAGTAATAGGTATAATTATTGTGGTTCTAGCGATAATAACTGCATAATAGGGGTAATAATGCATGTTATACTGATAATAATACAAGTAATAAGTATAACTATCATAGTTCTAGCGATAATAACTGCATAATATGGGTAATAATGCATGACATATTGATAATATTAGGAATAATAAGTATAATTATTATAGTTCTAGCGATAATAACTGCATAATATGGGTAATAGTGCATGTTACATTTATAATATTGGGAGTAATAGGTATAATTATTGTAGTTGTAGCGATAATAACTGCATATTAGGGGTAATAATGCACGTTATACTGATAATAATATGAGTAATAAGTATAACTATTATAGTTCTAGCGATAATAACTGTATAATATGGGTAATAATGCATGACATATTGATAAAAGTAGGTGTAATAAGTATAATTATTATAGTTGTAGCGATAATAACTGCATAATATCGGTAATAGTGTACGTTATATTGATAATAATAAAAGTATTAAGTATAATTGTTATAGATCGAGCGATAATAACTGCATAATATGGGTAATAGTGCATGTTATATTGATAATAATAAAAGAAATAAGTATAATTATTGTAGTTCTAGCGATAATAACTGCATAATATGGGTAATAATGCATGTTATATTGATAATATTGGGAGTAATAAGGATAATTATTGCAGTTCTAGCGATAATAACTGCATAATAGGGGTAATAATGCATGTTATACTGATAATAATATAAGTAATAAGAATAACTATCATAGTTCTAGCGATAATAACTGCATAATATGGGTAATAATGCATGACATATTGATAATATTAGGAGTAATAAGTATAATTGTTATAGTTCTAGCGATAATAACTGCATAATATGGGTAATAATGCATGTTATACTGATAATATTAGGAGTAATAAGTATAATTATTATAGTTCTTGCGATAATAACTGCATAATATGGGTAATAATGCATGTTATACTGATAATAATATAAGTAATAAGTATAACTATTATAGTTCTAGCGATAATAACTGTATAATATGGGTAATAAGGCATGTTATATTGATAATATTGGGAGTAATAAGTATAATTATTGTAGTTCGAGCGGTAATAACTGCATAATATGGGTAATAGTGCATGTTATATTGATAATATTGGGAGTAATAAGTATATTTATTATAGTTCTGACGATAATAACAGTATAATATGGGTAATAATGCATGTTATATTGATAATATTGGGAGTAATAAGTATAATTATTATAGTTCTAGCGATAATAACTGCATAATATGGGTAATAATGCATGTTATATTGATAACATTGGGAGTAATAAGTATATTTATTATAGTTCTGACGATAATAACAGTATAGTATGGGTAACAATGCATGTTATATTGATAATATTGGGAGTAATAAGTATAATTATTATAGTTCTAGCGATAATAACTGCATAATATGGGTAATAATGCATGTTATATTGATAACATTGGGAGTAATAAGTATAATTATTGTAGTTCTAGCGATAATAACTGCATAATATGGGCAATAATGCATGTTATATTGATAGTATTGGGATTAATAAGTATATTTATTATAGTTCTGACGATAATAACAGTATAATATGGGTAATAATGCATGTTGTATTGATAATATTGGGAGTAATAAGTATAATTATTGTAGTTCTAGCGATAATAACTGCATAATATGGGTAATAATGCATGTTATATTGATAATATTGGGAGTAATAAGAATAATTATCGTAGTTCTAGCGATAATAACTGCATAATAGGGGTAATAATGCATGTTATATTGATAATATTGGGAGTAATAAGTATAATTATCGTAGTTCTAGCGATAATAACTGCATAATAGGGGTAATAATGCATGTTATACTGATAATAATATAAGTAATAAGTCTAACTATCATAGTTCTAGCGATAATAACTGCATAATATGGGTAATAATGCATGACATATTGATAATATTAGGAGTAATAAGTATAATTATTATAGTTCTAGCGATAATAACTGCATAATGTGGGTAATAGTGCATGTTACGTTTATAATATTGGGAGTAATAGGTATAATTATTGTAGTTCTAGCGATAATAACTGCATATTAGGGGTAATAATGCACGTTATACTGATAATAATATGAGTAATAAGTATAACTATTATAGTTCTAGCGATAATAACTGTATAATATGGGTAATAATGCATGACATATTGATAAAAGTAGGTGTAATAAGTATAATTATTATAGTTGTAGCGATAATAACTGCATAATATCGGTAATAGTGTACGTTATATTGATAATAATAAAAGTATTAAGTATAATTGTTATAGATCGAGCGATAATAACTGCATAATATGGGTAATAGTGCATGTTATATTGATAATAATAAAAGAAATAAGTATAATTATTGTAGTTCTAGCGATAATAACTGCATAATATGGGTAATAATGCATGTTATATTGATAATATTGGGAGTAATAAGGATAATTATTGTAGTTCTAGCGATAATAACTGCATAATAGGGGTAATAATGCATGTTATATTGATAATATTGGGAGTAATAAGTATAATTATTATAGTTCTAGCGATAATAACTGCATAATATGGGTAATAATGCATGTTATATTGATAAAATTGGGAGTAATAAGTATAATTATTGTAGTTCTAGCGATAATAACTGCATAATAGGGATAATAATGCATGTTATACTGATAATAATATAAGTAATAAGTATAACTATTATAGTTCTAGCGATAATAACTGTGTAATATGGGTAATAATGCATGACATATTGATAATATTAGGAGTAATAAGTATAATTATTATAGTTCTAGCGATAATAACTGCATAATAGGGGTAATAATGCATGTTATACTGATAATAATATAAGTAATAAGTATAACTATTATAGTTCTAGCGATAATAACTGTATAATATGGGTAATAATGCATGTTATATTGATAATATTGGGAGTAATAAGTATAATTATTGTAGTTCGAGCGATAATAACTGCATAATATGGGTAATAATGCATGTTATATTGATAATATTGGGAGTAATAAGTATATTTATTATAGTTCTGACGATAATAACAGTATAATATGGGTAATAATGCATGTTATATTGATAATATTGGGAGTAATAAGTATATTTATTATAGTTCTGACGATATTAACAGTATAATATGGGTAATAATGCATGTTATATTGATAATATTGGGAGTAATAAGTATAATTGTTATAGTTCAAGCGATAATAACTGCATAATATGGGTAATAGTGCATGTTATATTGATAATAATAAAAGTAATAAGTATAATTATTGCAGTTCTAGCGATAATAACTGCATAATATGGGTAATAATGCATGTTATATTGATAACATTGGGAGTAATAAGTATAATTATTGTAGTTCTAGCGATAATAACTGCATAATATGGGTAATAATGCATGTTATATTGATAATATTGGGAGTAATAAGTATATTTATTATAGTTCTAGCGATAATAACTGCATAATATGGGTAATGATGCATGTTATATTGATAACATTGGGAGTAATAAGTATATTTATTATAGTTCTGACGATAATAACAGTATAGTATGGGTAACAATGCATGTTATATTGATAATATTGGGAGTAATAAGTATAATTATTGAAGTTCTAGCGATAATAACTGCATAATATGGGCAATAATGCATGTTATATTGATAATATTGGGAGTAATAAGTATATTTATTATAGTTCTGACGATAATAACAGTATAATATGGGTAATAATGCATGTTATATTGATAATATTGGGAGTAATTAGTACAATTATTGTAGTTCTAGCGATAATAACTGCATAATATGGGTAATAATGCATGACATATTTATTAAAGTAGGAGTAATAAGTATAATTATTATAGTTGTAGAGATAATAACTGCATAATATCGGTAATAGTGCACGTTATATTGATAATAATAAAAGTATTAAGTATAATTATTATAGTTCTAGCGATAATAACTGCATAATATGGGAAATAGTGCATGTTATATTGATAATAATAAAAGTAATAATTATAATTATTGCAGTTCTAGCGATAATAACTGCATAATATGGGTAATAATGCATGTTATACTGATAATAATATAAGTAATAAGTATAACTATTATAGTTCTAGTGATAATAACTGTATAATATGGGTAATAATGCATGTTATATTGATAATATTGGGAGTAATAAGTATAATTATTGTAGTTCGAGCGGTAATAACTGCATAATATGGGTAATAGTGCATGTTATATTGATAATATTGGGAGTAATAAGTATATTTATTATAGTTCTGACGATAATAACAGTATAATATGGGTAATAATGCATGTTATATTGATAATATTGGGAGTAATAAGTATAATTATTATAGTTCTAGCGATAATAACTGCATAATATGGGTAATAATGCATGTTATATTGATAATATTGGGAGTAATAAGTATAATTATTGTAGTTCTAGCGATAATAACTGCATAATAGGGGTAATAATGCATGTTATACTGATAATAATATAAGTAATAAGTATAACTCTTATAGTTCTAGCGATAATAACTGTGTAATATGGGTAATAATGCATGACATATTGATAATATTAGGAGTAATAAGTATAATTATTGTAGTTCGAGCGGTAATAACTGCATAATATGGGTAATAGTGCATGTTATATTGATAATATTGGGAGTAATAAGTGTAATTATTATAGTTCTAGCGATAATAGCTGCATAATATGGGTAATAATGCATGTTATATTGATAATATTGGGAGTAATAAGTATAATTATTATAGTTCTAGCGATAATAACTGCATAATATGGGTAATAATGCATGTTATACTGATAATAATATAAGTAATAAGTATAACTATTATCGTTCTAGCGATAATAACTGTGTAATATGGGTAATAATGCATGACATATTGATAATATTAGGAGTAATAAGTATAATTATTATAGTTCTAGCGATAATAACTGCATAATAGGGGTAATAATGCATGTTATACTGATAATAATATAAGTAATAAGTATAACTATTATAGTTCTAGCGATAATAACTGTATAATATGGGTAATAATGCATGTTATATTGATAATATTGGGAGTAATAAGTATAATTATTATAGTTCTAGCGATAATAACTGCATAATATGGGTAATAATGCATGTTATATTGATAATATTGGGAGTAATAAGTATATTTATTATAGTTCTGACGATAATAACAGTATAATATGGGTAATAATGCATGTTATATTGATAATATTGGGAGTAATAAGTATAATTATTATAGTTCTAGCGATAATAACTGCATAATATGGGTAATAATGCATGTTATATTGATAATACTAAAAGTAATAAGTACAATTATTATTGTTCGAGCGATAATAACTGCATAATATGGGTAATAGTGCATGTTATATTGATAATAATAAAAGTAATAAGTATACTTATTGCAGTTCTAGCGATAATAACTACATAATATGGGTAATAGTGCATGTTATATTGATAATAATAATAGTAATAAGTATAATTATTGCAGTTCTAGCGATAATAACTGCATAATATGGGTAATAATGCATGTTATATTGATAACATTGGGAGTAATAAGTATAATTATTGTAGTTCTAGCGATAATAACTGCATACTATGGGTAAAAATGCATGTTATATTGATAATATTGGGAGTAATAAGTATATTTATTACAGTTCTAGCGATAATAACTGCATAATATGGGTAATAATGCATGTTATATTGATAACATTGGGAGTAATAAGTATATTTATTATAGTTCTGACGATAATAACAGTATAATATGGGTAATAGTGCATGTCATACGGATAATAATATAAGTAATAAGTACAACTATTATAGTTCTAGCGATATTAACTGCATAATATGGGTAATAATGCATGTTATATTGATAATATTGGGAGTAATAAGTATATTTATTATAGTTCTAGCGATAATAACTGCATAATATGGGTAATAATGCATGTTATATTGATAACATTGGGAGTAATAAGTATATTTATTATAGTTCTGACGATAATAACAGTATAATATGGGTAATAGTGCATGTCATACGGATAATAATATAAGTAATAAGTACAACTATTATAGTTCTAGCGATATTAACTGCATAATATGGGTAATAATGCATGTTATATTGATAATATTGGGAGTAATAAGTATATTTATTATAGTTCTGACGATAATAACAGTATAATATGGGTAATAATGCATGTTATATTGATAATATTGGGAGTAATTAGTACAATTATTGTAGTTCTAGCGATAATAACTGCATAATATGGGTAATAATGCATGACATATTTATTAAAGTAGGAGTAATAAGTATAATTATTATAGTTGTAGAGATAATAACTGCATAATATCGGTAATAGTGCACGTTATATTGATAATAATAAAAGTATTAAGTATAATTATTATAGTTCTAGCGATAATAACTGCATAATATGGGAAATAGTGCATGTTATATTGATAATAATAAAAGTAATAATTATAATTATTGCAGTTCTAGCGATAATAACTGCATAATATGGGTAATAATGCATGTTATACTGATAATAATATAAGTAATAAGTATAACTATTATAGTTCTAGTGATAATAACTGTATAATATGGGTAATAATGCATGTTATATTGATAATATTGGGAGTAATAAGTATAATTATTGTAGTTGGAGCGGTAATAACTGCATAATATGGGTAATAGTGCATGTTATATTGATAATATTGGGAGTAATAAGTATATTTATTATAGTTCTGACGATAATAACAGTATAATATGGGTAATAATGCATGTTATATTGATAATATTGGGAGTAATAAGTATAATTATTATAGTTCTAGCGATAATAACTGCATAATATGGGTAATAATGCATGTTATATTGATAATATTGGGAGTAATAAGTATAATTATTGTAGTTCTAGCGATAATAACTGCATAATAGGGGTAATAATGCATGTTATACTGATAATAATATAAGTAATAAGTATAACTCTTATAGTTCTAGCGATAATAACTGTGTAATATGGGTAATAATGCATGACATATTGATAATATTAGGAGTAATAAGTATAATTATTGTAGTTCGAGCGGTAATAACTGCATAATATGGGTAATAGTGCATGTTATATTGATAATATTGGGAGTAATAAGTGTAATTATTATAGTTCTAGCGATAATAGCTGCATAATATGGGTAATAGTGCATGTTATATTGATAATAATAAAAGTAATAAGTATAATTATTGCAGTTCTAGCGATAATAACTGCATAATATGGGTAATAATGCATGTTATATTGATAATATTGGGAGTAATAAGTATATTTATTATAGTTCTGACGATATTAACAGTATAATATGGGTAATAATGCATGTTATATTGATAATATTGGGAGTAATAAGTATAATTGTTATAGTTCAAGCGATAATAACTGCATAATATGGGTAATAGTGCATGTTATATTGATAATAATAAAAGTAATAAGTATAATTATTGCAGTTCTAGCGATAATAACTGCATAATATGGGTAATAATGCATGTTATATTGATAACATTGGGAGTAATAAGTATAATTATTGTAGTTCTAGCGATAATAACTGCATAATATGGGTAATAATGCATGTTATATTGATAATATTGGGAGTAATAAGTATATTTATTATAGTTCTAGCGATAATAACTGCATAATATGGGTAATGATGCATGTTATATTGATAACATTGGGAGTAATAAGTATATTTATTATAGTTCTGACGATAATAACAGTATAGTATGGGTAACAATGCATGTTATATTGATAATATTGGGAGTAATAAGTATAATTATTGAAGTTCTAGCGATAATAACTGCATAATATGGGCAATAATGCATGTTATATTGATAATATTGGGAGTAATAAGTATATTTATTATAGTTCTGACGATAATAACAGTATAATATGGGTAATAATGCATGTTATATTGATAATATTGGGAGTAATAAGTATAATTATTGTAGTTCTAGCGATAATAACTGCATACTATGGGTAAAAATGCATGTTATATTGATAATATTGGGAGTAATAAGTATATTTATTATAGTTCTAGCGATAATAACTGCATAATATGGGTAATAATGCATGTTATATTGATAACATTGGGAGTAATAAGTATATTTATTATAGTTCTGACGATAATAACAGTATAATATGGGTAATAGTGCATGTCATACGGATAATAATATAAGTAATAAGTACAACTATTATAGTTCTAGCGATATTAACTGCATAATATGGGTAATAATGCATGTTATATTGATAATATTGGGAGTAATAAGTATATTTATTATAGTTCTGACGATAATAACAGTATAATATGGGTAATAATGCATGTTATATTGATAATATTGGGAGTAATTAGTACAATTATTGTAGTTCTAGCGATAATAACTGCATAATATGGGTAATAATGCATGTTATATTGATAATACTAAAAGTAATAAGTACAATTATTATTGTTCGAGCGATAATAACTGCATAATATGGGTAATAGTGCATGTTATATTGATAATAATAAAAGTAATAAGTATACTTATTGCAGTTCTAGCGATAATAACTACATAATATGGGTAATAGTGCATGTTATATTGATAATAATAATAGTAATAAGTATAATTATTGCAGTTCTAGCGATAATAACTGCATAATATGGGTTATAATGCATGTTATATTGATAACATTGGGAGTAATAAGTATAATTATTGTAGTTCTAGCGATAATAACTGCATACTATGGGTAAAAATGCATGTTATATTGATAATATTGGGAGTAATAAGTATATTTATTACAGTTCTAGCGATAATAACTGCATAATATGGGTAATAATGCATGTTATATTGATAACATTGGGAGTAATAAGTATATTTATTATAGTTCTGACGATAATAACAGTATAATATGGGTAATAGTGCATGTCATACGGATAATAATATAAGTAATAAGTACAACTATTATAGTTCTAGCGATATTAACTGCATAATATGGGTAATAATGCATGTTATATTGATAATATTGGGAGTAATAAGTATATTTATTATAGTTCTAGCGATAATAACTGCATAATATGGGTAATAATGCATGTTATATTGATAACATTGGGAGTAATAAGTATATTTATTATAGTTCTGACGATAATAACAGTATAATATGGGTAATAGTGCATGTCATACGGATAATAATATAAGTAATAAGTACAACTATTATAGTTCTAGCGATATTAACTGCATAATATGGGTAATAATGCATGTTATATTGATAATATTGGGAGTAATAAGTATATTTATTATAGTTCTGACGATAATAACAGTATAATATGGGTAATAATGCATGTTATATTGATAATATTGGGAGTAATTAGTACAATTATTGTAGTTCTAGCGATAATAACTGCATAATATGGGTAATAATGCATGACATATTTATTAAAGTAGGAGTAATAAGTATAATTATTATAGTTGTAGAGATAATAACTGCATAATATCGGTAATAGTGCACGTTATATTGATAATAATAAAAGTATTAAGTATAATTATTATAGTTCTAGCGATAATAACTGCATAATATGGGAAATAGTGCATGTTATATTGATAATAATAAAAGTAATAATTATAATTATTGCAGTTCTAGCGATAATAACTGCATAATATGGGTAATAATGCATGTTATACTGATAATAATATAAGTAATAAGTATAACTATTATAGTTCTAGTGATAATAACTGTATAATATGGGTAATAATGCATGTTATATTGATAATATTGGGAGTAATAAGTATAATTATTGTAGTTCGAGCGGTAATAACTGCATAATATGGGTAATAGTGCATGTTATATTGATAATATTGGGAGTAATAAGTATATTTATTATAGTTCTGACGATAATAACAGTATAATATGGGTAATAATGCATGTTATATTGATAATATTGGGAGTAATAAGTATAATTATTGTAGTTCTAGCGATAATAACTGCATAATAGGGGTAATAATGCATGTTATACTGATAATAATATAAGTAATAAGTATAACTCTTATAGTTCTAGCGATAATAACTGTGTAATATGGGTAATAATTCATGACATATTGATAATATTAGGAGTAATAAGTATAATTATTGTAGTTCGAGCGGTAATAACTGCATAATATGGGTAATAGTGCATGTTATATTGATAATATTGGGAGTAATAAGTGTAATTATTATAGTTCTAGCGATAATAGCTGCATAATATGGGTAATAATGCATGTTATATTGATAATATTGGGAGTAATAAGTATAATTATTATAGTTCTAGCGATAATAACTGCATAATATGGGTAATAATGCATGTTATACTGATAATAATATAAGTAATAAGTATAACTATTATCGTTCTAGCGATAATAACTGTGTAATATGGGTAATAATGCATGACATATTGATAATATTAGGAGTAATAAGTATAATTATTATAGTTCTAGCGATAATAACTGCATAATAGGGGTAATAATGCATGTTATACTGATAATAATATAAGTAATAAGTATAACTATTATAGTTCTAGCGATAATAACTGTATAATATGGGTAATAATGCATGTTATATTGATAATATTGGGAGTAATAAGTATAATTATTATAGTTCTAGCGATAATAACTGCATAATATGGGTAATAATGCATGTTATATTGATAATATTGGGAGTAATAAGTATATTTATTATAGTTCTGACGATAATAACAGTATAATATGGGTAATAATGCATGTTATATTGATAATATTGGGAGTAATAAGTATAATTATTATAGTTCTAGCGATAATAACTGCATAATATGGGTAATAATGCATGTTATATTGATAATACTAAAAGTAATAAGTACAATTATTATTGTTCGAGCGATAATAACTGCATAATATGGGTAATAGTGCATGTTATATTGATAATAATAAAAGTAATAAGTATACTTATTGCAGTTCTAGCGATAATAACTACATAATATGGGTAATAGTGCATGTTATATTGATAATAATAATAGTAATAAGTATAATTATTGCAGTTCTAGCGATAATAACTGCATAATATGGGTAATAATGCATGTTATATTGATAACATTGGGAGTAATAAGTATAATTATTGTAGTTCTAGCGATAATAACTGCATACTATGGGTAAAAATGCATGTTATATTGATAATATTGGGAGTAATAAGTATATTTATTACAGTTCTAGCGATAATAACTGCATAATATGGGTAATAATGCATGTTATATTGATAACATTGGGAGTAATAAGTATATTTATTATAGTTCTGACGATAATAACAGTATAATATGGGTAATAGTGCATGTCATACGGATAATAATATAAGTAATAAGTACAACTATTATAGTTCTAGCGATATTAACTGCATAATATGGGTAATAATGCATGTTATATTGATAATATTGGGAGTAATAAGTATATTTATTATAGTTCTGACGATAATAACAGTATAATATGGGTAATAATGCATGTTATATTGATAATATTGGGAGTAATTAGTACAATTATTGTAGTTCTAGCGATAATAACTGCATAATATGGGTAATAATGCATGTTATACTGATAATAATATAAGTAATAAGTATAACTATTATCGTTCTAGCGATAATAACTGTGTAATATGGGTAATAATGCATGTTATATTGATAACATTGGGAGTAATAAGTATATTTATTATAGTTCTGACGATAATAACAGTATAATATGGGTAATAGTGCATGTCATACGGATAATAATATAAGTAATAAGTACAACTATTATAGTTCTAGCGATATTAACTGCATAATATGGGTAATAATGCATGTTATATTGATAATATTGGGAGTAATAAGTATAATTATTATAGTTCTAGCGATAATAACTGCATAATATGGGTAATAATGCATGTTATATTGATAATACTAAAAGTAATAAGTACAATTATTATTGTTCGAGCGATAATAACTGCATAATATGGGTAATAGTGCATGTTATATTGATAATAATAAAAGTAATAAGTATACTTATTGCAGTTCTAGCGATAATAACTACATAATATGGGTAATAGTGCATGTTATATTGATAATAATAATAGTAATAAGTATAATTATTGCAGTTCTAGCGATAATAACTGCATAATATGGGTTATAATGCATGTTATATTGATAACATTGGGAGTAATAAGTATAAGTATTGTAGTTCTAGCGATAATAACTGCATACTATGGGTAAAAATGCATGTTATATTGATAATATTGGGAGTAATAAGTGTATTTATTACAGTTCTAGCGATAATAACTGCATAATATGGGTAATAATGCATGTTATATTGATAACATTGGGAGTAATAAGTATATTTATTATATTTCTGACGATAATAACAGTATAATATGGGTAATAGTGCATGTCATACGGATAATAATATAAGTAATAAGTACAACTATTATAGTTCTAGCGATATTAACTGCATAATATGGGTAATAATGCATGTTATATTGATAATATTGGGAGTAATAAGTATATTTATTATAGTTCTAGCGATAATAACTGCATAATATGGGTAATAATGCATGTTATATTGATAACATTGGGAGTAATAAGTATATTTATTATAGTTCTGACGATAATAACAGTATAATATGGGTAATAGTGCATGTCATACGGATAATAATATAAGTAATAAGTACAACTATTATAGTTCTAGCGATATTAACTGCATAATATGGGTAATAATGCATGTTATATTGATAATATTGGGAGTAATAAGTATATTTATTATAGTTCTGACGATAATAACAGTATAATATGGGTAATAATGCATGTTATATTGATAATATTGGGAGTAATTAGTACAATTATTGTAGTTCTAGCGATAATAACTGCATAATATGGGTAATAATGCATGACATATTTATTAAAGTAGGAGTAATAAGTATAATTATTATAGTTGTAGAGATAATAACTGCATAATATCGGTAATAGTGCACGTTATATTGATAATAATAAAAGTATTAAGTATAATTATTATAGTTCTAGCGATAATAACTGCATAATATGGGAAATAGTGCATGTTATATTGATAATAATAAAAGTAATAATTATAATTATTGCAGTTCTAGCGATAATAACTGCATAATATGGGTAATAATGCATGTTATACTGATAATAATATAAGTAATAAGTATAACTATTATAGTTCTAGTGATAATAACTGTATAATATGGGTAATAATGCATGTTATATTGATAATATTGGGAGTAATAAGTATAATTATTGTAGTTCGAGCGGTAATAACTGCATAATATGGGTAATAGTGCATGTTATATTGATAATATTGGGAGTAATAAGTATATTTATTATAGTTCTGACGATAATAACAGTATAATATGGGTAATAATGCATGTTATATTGATAATATTGGGAGTAATAAGTATAATTATTGTAGTTCTAGCGATAATAACTGCATAATAGGGGTAATAATGCATGTTATACTGATAATAATATAAGTAATAAGTATAACTCTTATAGTTCTAGCGATAATAACTGTGTAATATGGGTAATAATGCATGACATATTGATAATATTAGGAGTAATAAGTATAATTATTGTAGTTCGAGCGGTAATAACTGCATAATATGGGTAATAGTGCATGTTATATTGATAATATTGGGAGTAATAAGTGTAATTATTATAGTTCTAGCGATAATAGCTGCATAATATGGGTAATAATGCATGTTATATTGATAATATTGGGAGTAATAAGTATAATTATTATAGTTCTAGCGATAATAACTGCATAATATGGGTAATAATGCATGTTATACTGATAATAATATAAGTAATAAGTATAACTATTATCGTTCTAGCGATAATAACTGTGTAATATGGGTAATAATGCATGACATATTGATAATATTAGGAGTAATAAGTATAATTATTATAGTTCTAGCGATAATAACTGCATAATAGGGGTAATAATGCATGTTATACTGATAATAATATAAGTAATAAGTATAACTATTATAGTTCTAGCGATAATAACTGTATAATATGGGTAATAATGCATGTTATATTGATAATATTGGGAGTAATAAGTATAATTATTATAGTTCTAGCGATAATAACTGCATAATATGGGTAATAATGCATGTTATATTGATAATATTGGGAGTAATAAGTATATTTATTATAGTTCTGACGATAATAACAGTATAATATGGGTAATAATGCATGTTATATTGATAATATTGGGAGTAATAAGTATAATTATTATAGTTCTAGCGATAATAACTGCATAATATGGGTAATAATGCATGTTATATTGATAATACTAAAAGTAATAAGTACAATTATTATTGTTCGAGCGATAATAACTGCATAATATGGGTAATAGTGCATGTTATATTGATAATAATAAAAGTAATAAGTATACTTATTGCAGTTCTAGCGATAATAACTACATAATATGGGTAATAGTGCATGTTATATTGATAATAATAATAGTAATAAGTATAATTATTGCAGTTCTAGCGATAATAACTGCATAATATGGGTAATAATGCATGTTATATTGATAACATTGGGAGTAATAAGTATAATTATTGTAGTTCTAGCGATAATAACTGCATACTATGGGTAAAAATGCATGTTATATTGATAATATTGGGAGTAATAAGTATATTTATTACAGTTCTAGCGATAATAACTGCATAATATGGGTAATAATGCATGTTATATTGATAACATTGGGAGTAATAAGTATATTTATTATAGTTCTGACGATAATAACAGTATAATATGGGTAATAGTGCATGTCATACGGATAATAATATAAGTAATAAGTACAACTATTATAGTTCTAGCGATATTAACTGCATAATATGGGTAATAATGCATGTTATATTGATAATATTGGGAGTAATAAGTATATTTATTATAGTTCTGACGATAATAACAGTATAATATGGGTAATAATGCATGTTATATTGATAATATTGGGAGTAATTAGTACAATTATTGTAGTTCTAGCGATAATAACTGCATAATATGGGTAATAATGCATGTTATACTGATAATAATATAAGTAATAAGTATAACTATTATCGTTCTAGCGATAATAACTGTGTAATATGGGTAATAATGCATGTTATATTGATAACATTGGGAGTAATAAGTATATTTATTATAGTTCTGACGATAATAACAGTATAATATGGGTAATAGTGCATGTCATACGGATAATAATATAAGTAATAAGTACAACTATTATAGTTCTAGCGATATTAACTGCATAATATGGGTAATAATGCATGTTATATTGATAATATTGGGAGTAATAAGTATATTTATTATAGTTCTAGCGATAATAACTGCATAATATGGGTAATAATGCATGTTATATTGATAACATTGGGAGTAATAAGTATATTTATTATAGTTCTGACGATAATAACAGTATAATATTGGTAATAGTGCATGTCATACGGATAATAATATAAGTAATAAGTACAACTATTATAGTTCTAGCGATATTAACTGCATAATATGGGTAATAATGCATGTTATATTGATAATATTGGGAGTAATAAGTATATTTATTATAGTTCTGACGATAATAACAGTATAATATGGGTAATAATGCATGTTATATTGATAATATTGGGAGTAATTAGTACAATTATTGTAGTTCTAGCGATAATAACTGCATAATATGGGTAATAATGCATGACATATTTATTAAAGTAGGAGTAATAAGTATAATTATTATAGTTGTAGAGATAATAACTGCATAATATCGGTAATAGTGCACGTTATACTGATAATAATAAAAGTATTAAGTATAATTATTATAGTTCTAGCGATAATAACTGCATAATATGGGAAATAGTGCATGTTATATTGATAATAATAAAAGTAATAATTATAATTATTGCAGTTCTAGCGATAATAACTGCATAATATGGGTAATAATGCATGTTATACTGATAATAATATAAGTAATAAGTATAACTATTATAGTTCTAGTGATAATAACTGTATAATATGGGTAATAATGCATGTTATATTGATAATATTGGGAGTAATAAGTATAATTATTGTAGTTCGAGCGGTAATAACTGCATAATATGGGTAATAGTGCATGTTATATTGATAATATTGGGAGTAATAAGTATATTTATTATAGTTCTGACGATAATAACAGTATAATATGGGTAATAATGCATGTTATATTGATAATATTGGGAGTAATAAGTATAATTATTATAGTTCTAGCGATAATAACTGCATAATATGGGTAATAATGCATGTTATATTGATAATATTGGGAGTAATAAGTATAATTATTGTAGTTCTAGCGATAATAACTGCATAATAGGGGTAATAATGCATGTTATACTGATAATAATATAAGTAATAAGTATAACTCTTATAGTTCTAGCGATAATAACTGTGTAATATGGGTAATAATGCATGACATATTGATAATATTAGGAGTAATAAGTATAATTATTGTAGTTCGAGCGGTAATAACTGCATAATATGGGTAATAATGCATGTTATATTGATAATATTGGGAGTAATAAGTATAATTATTATAGTTCTAGCGATAATAACTGCATAATATGGGTAATAATGCATGTTATACTGATAATAATATAAGTAATAAGTATAACTATTATCGTTCTAGCGATAATAACTGTGTAATATGGGTAATAATGCATGACATATTGATAATATTAGGAGTAATAAGTATAATTATTATAGTTCTAGCGATAATAACTGCATAATAGGGGTAATAATGCATGTTATACTGATAATAATATAAGTAATAAGTATAACTATTATAGTTCTAGCGATAATAACTGTATAATATGGGTAATAATGCATGTTATATTGATAATATTGGGAGTAATAAGTATAATTATTATAGTTCTAGCGATAATAACTGCATAATATGGGTAATAATGCATGTTATATTGATAATATTGGGAGTAATAAGTATATTTATTATAGTTCTGACGATAATAACAGTATAATATGGGTAATAATGCATGTTATATTGATAATATTGGGAGTAATAAGTATAATTATTATAGTTCTAGCGATAATAACTGCATAATATGGGTAATAATGCATGTTATATTGATAATACTAAAAGTAATAAGTACAATTATTATTGTTCGAGCGATAATAACTGCATAATATGGGTAATAGTGCATGTTATATTGATAATAATAAAAGTAATAAGTATACTTATTGCAGTTCTAGCGATAATAACTACATAATATGGGTAATAGTGCATGTTATATTGATAATAATAATAGTAATAAGTATAATTATTGCAGTTCTAGCGATAATAACTGCATAATATGGGTTATAATGCATGTTATATTGATAACATTGGGAGTAATAAGTATAATTATTGTAGTTCTAGCGATAATAACTGCATACTATGGGTAAAAATGCATGTTATATTGATAATATTGGGAGTAATAAGTATATTTATTACAGTTCTAGCGATAATAACTGCATAATATGGGTAATAATGCATGTTATATTGATAACATTGGGAGTAATAAGTATATTTATTATAGTTCTGACGATAATAACAGTATAATATGGGTAATAGTGCATGTCATACGGATAATAATATAAGTAATAAGTACAACTATTATAGTTCTAGCGATATTAACTGCATAATATGGGTAATAATGCATGTTATATTGATAATATTGGGAGTAATAAGTATATTTATTATAGTTCTAGCGATAATAACTGCATAATATGGGTAATAATGCATGTTATATTGATAACATTGGGAGTAATAAGTATATTTATTATAGTTCTGACGATAATAACAGTATAATATGGGTAATAGTGCATGTCATACGGATAATAATATAAGTAATAAGTACAACTATTATAGTTCTAGCGATATTAACTGCATAATATGGGTAATAATGCATGTTATATTGATAATATTGGGAGTAATAAGTATATTTATTATAGTTCTGACGATAATAACAGTATAATATGGGTAATAATGCATGTTATATTCATAATATTGGGAGTAATTAGTACAATTATTGTAGTTCTAGCGATAATAACTGCATAATATGGGTAATAATGCATGACATATTTATTAAAGTAGGAGTAATAAGTATAATTATTATAGTTGTAGAGATAATAACTGCATAATATCGGTAATAGTGCACGTTATATTGATAATAATAAAAGTATTAAGTATAATTATTATAGTTCTAGCGATAATAACTGCATAATATGGGAAATAGTGCATGTTATATTGATAATAATAAAAGTAATAATTATAATTATTGCAGTTCTAGCGATAATAACTGCATAATATGGGTAATAATGCATGTTATACTGATAATAATATAAGTAATAAGTATAACTATTATAGTTCTAGTGATAATAACTGTATAATATGGGTAATAATGCATGTTATATTGATAATATTGGGAGTAATAAGTATAATTATTGTAGTTCGAGCGGTAATAACTGCATAATATGGGTAATAGTGCATGTTATATTGATAATATTGGGAGTAATAAGTATATTTATTATAGTTCTGACGATAATAACAGTATAATATGGGTAATAATGCATGTTATATTGATAATATTGGGAGTAATAAGTATAATTATTGTAGTTCTAGCGATAATAACTGCATAATAGGGGTAATAATGCATGTTATACTGATAATAATATAAGTAATAAGTATAACTCTTATAGTTCTAGCGATAATAACTGTGTAATATGGGTAATAATGCATGACATATTGATAATATTAGGAGTAATAAGTATAATTATTGTAGTTCGAGCGGTAATAACTGCATAATATGGGTAATAGTGCATGTTATATTGATAATATTGGGAGTAATAAGTGTAATTATTATAGTTCTAGCGATAATAGCTGCATAATATGGGTAATAATGCATGTTATATTGATAATATTGGGAGTAATAAGTATAATTATTATAGTTCTAGCGATAATAACTGCATAATATGGGTAATAATGCATGTTATACTGATAATAATATAAGTAATAAGTATAACTATTATCGTTCTAGCGATAATAACTGTGTAATATGGGTAATAATGCATGACATATTGATAATATTAGGAGTAATAAGTATAATTATTATAGTTCTAGCGATAATAACTGCATAATAGGGGTAATAATGCATGTTATACTGATAATAATATAAGTAATAAGTATAACTATTATAGTTCTAGCGATAATAACTGTATAATATGGGTAATAATGCATGTTATATTGATAATATTGGGAGTAATAAGTATAATTATTATAGTTCTAGCGATAATAACTGCATAATATGGGTAATAATGCATGTTATATTGATAATATTGGGAGTAATAAGTATATTTATTATAGTTCTGACGATAATAACAGTATAATATGGGTAATAATGCATGTTATATTGATAATATTGGGAGTAATAAGTATAATTATTATAGTTCTAGCGATAATAACTGCATAATATGGGTAATAATGCATGTTATATTGATAATACTAAAAGTAATAAGTACAATTATTATTGTTCGAGCGATAATAACTGCATAATATGGGTAATAGTGCATGTTATATTGATAATAATAAAAGTAATAAGTATACTTATTGCAGTTCTAGCGATAATAACTACATAATATGGGTAATAGTGCATGTTATATTGATAATAATAATAGTAATAAGTATAATTATTGCAGTTCTAGCGATAATAACTGCATAATATGGGTAATAATGCATGTTATATTGATAACATTGGGAGTAATAAGTATAATTATTGTAGTTCTAGCGATAATAACTGCATACTATGGGTAAAAATGCATGTTATATTGATAATATTGGGAGTAATAAGTATATTTATTACAGTTCTAGCGATAATAACTGCATAATATGGGTAATAATGCATGTTATATTGATAACATTGGGAGTAATAAGTATATTTATTATAGTTCTGACGATAATAACAGTATAATATGGGTAATAGTGCATGTCATACGGATAATAATATAAGTAATAAGTACAACTATTATAGTTCTAGCGATATTAACTGCATATGGGTAATAATGCATGTTATATTGATAATATTGGGAGTAATAAGTATATTTATTATAGTTCTGACGATAATAACAGTATAATATGGGTAATAATGCATGTTATATTGATAATATTAGGAGTAATAAGTATAATTATTATAGTTCTAGCGATAATAACTGCATAATAGGGGTAATAATGCATGTTATACTGATAATAATATAAGTAATAAGTATAACTATTATAGTTCTAGCGATAATAACTGTATAATATGGGTAATAATGCATGTTATATTGATAATATTGGGAGTAATAAGTATAATTATTATAGTTCTAGCGATAATAACTGCATAATATGGGTAATAATGCATGTTATATTGATAATATTGGGAGTAATAAGTATATTTATTATAGTTCTGACGATAATAACAGTATAATATGGGTAATAATGCATGTTATATTGATAATATTGGGAGTAATAAGTATAATTATTATAGTTCTAGCGATAATAACTGCATAATATGGGTAATAATGCATGTTATATTGATAATACTAAAAGTAATAAGTACAATTATTATTGTTCGAGCGATAATAACTGCATAATATGGGTAATAGTGCATGTTATATTGATAATAATAAAAGTAATAAGTATACTTATTGCAGTTCTAGCGATAATAACTACATAATATGGGTAATAGTGCATGTTATATTGATAATAATAATAGTAATAAGTATAATTATTGCAGTTCTAGCGATAATAACTGCATAATATGGGTAATAATGCATGTTATATTGATAACATTGGGAGTAATAAGTATAATTATTGTAGTTCTAGCGATAATAACTGCATACTATGGGTAAAAATGCATGTTATATTGATAATATTGGGAGTAATAAGTATATTTATTACAGTTCTAGCGATAATAACTGCATAATATGGGTAATAATGCATGTTATATTGATAACATTGGGAGTAATAAGTATATTTATTATAGTTCTGACGATAATAACAGTATAATATGGGTAATAGTGCATGTCATACGGATAATAATATAAGTAATAAGTACAACTATTATAGTTCTAGCGATATTAACTGCATAATATGGGTAATAATGCATGTTATATTGATAATATTGGGAGTAATAAGTATATTTATTATAGTTCTGACGATAATAACAGTATAATATGGGTAATAATGCATGTTATATTGATAATATTGGGAGTAATTAGTACAATTATTGTAGTTCTAGCGATAATAACTGCATAATATGGGTAATAATGCATGTTATACTGATAATAATATAAGTAATAAGTATAACTATTATCGTTCTAGCGATAATAACTGTGTAATATGGGTAATAATGCATGTTATATTGATAACATTGGGAGTAATAAGTATATTTATTATAGTTCTGACGATAATAACAGTATAATATGGGTAATAGTGCATGTCATACGGATAATAATATAAGTAATAAGTACAACTATTATAGTTCTAGCGATATTAACTGCATAATATGGGTAATAATGCATGTTATATTGATAATATTGGGAGTAATAAGTATATTTATTATAGTTCTAGCGATAATAACTGCATAATATGGGTAATAATGCATGTTATATTGATAACATTGGGAGTAATAAGTATATTTATTATAGTTCTGACGATAATAACAGTATAATATTGGTAATAGTGCATGTCATACGGATAATAATATAAGTAATAAGTACAACTATTATAGTTCTAGCGATATTAACTGCATAATATGGGTAATAATGCATGTTATATTGATAATATTGGGAGTAATAAGTATATTTATTATAGTTCTGACGATAATAACAGTATAATATGGGTAATAATGCATGTTATATTGATAATATTGGGAGTAATTAGTACAATTATTGTAGTTCTAGCGATAATAACTGCATAATATGGGTAATAATGCATGACATATTTATTAAAGTAGGAGTAATAAGTATAATTATTATAGTTGTAGAGATAATAACTGCATAATATCGGTAATAGTGCACGTTATATTGATAATAATAAAAGTATTAAGTATAATTATTATAGTTCTAGCGATAATAACTGCATAATATGGGAAATAGTGCATGTTATATTGATAATAATAAAAGTAATAATTATAATTATTGCAGTTCTAGCGATAATAACTGCATAATATGGGTAATAATGCATGTTATACTGATAATAATATAAGTAATAAGTATAACTATTATAGTTCTAGTGATAATAACTGTATAATATGGGTAATAATGCATGTTATATTGATAATATTGGGAGTAATAAGTATAATTATTGTAGTTCGAGCGGTAATAACTGCATAATATGGGTAATAGTGCATGTTATATTGATAATATTGGGAGTAATAAGTATATTTATTATAGTTCTGACGATAATAACAGTATAATATGGGTAATAATGCATGTTATATTGATAATATTGGGAGTAATAAGTATAATTATTATAGTTCTAGCGATAATAACTGCATAATATGGGTAATAATGCATGTTATATTGATAATATTGGGAGTAATAAGTATAATTATTGTAGTTCTAGCGATAATAACTGCATAATAGGGGTAATAATGCATGTTATACTGATAATAATATAAGTAATAAGTATAACTCTTATAGTTCTAGCGATAATAACTGTGTAATATGGGTAATAGTGCATGTCATACGGATAATAATATAAGTAATAAGTACAACTATTATAGTTCTAGCGATATTAACTGCATAATATGGGTAATAATGCATGTTATATTGATAATATTGGGAGTAATAAGTATATTTATTATAGTTCTAGCGATAATAACTGCATAATATGGGTAATAATGCATGTTATATTGATAACATTGGGAGTAATAAGTATATTTATTATAGTTCTGACGATAATAACAGTATAATATTGGTAATAGTGCATGTCATACGGATAATAATATAAGTAATAAGTACAACTATTATAGTTCTAGCGATATTAACTGCATAATATGGGTAATAATGCATGTTATATTGATAATATTGGGAGTAATAAGTATATTTATTATAGTTCTGACGATAATAACAGTATAATATGGGTAATAATGCATGTTATATTGATAATATTGGGAGTAATTAGTACAATTATTGTAGTTCTAGCGATAATAACTGCATAATATGGGTAATAATGCATGACATATTTATTAAAGTAGGAGTAATAAGTATAATTATTATAGTTGTAGAGATAATAACTGCATAATATCGGTAATAGTGCACGTTATATTGATAATAATAAAAGTATTAAGTATAATTATTATAGTTCTAGCGATAATAACTGCATAATATGGGAAATAGTGCATGTTATATTGATAATAATAAAAGTAATAATTATAATTATTGCAGTTCTAGCGATAATAACTGCATAATATGGGTAATAATGCATGTTATACTGATAATAATATAAGTAATAAGTATAACTATTATAGTTCTAGTGATAATAACTGTATAATATGGGTAATAATGCATGTTATATTGATAATATTGGGAGTAATAAGTATAATTATTGTAGTTCGAGCGGTAATAACTGCATAATATGGGTAATAGTGCATGTTATATTGATAATATTGGGAGTAATAAGTATATTTATTATAGTTCTGACGATAATAACAGTATAATATGGGTAATAATGCATGTTATATTGATAATATTGGGAGTAATAAGTATAATTATTATAGTTCTAGCGATAATAACTGCATAATATGGGTAATAATGCATGTTATATTGATAATATTGGGAGTAATAAGTATAATTATTGTAGTTCTAGCGATAATAACTGCATAATAGGGGTAATAATGCATGTTATACTGATAATAATATAAGTAATAAGTATAACTCTTATAGTTCTAGCGATAATAACTGTGTAATATGGGTAATAATGCATGACATATTGATAATATTAGGAGTAATAAGTATAATTATTGTAGTTCGAGCGGTAATAACTGCATAATATGGGTAATAATGCATGTTATATTGATAATATTGGGAGTAATAAGTATAATTATTATAGTTCTAGCGATAATAACTGCATAATATGGGTAATAATGCATGTTATACTGATAATAATATAAGTAATAAGTATAACTATTATCGTTCTAGCGATAATAACTGTGTAATATGGGTAATAATGCATGACATATTGATAATATTAGGAGTAATAAGTATAATTATTATAGTTCTAGCGATAATAACTGCATAATAGGGGTAATAATGCATGTTATACTGATAATAATATAAGTAATAAGTATAACTATTATAGTTCTAGCGATAATAACTGTATAATATGGGTAATAATGCATGTTATATTGATAATATTGGGAGTAATAAGTATAATTATTATAGTTCTAGCGATAATAACTGCATAATATGGGTAATAATGCATGTTATATTGATAATATTGGGAGTAATAAGTATATTTATTATAGTTCTGACGATAATAACAGTATAATATGGGTAATAATGCATGTTATATTGATAATATTGGGAGTAATAAGTATAATTATTATAGTTCTAGCGATAATAACTGCATAATATGGGTAATAATGCATGTTATATTGATAATACTAAAAGTAATAAGTACAATTATTATTGTTCGAGCGATAATAACTGCATAATATGGGTAATAGTGCATGTTATATTGATAATAATAAAAGTAATAAGTATACTTATTGCAGTTCTAGCGATAATAACTACATAATATGGGTAATAGTGCATGTTATATTGATAATAATAATAGTAATAAGTATAATTATTGCAGTTCTAGCGATAATAACTGCATAATATGGGTAATAATGCATGTTATATTGATAACATTGGGAGTAATAAGTATAATTATTGTAGTTCTAGCGATAATAACTGCATACTATGGGTAAAAATGCATGTTATATTGATAATATTGGGAGTAATAAGTATATTTATTACAGTTCTAGCGATAATAACTGCATAATATGGGTAATAATGCATGTTATATTGATAACATTGGGAGTAATAAGTATATTTATTATAGTTCTGACGATAATAACAGTATAATATGGGTAATAGTGCATGTCATACGGATAATAATATAAGTAATAAGTACAACTATTATAGTTCTAGCGATATTAACTGCATAATATGGGTAATAATGCATGTTATATTGATAATATTGGGAGTAATAAGTATATTTATTATAGTTCTGACGATAATAACAGTATAATATGGGTAATAATGCATGTTATATTGATAATATTGGGAGTAATTAGTACAATTATTGTAGTTCTAGCGATAATAACTGCATAATATGGGTAATAATGCATGACATATTTATTAAAGTAGGAGTAATAAGTATAATTATTATAGTTCTAGCGATAATAACTGCATAATAGGGGTAATAATGCATGTTATACTGATAATAATATAAGTAATAAGTATAACTATTATAGTTCTAGCGATAATAACTGTATAATATGGGTAATAATGCATGTTATATTGATAATATTGGGAGTAATAAGTATAATTATTATAGTTCTAGCGATAATAACTGCATAATATGGGAAATAGTGCATGTTATATTGATAATAATAAAAGTAATAATTATAATTATTGCAGTTCTAGCGATAATAACTGCATAATATGGGTAATAATGCATGTTATACTGATAATAATATAAGTAATAAGTATAACTATTATCGTTCTAGCGATAATAACTGTGTAATATGGGTAATAATGCATGACATATTGATAATATTAGGAGTAATAAGTATAATTATTATAGTTCTAGCGATAATAACTGCATAATAGGGGTAATAATGCATGTTATACTGATAATAATATAAGTAATAAGTATAACTATTATAGTTCTAGCGATAATAACTGTATAATATGGGTAATAATGCATGTTATATTGATAATATTGGGAGTAATAAGTATAATTATTATAGTTCTAGCGATAATAACTGCATAATATGGGTAATAATGCATGTTATATTGATAATATTGGGAGTAATAAGTATATTTATTATAGTTCTGACGATAATAACAGTATAATATGGGTAATAATGCATGTTATATTGATAATATTGGGAGTAATAAGTATAATTATTATAGTTCTAGCGATAATAACTGCATAATATGGGTAATAATGCATGTTATATTGATAATACTAAAAGTAATAAGTACAATTATTATTGTTCGAGCGATAATAACTGCATAATATGGGTAATAGTGCATGTTATATTGATAATAATAAAAGTAATAAGTATACTTATTGCAGTTCTAGCGATAATAACTACATAATATGGGTAATAGTGCATGTTATATTGATAATAATAATAGTAATAAGTATAATTATTGCAGTTCTAGCGATAATAACTGCATAATATGGGTAATAATGCATGTTATATTGATAACATTGGGAGTAATAAGTATAATTATTGTAGTTCTAGCGATAATAACTGCATACTATGGGTAAAAATGCATGTTATATTGATAATATTGGGAGTAATAAGTATATTTATTACAGTTCTAGCGATAATAACTGCATAATATGGGTAATAATGCATGTTATATTGATAACATTGGGAGTAATAAGTATATTTATTATAGTTCTGACGATAATAACAGTATAATATGGGTAATAGTGCATGTCATACGGATAATAATATAAGTAATAAGTACAACTATTATAGTTCTAGCGATATTAACTGCATAATATGGGTAATAATGCATGTTATATTGATAATATTGGGAGTAATAAGTATATTTATTATAGTTCTGACGATAATAACAGTATAATATGGGTAATAATGCATGTTATATTGATAATATTGGGAGTAATTAGTACAATTATTATAGTTCTAGCGATAATAACTGCATAATAGGGGTAATAATGCATGTTATACTGATAATAATATAAGTAATAAGTATAACTATTATAGTTCTAGCGATAATAACTGTATAATATGGGTAATAATGCATGTTATATTGATAATATTGGGAGTAATAAGTATAATTATTATAGTTCTAGCGATAATAACTGCATAATATGGGAAATAGTGCATGTTATATTGATAATAATAAAAGTAATAATTATAATTATTGCAGTTCTAGCGATAATAACTGCATAATATGGGTAATAATGCATGTTATACTGATAATAATATAAGTAATAAGTATAACTATTATAGTTCTAGCGATAATAACTGTATAATATGGGTAATAATGCATGTTATATTGATAATATTGGGAGTAATAAGTATAATTATTGTAGTTCGAGCGGTAATAACTGCATAATATGGGTAATAATGCATGTTATATTGATAATATTGGGAGTAATAAGTATATTTATTATAGTTCTAGCGATAATAACTGTATAATATGGGTAATAATGCATGACATATTGATAATATTAGGAGAATTAAGTATAATTATTGTAGTTCTAGCGATAATAACTGCATAATATGGGTAATAATGCATGACATATTGATAATATTAGGAGTAATAAGTATAATTATTATAGTGCTAGCGATAATAACTGCATAATATGGGTAATAATGCATGTTATACTGATAATAATATAAGTGATAAGTATAACTATCATAGTTCTAGCGATAATAACTGTATAATATGGGTAATAATGCATGTTATATTGGTAATATTGGGAGTAATAAGTATAATTATTATAGTTCTAGCGATAATAACTGCATAATATGGGTAATAATGCATGTTATATTGATAATATTGGGAGTAATAAGTATATTTATTATAGTTCTGACGATAATAACAGTATAATATGGGTAATAATGCATGTTATATTGATAATATTGGGAGTAATAAGTATAATTATGATAGTTCTAGCGGTAATAACTGCATAATATGGGTAATAATGCATGTTATATTGATAATATTGGGAGTAATAAGTATATTTATTATAGTTCTGACGATAATAACAGTATAATATGGGTAATAATGCATGTTATATTGATAATATTGGGAGTAATAAGTATAATTATTATAGTTCTAGCGATAATAACTGCATAATATGGGTAATAATGCATGTTATATTGATAATACTAAAAGTAATAAGTACAATTATTATTGTTCGAGCGATAATAACTGCATAATATGGGTAATAGTGCATGTTATATTGATAATAATAAAAGTAATAAGTATACTTATTGCAGTTCTAGCGATAATAACTACATAATATGGGTAATAGTGCATGTTATATTGATAACAATAATAGTAATAAGTATAATTATTGCAGTTCTAGCGATAATAACTGCATAATATGGGTAATAATGCATGTTATATTGATAACATTGGGAGTAATAAGTATAATTATTGTAGTTCTAGCGATAATAACTGCATACTATGGGTAAAAATGCATGTTATATTGATAATATTGGGAGTAATAAGTATATTTATTACAGTTCTAGCGATAATAACTGCATAATATGGGTAATAATGCATGTTATATTGATAACATTGGGAGTAATAAGTATATTTATTATAGTTCTGACGATAATAACAGTATAATATGGGTAATAGTGCATGTCATACGGATAATAATATAAGTAATAAGTACAACTATTATAGTTCTAGCGATATTAACTGCATAATATGGGTAATAATGCATGTTATATTGATAATATTGGGAGTAATAAGTATATTTATTATAGTTCTGACGATAATAACAGTATAATATGGGTAATAATGCATGTTATATTGATAATATTGGGAGTAATTAGTACAATTATTGTAGTTCTAGCGATAATAACTGCATAATATGGGTAATAATGCATGACATATTTATTAAAGTAGGAGTAATAAGTATAATTATTATAGTTCTAGCGATAATAACTGCATAATAGGGGTAATAATGCATGTTATACTGATAATAATATAAGTAATAAGTATAACTATTATAGTTCTAGCGATAATAACTGTATAATATGGGTAATAATGCATGTTATATTGATAATATTGGGAGTAATAAGTATAATTATTATAGTTCTAGCGATAATAACTGCATAATATGGGAAATAGTGCATGTTATATTGATAATAATAAAAGTAATAATTATAATTATTGCAGTTCTAGCGATAATAACTGCATAATATGGGTAATAATGCATGTTATACTGATAATAATATAAGTAATAAGTATAACTATTATAGTTCTAGCGATAATAACTGTATAATATGGGTAATAATGCATGTTATATTGATAATATTGGGAGTAATAAGTATAATTATTGTAGTTCGAGCGGTAATAACTGCATAATATGGGTAATAATGCATGTTATATTGATAATATTGGGAGTAATAAGTATATTTATTATAGTTCTAGCGATAATAACTGTATAATATGGGTAATAATGCATGACATATTGATAATATTAGGAGAATTAAGTATAATTATTGTAGTTCTAGCGATAATAACTGCATAATATGGGTAATAATGCATGACATATTGATAATATTAGGAGTAATAAGTATAATTATTATAGTGCTAGCGATAATAACTGCATAATATGGGTAATAATGCATGTTATACTGATAATAATATAAGTGATAAGTATAACTATCATAGTTCTAGCGATAATAACTGTATAATATGGGTAATAATGCATGTTATATTGGTAATATTGGGAGTAATAAGTATAATTATTATAGTTCTAGCGATAATAACTGCATAATATGGGTAATAATGCATGTTATATTGATAATATTGGGAGTAATAAGTATATTTATTATAGTTCTGACGATAATAACAGTATAATATGGGTAATAATGCATGTTATATTGATAATATTGGGAGTAATAAGTATAATTATGATAGTTCTAGCGATAATAACTGCATAATATGGGTAATAATGCATGTTATATTGATAACATTGGGAGTAATAAGTATATTTATTATAGTTCTGACGATAATAACAGTATAATATGGGTAATAGTGCATGTCATACGGATAATAATATAAGTAATAAGTACAACTATTATAGTTCTAGCGATATTAACTGCATAATATGGGTAATAATGCATGTTATATTGATAATATTGGGAGTAATAAGTATATTTATTATAGTTCTGACGATAATAACAGTATAATATGGGTAATAATGCATGTTATATTGATAATATTGGGAGTAATTAGTACAATTATTGTAGTTCTAGCGATAATAACTGCATAATATGGGTAATAATGCATGACATATTTATTAAAGTAAGAGTAATAAGTATAATTATTATAGTTGTAGAGATAATAACTGCATAATATCGGTAATAGTGCACGTTATATTGATAATAATAAAAGTATTAAGTATAATTATTATAGTTCTAGCGATAATAACTGCATAATATGGGAAATAGTGCATGTTATATTGATAATAATAAAAGTAATAATTATAATTATTGCAGTTCTAGCGATAATAACTGCATAATATGGGTAATAATGCATGTTATACTGATAATAATATAAGTAATAAGTATAACTATTATAGTTCTAGCGATAATAACTGTATAATATGGGTAATAATGCATGTTATATTGATAATATTGGGAGTAATAAGTATAATTATTGTAGTTCGAGCGGTAATAACTGCATAATATGGGTAATAATGCATGTTATATTGATAATATTGGGAGTAATAAGTATATTTATTATAGTTCTAGCGATAGTAACTGTATAATATGGGTAATAATGCATGACATATTGATAATATTAGGAGAATTAAGTATAATTATTGTAGTTCTAGCGATAATAACTGCATAATATGGGTAATAATGCATGACATATTGATAATATTAGGAGTAATAAGTATAATTATTATAGTGCTAGCGATAATAACTGCATAATATGGGTAATAATGCATGTTATACTGATAATAATATAAGTGATAAGTATAACTATCATAGTTCTAGCGATAATAACTGCATAATATGGGTAATAATGCATGTTATATTGATAATATTGGGAGTAATAGGTATAATTATTGTGGTTCTAGCGATAATAACTGCATAATAGGGGTAATAATGCATGTTATATTGATAATAATAAAAGAAATAAGTATAATTATTGTAGTTCTAGCGATAATAACTGCATAATATGGGTAATAATGCATGTTATATTGATAATATTGGGAGTAATAAGGATAATTATTGCAGTTCTAGCGATAATAACTGCATAATAGGGGTAATAATGCATGTTATACTGATAATAATATAAGTAATAAGAATAACTATCATAGTTCTAGCGATAATAACTGCATAATATGGGTAATAATGCATGACATATTGATAATATTAGGAGTAATAAGTATAATTGTTATAGTTCTAGCGATAATAACTGCATAATATGGGTAATAATGCATGTTATACTGATAATATTAGGAGTAATAAGTATAATTATTATAGTTCTTGCGATAATAACTGCATAATATGGGTAATAATGCATGTTATACTGATAATAATATAAGTAATAAGTATAACTATTATAGTTCTAGCGATAATAACTGTATAATATGGGTAATAAGGCATGTTATATTGATAATATTGGGAGTAATAAGTATAATTATTGTAGTTCGAGCGGTAATAACTGCATAATATGGGTAATAGTGCATGTTATATTGATAATATTGGGAGTAATAAGTATATTTATTATAGTTCTGACGATAATAACAGTATAATATGGGTAATAATGCATGTTATATTGATAATATTGGGAGTAATAAGTATAATTATTATAGTTCTAGCGATAATAACTGCATAATAGGGGTAATAATGCATGTTATATTGATAATATTGGGAGTAATAAGTATAATTATCGTAGTTCTAGCGATAATAACTGCATAATAGGGGTAATAATGCATGTTATACTGATAATAATATAAGTAATAAGTCTAACTATCATAGTTCTAGCGATAATAACTGCATAATATGGGTAATAATGCATGACATATTGATAATATTAGGAGTAATAAGTATAATTATTATAGTTCTAGCGATAATAACTGCATAATGTGGGTAATAGTGCATGTTACGTTTATAATATTGGGAGTAATAGGTATAATTATTGTAGTTCTAGCGATAATAACTGCATATTAGGGGTAATAATGCACGTTATACTGATAATAATATGAGTAATAAGTATAACTATTATAGTTCTAGCGATAATAACTGTATAATATGGGTAATAATGCATGACATATTGATAAAAGTAGGTGTAATAAGTATAATTATTATAGTTGTAGCGATAATAACTGCATAATATCGGTAATAGTGTACGTTATATTGATAATAATAAAAGTATTAAGTATAATTGTTATAGATCGAGCGATAATAACTGCATAATATGGGTAATAGTGCATGTTATATTGATAATAATAAAAGAAATAAGTATAATTATTGTAGTTCTAGCGATAATAACTGCATAATATGGGTAATAATGCATGTTATATTGATAATATTGGGAGTAATAAGGATAATTATTGTAGTTCTAGCGGTAATAACTGCATAATAGGGGTAATAATGCATGTTATATTGATAATATTGGGAGTAATATGTATAATTATTATAGTTCTAGCGATAATAACTGCATAATATGGGTAATAATGCATGTTATATTGATAAAATTGGGAGTAATAAGTATAATTATTGTAGTTCTAGCGATAATAACTGCATAATAGGGGTAATAATGCATGTTATACTGATAATAATATAGGTAATAAGTATAACTATTATAGTTCTAGCGATAATAACTGTGTAATATGGGTAATAATGCATGACATATTGATAATATTAGGAGTAATAAGTATAATTATTATAGTTCTAGCGATAATAACTGCATAATAGGGGTAATAATGCATGTTATACTGATAATAATATAAGTAATAAATATAACTATTATAGTTCTAGCGATAATAACTGTATAATATGGGTAATAATGCATGTTATATTGATAATATTGGGAGTAATAAGTATAATTATTGTAGTTCGAGCGATAATAACTGCATAATATGGGTAATAATGCATGTTATATTGATAATATTGGGAGTAATAAGTATATTTATTATAGTTCTGACGATAATAACAGTATAATATGGGTAATAATGCATGTTATATTGATAATATTGGGAGTAATAAGTATATTTATTATAGTTCTAGCGATAATAACTGCATAATATGGGCAATAATGCATGTTATATTGATAATATTGGAAGTAATAAGTATATTTATTATAGTTCTGACGATAATAACAGTATAATATGGGTAATAATGCATGTTATATTGATAATATTGGGAGTAATAAGTATAATTATTGTAGTTCTAGCGATAATAACTGCATACTATGGGTAAAAATGCATGTTATATTGATAATATTGGGAGTAATAAGTATATTTATTATAGTTCTAGCGATAATAACTGCATAATATGGGTAATAATGCATGTTATATTGATAACATTGGGAGTAATAAGTATATTTATTATAGTTCTGACGATAATAACAGTATAATATGGGTAATAGTGCATGTCATACGGATAATAATATAAGTAATAAGTACAACTATTATAGTTCTAGCGATATTAACTGCATAATATGGGTAATAATGCATGTTATATTGATAATATTGGGAGTAATAAGTATATTTATTATAGTTCTGACGATAATAACAGTATAATATGGGTAATAATGCATGTTATATTGATAATATTGGGAGTAATTAGTACAATTATTGTAGTTCTAGCGATAATAACTGCATAATATGGGTAATAATGCATGACATATTTATTAAAGTAGGAGTAATAAGTATAATTATTATAGTTGTAGAGATAATAACTGCATAATATCGGTAATAGTGCACGTTATATTGATAATAATAAAAGTATTAAGTATAATTATTATAGTTCTAGCGATAATAACTGCATAATATGGGAAATAGTGCATGTTATATTGATAATAATAAAAGTAATAATTATAATTATTGCAGTTCTAGCGATAATAACTGCATAATATGGGTAATAATGCATGTTATACTGATAATAATATAAGTAATAAGTATAACTATTATAGTTCTAGTGATAATAACTGTATAATATGGGTAATAATGCATGTTATATTGATAATATTGGGAGTAATAAGTATAATTATTGTAGTTCGAGCGGTAATAACTGCATAATATGGGTAATAATGCATGTTATATTGATAATATTGGGAGTAATAAGTATATTTATTATAGTTCTAGCGATAATAACTGTATAATATTGGGTAATAATGCATGACATATTGATAATATTAGGAGAATTAAGTATAATTATTGTAGTTCTAGCGATAATAACTGCATAATATGGGTAATAATGCATGACATATTGATAATATTAGGAGTAATAAGTATAATTATTATAGTGCTAGCGATAATAACTGCATAATATGGGTAATAATGCATGTTATACAGATAATAATATAAGTGATAAGTATAACTATCATAGTTCTAGCGATAATAACTGTATAATATGGGTAATAATGCATGTTATATTGGTAATATTGGGAGTAATAAGTATAATTATTATAGTTCTAGCGATAATAACTGCATAATATGGGTAATAATGCATGTTATATTGATAATATTGGGAGTAATAAGTATATTTATTATTGTTCTGACGATAATAACAGTATAATATGGGTAATAATGCATGTTATATTGATAATATTGGGAGTAATAAGTATAATTATGATAGTTCTAGCGATAATAACTGCATAATATGGGTAATAATGCATGTTATATTGATAATACTAAAAGTAATAAGTACAATTATTATTGTTCGAGCGATAATAACTGCATAATATGGGTAATAGTGCATGTTATATTGATAATAATAAAAGTAATAAGTATACTTATTGCAGTTCTAGCGATAATAACTACATAATATGGGTAATAGTGCATGTTATATTGATAATAATAATAGTAATAAGTATAATTATTGCAGTTCTAGCGATAATAACTGCATAATATGGGTAATAATGCATGTTATATTGATAACATTGGGAGTAATAAGTATAATTATTGTAGTTCTAGCGATAATAACTGCATACTATGCGTAAAAATGCATGTTATATTGATAATATTGGGAGTAATAAGTATATTTATTATAGTTCTAGCGATAATAACTGCATAATATGGGTAATAATGCATGTTATATTGATAACATTGGGAGTAATAAGTATATTTATTATAGTTCTGACGATAATAACAGTATAATGTGGGTAATAGTGCATGTCATACGGATAATAATATAAGTAATAAGTACAACTATTATAGTTCTAGCGATATTAACTGCATAATATGGGTAATAATGCATGTTATATTGATAATATTGGGAGTAATAAGTATATTTATTATAGTTCTGACGATAATAACAGTATAATATGGGTAATAATGCATGTTATATTGATAATATTGGGAGTAATTAGTACAATTATTGTAGTTCTAGCGATAATAACTGCATAATATGGGTAATAATGCATGACATATTTATTAAAGTAAGAGTAATAAGTATAATTATTATAGTTGTAGAGATAATAACTGCATAATATCGGTAATAGTGCACGTTATATTGATAATAATGAAAGTATTAAGTATAATTATTATAGTTCTAGCGATAATAACTGCATAATATGGGAAATAGTGCATGTTATATTGATAATAATAAAAGTAATAATTATAATTATTGCAGTTCTAGCGATAATAACTGCATAATATGGGTAATAATGCATGTTATACTGATAATAATATAAGTAATAAGTATAACTATTATAGTTCTAGCGATAATAACTGTATAATATGGGTAATAATGCATGTTATATTGATAATATTGGGAGTAATAAGTATAATTATTGTAGTTCGAGCGGTAATAACTGCATAATATGGGTAATAATGCATGTTATATTGATAATATTGGGAGTAATAAGTATATTTATTATAGTTCTAGCGATAATAACTGTATAATATGGGTAATAATGCATGACATATTGATAATATTAGGAGAATTAAGTATAATTATTGTAGTTCTAGCGATAATAACTGCATAATATGGGTAATAATGCATGACATATTGATAATATTAGGAGTAATAAGTATAATTATTATAGTGCTAGCGATAATAACTGCATAATATGGGTAATAATGCATGTTATACTGATAATAATATAAGTGATAAGTATAACTATCATAGTTCTAGCGATA
Organism: Megachile leachella; assembly: GCA_963576845.1. NCBI lineage: Eukaryota > Metazoa > Arthropoda > Insecta > Hymenoptera > Megachilidae > Megachile > Megachile leachella. The sequence goes on from CAUYWW010000092.1 coordinate 282,945, forward strand.
ATAACTGCATAATATGGGTAATAATGCATGTTATATTGATAATATTGGGAGTAATAGGTATAATTATTGTGGTTCTAGCGATAATAACTGCATAATAGGGGTAATAATGCATGTTATACTGATAATAATACAAGTAATAAGTATAACTATCATAGTTCTAGCGATAATAACTGCATAATATGGGTAATAATGCATGACATATTGATAATATTAGGAGTAATAAGTATAATTATTATAGTTCTAGCGATAATAACTGCATAATATGGGTAATAGTGCATGTTACATTTATAATATTGGGAGTAATAGGTATAATTATTGTAGTTGTAGCGATAATAACTGCATATTAGGGGTAATAATGCACGTTATACTGATAATAATATGAGTAATAAGTATAACTATTATAGTTCTAGCGATAATAACTGTATAATATGGGTAATAATGCATGACATATTGATAAAAGTAGGTGTAATAAGTATAATTATTATAGTTCTAGCGATAATAACTGCATAATATGGGTAATAATGCATGTTATATTGATAACATTGGGAGTAATAAGTATAATTATTGTAGTTCTAGCGATAATAACTGCATAATATGGGCAATAATGCATGTTATATTGATAGTATTGGGATTAATAAGTATATTTATTATAGTTCTGACGATAATAACAGTATAATATGGGTAATAATGCATGTTGTATTGATAATATTGGGAGTAATAAGTATAATTATTGTAGTTCTAGCGATAATAACTGCATAATATGGGTAATAATGCATGTTATATTGATAATATTGGGAGTAATAAGAATAATTATCGTAGTTCTAGCGATAATAACTGCATAATAGGGGTAATAATGCATGTTATATTGATAATATTGGGAGTAATAAGTATAATTATCGTAGTTCTAGCGATAATAACTGCATAATAGGGGTAATAATGCATGTTATACTGATAATAATATAAGTAATAAGTCTAACTATCATAGTTCTAGCGATAATAACTGCATAATATGCGTAATAATGCATGACATATTGATAATATTAGGAGAAATTAGTATAATTATTATAGTTCTAGCGATAATAACTGCATAATGTGGGTAATAGTGCATGTTACGTTTATAATATTGGGAGTAATAGGTATAATTATTGTAGTTCTAGCGATAATAACTGCATATTAGGGGTAATAATGCACGTTATACTGATAATAATATGAGTAATAAGTATAACTATTATAGTTCTAGCGATAATAACTGTATAATATGGGTAATAATGCATGACATATTGATAAAAGTAGGTGTAATAAGTATAATTATTATAGTTGTAGCGATAATAACTGCATAATATCGGTAATAGTGTACGTTATATTGATAATAATAAAAGTATTAAGTATAATTGTTATAGATCGAGCGATAATAACTGCATAATATGGGTAATAGTGCATGTTATATTGATAATAATAAAAGAAATAAGTATAATTATTGTAGTTCTAGCGATAATAACTGCATAATATGGGTAATAATGCATGTTATATTGATAATATTGGGAGTAATAAGGATAATTATTGTAGTTCTAGCGATAATAACTGCATAATAGGGGTAATAATGCATGTTATATTGATAATATTGGGAGTAATAAGTATAATTATTATAGTTCTAGCGATAATAACTGCATAATATGGGTAATAATGCATGTTATATTGATAAAATTGGGAGTAATAAGTATAATTATTGTAGTTCTAGCGATAATAACTGCATAATAGGGGTAATAATGCATGTTATACTGATAATAATATAAGTAATAAGTATAACTATTATAGTTCTAGCGATAATAACTGTGTAATATGGGTAATAATGCATGACATATTGATAATATTAGGAGTAATAAGTATAATTATTATAGTTCTAGCGATAATAACTGCATAATAGGGGTAATAATGCATGTTATACTGATAATAATATAAGTAATAAGTATAACTATTATAGTTCTAGCGATAATAACTGTATAATATGGGTAATAATGCATGTTATATTGATAATATTGGGAGTAATAAGTATAATTATTGTAGTTCGAGCGATAATAACTGCATAATATGGGTAATAATGCATGTTATATTGATAATATTGGGAGTAATAAGTATATTTATTATAGTTCTGATGATAATAACAGTATAATATGGGTAATAATGCATGTTATATTGATAATATTGGGAGTAATAAGTATATTTATTATAGTTCTGACGATATTAACAGTATAATATGGGTAATAATGCATGTTATATTGATAATATTGGGAGTAATAAGTATAATTGTTATAGTTCAAGCGATAATAACTGCATAATATGGGTAATAGTGCATGTTATATTGATAATAATAAAAGTAATAAGTATAATTATTGCAGTTCTAGCGATAATAACTGCATAATATGGGTAATAATGCATGTTATATTGATAACATTGGGAGTAATAAGTATAATTATTGTAGTTCTAGCGATAATAACTGCATAATATGGGTAATAATGCATGTTATATTGATAATATTGGGAGTAATAAGTATATTTATTATAGTTCTAGCGATAATAACTGCATAATATGGGTAATGATGCATGTTATATTGATAACATTGGGAGTAATAAGTATATTTATTATAGTTCTGACGATAATAACAGTATAGTATGGGTAACAATGCATGTTATATTGATAATATTGGGAGTAATAAGTATAATTATTGAAGTTCTAGCGATAATAACTGCATAATATGGGCAATAATGCATGTTATATTGATAATATTGGGAGTAATAAGTATATTTATTATAGTTCTGACGATAATAACAGTATAATATGGGTAATAATGCATGTTATATTGATAATATTGGGAGTAATAAGTATAATTATTGTAGTTCTAGCGATAATAACTGCATACTATGGGTAAAAATGCATGTTATATTGATAATATTGGGAGTAATAAGTATATTTATTATAGTTCTAGCGATAATAACTGCATAATATGGGTAATAATGCATGTTATATTGATAACATTGGGAGTAATAAGTATATTTATTATAGTTCTGACGATAATAACAGTATAATATGGGTAATAGTGCATGTCATACGGATAATAATATAAGTAATAAGTACAACTATTATAGTTCTAGCGATATTAACTGCATAATATGGGTAATAATGCATGTTATATTGATAATATTGGGAGTAATAAGTATATTTATTATAGTTCTGACGATAATAACAGTATAATATGGGTAATAATGCATGTTATATTGATAATATTGGGAGTAATTAGTACAATTATTGTAGTTCTAGCGATAATAACTGCATAATATGGGTAATAATGCATGACATATTTATTAAAGTAGGAGTAATAAGTATAATTATTATAGTTGTAGAGATAATAACTGCATAATATCGGTAATAGTGCACGTTATATTGATAATAATAAAAGTATTAAGTATAATTATTATAGTTCTAGCGATAATAACTGCATAATATGGGAAATAGTGCATGTTATATTGATAATAATAAAAGTAATAATTATAATTATTGCAGTTCTAGCGATAATAACTGCATAATATGGGTAATAATGCATGTTATACTGATAATAATATAAGTAATAAGTATAACTATTATAGTTCTAGTGATAATAACTGTATAATATGGGTAATAATGCATGTTATATTGATAATATTGGGAGTAATAAGTATAATTATTGTAGTTCGAGCGGTAATAACTGCATAATATGGGTAATAATGCATGTTATATTGATAATATTGGGAGTAATAAGTATATTTATTATAGTTCTAGCGATAATAACTGTATAATATTGGGTAATAATGCATGACATATTGATAATATTAGGAGAATTAAGTATAATTATTATAGTGCTAGCGATAATAACTGCATAATATGGGTAATAATGCATGTTATACTGATAATAATATAAGTGCTAAGTATAACTATCATAGTTCTAGCGATAATAACTGTATAATATGGGTAATAATGCATGTTATATTGGTAATATTGGGAGTAATAAGTATAATTATTATAGTTCTAGCGATAATAACTGCATAATATGGGTAATAATGCATGTTATATTGATAATATTGGGAGTAATAAGTATATTTATTATAGTTCTGACGATAATAACAGTATAATATGGGTAATAATGCATGTTATATTGATAATATTGGGAGTAATAAGTATAATTATGATAGTTCTAGCGATAATAACTGCATAATATGGGTAATAATGCATGTTATATTGATAATACTAAAAGTAATAAGTACAATTATTATTGTTCGAGCGATAATAACTGCATAATATGGGTAATAGTGCATGTTATATTGATAATAATAAAAGTAATAAGTATACTTATTGCAGTTCTAGCGATAATAACTACATAATATGGGTAATAGTGCATGTTATATTGATAATAATAATAGTAATAAGTATAATTATTGCAGTTCTAGCGATAATAACTGCATAATATGGGTAATAATGCATGTTATATTGATAACATTGGGAGTAATAAGTATAATTATTGTAGTTCTAGCGATAATAACTGCATACTATGGGTAAAAATGCATGTTATATTGATAATATTGGGAGTAATAAGTATATTTATTATAGTTCTAGCGATAATAACTGCATAATATGGGTAATAATGCATGTTATATTGATAACATTGAGAGTAATAAGTATATTTATTATAGTTCTGACGATAATAACAGTATAATATGGGTAATAGTGCATGTCATACGGATAATAATATAAGTAATAAGTACAACTATTATAGTTCTAGCGATATTAACTGCATAATATGGGTAATAATGCATGTTATATTGATAACATTGGGAGTAATAAGTATATTTATTATAGTTCTGACGATAATAACAGTATAATATGGGTAATAGTGCATGTCATACGGATAATAATATAAGTAATAAGTACAACTATTATAGTTCTAGCGATATTAACTGCATAATATGGGTAATAATGCATGTTATATTAATAATATTGGGAGTAATAAGTATATTTATTATAGTTCTGACGATAATAACAGTATAATATGGGTAATAATGCATGTTATATTGATAATATTGGGAGTAATTAGTACAATTATTGTAGTTCTAGCGATAATAACTGCATAATATGGGTAATAATGCATGACATATTTATTAAAGTAAGAGTAATAAGTATAATTATTATAGTTGTAGAGATAATAACTGCATAATATCGGTAATAGTGCACGTTATATTGATAATAATAAAAGTATTAAGTATAATTATTATAGTTCTAGCGATAATAACTGCATAATATGGGAAATAGTGCATGTTATATTGATAATAATAAAAGTAATAATTATAATTATTGCAGTTCTAGCGATAATAACTGCATAATATGGGTAATAATGCATGTTATACTGATAATAATATAAGTAATTGGTATAACTATTATAGTTCTAGCGATAATAACTGTATAATATGGGTAATAATGCATGTTATATTGATAATATTGGGAGTAATAAGTATAATTATTGTAGTTCGAGCGGTAATAACTGCATAATATGGGTAATAATGCATGTTATATTGATAATATTGGGAGTAATAAGTATATTTATTATAGTTCTAGCGATAATAACTGTATAATATGGGTAATAATGCATGACATATTGATAATATTAGGAGAATTAAGTATAATTATTGTAGTTCTAGCGATAATAACTGCATAATATGGGTAATAATGCATGACATATTGATAATATTAGGAGTAATAAGTATAATTATTATAGTGCTAGCGATAATAACTGCATAATATGGGTAATAATGCATGTTATACTGATAATAATATAAGTGATAAGTATAACTATCATAGTTCTAGCGATAATAACTGCATAATATGGGTAATAATGCATGTTATATTGATAATATTGGGAGTAATAGGTATAATTATTGTGGTTCTAGCGATAATAACTGCATAATAGGGGTAATAATGCATGTTATACTGATAATAATACAAGTAATAAGTATAACTATCATAGTTCTAGCGATAATAACTGCATAATATGGGTAATAATGCATGACATATTGATAATATTAGGAGTAATAAGTATAATTATTATAGTTCTAGCGATAATAACTGCATAATATGGGTAATAGTGCATGTTACATTTATAATATTGGGAGTAATAGGTATAATTATTGTAGTTGTAGCGATAATAACTGCATATTAGGGGTAATAATGCACGTTATACTGATAATAATATGAGTAATAAGTATAACTATTATAGTTCTAGCGATAATAACTGTATAATATGGGTAATAATGCATGACATATTGATAAAAGTAGGTGTAATAAGTATAATTATTATAGTTGTAGCGATAATAACTGCATAATATCGGTAATAGTGTACGTTATATTGATAATAATAAAAGTATTAAGTATAATTGTTATAGATCGAGCGATAATAACTGCATAATATGGGTAATAGTGCATGTTATATTGATAATAATAAAAGAAATAAGTATAATTATTGTAGTTCTAGCGATAATAACTGCATAATATGGGTAATAATGCATGTTATATTGATAATATTGGGAGTAATAAGGATAATTATTGCAGTTCTAGCGATAATAACTGCATAATATGGGTAATAATGCATGTTATACTGATAATAATATAAGTAATAAGTATAACTATTATAGTTCTAGCGATAATAACTGTATAATATGGGTAATAAGGCATGTTATATTGATAATATTGGGAGTAATAAGTATAATTATTGTAGTTCGAGCGGTAATAACTGCATAATATGGGTAATAGTGCATGTTATATTGATAATATTGGGAGTAATAAGTATATTTATTATAGTTCTAGCGATAATAACTGCATAATATGGGTAATGATGCATGTTATATTGATAACATTGGGAGTAATAAGTATATTTATTATAGTTCTGACGATAATAACAGTATAGTATGGGTAATAAGGCATGTTATATTGATAATATTGGGAGTAATAAGTATAATTATTGTAGTTCTAGCGATAATAACTGCATAATATGGGTAATAATGCATGTTATATTGATAATATTGGGAGTAATAAGTATATTTATTATAGTTCTAGCGATAATAACTGCATAATATGGGTAATGATGCATGTTATATTGATAACATTGGGAGTAATAAGTATATTTATTATAGTTCTGACGATAATAACAGTATAGTATGGGTAACAATGCATGTTATATTGATAATATTGGGAGTAATAAGTATAATTATTGAAGTTCTAGCGATAATAACTGCATAATATGGGCAATAATGCATGTTATATTGATAATATTGGGAGTAATAAGTATATTTATTATAGTTCTGACGATAATAACAGTATAATATGGGTAATAATGCATGTTATATTGATAATATTGGGAGTAATAAGTATAATTATTGTAGTTCTAGCGATAATAACTGCATACTATGGGTAAAAATGCATGTTATATTGATAATATTGGGAGTAATAAGTATATTTATTATAGTTCTAGCGATAATAACTGCATAATATGGGTAATAATGCATGTTATATTGATAACATTGGGAGTAATAAGTATATTTATTATAGTTCTGACGATAATAACAGTATAATATGGGTAATAGTGCATGTCATACGGATAATAATATAAGTAATAAGTACAACTATTATAGTTCTAGCGATATTAACTGCATAATATGGGTAATAATGCATGTTATATTGATAATATTGGGAGTAATAAGTATATTTATTATAGTTCTGACGATAATAACAGTATAATATGGGTAATAATGCATGTTATATTGATAATATTGGGAGTAATTAGTACAATTATTGTAGTTCTAGCGATAATAACTGCATAATATGGGTAATAATGCATGACATATTTATTAAAGTAGGAGTAATAAGTATAATTATTATAGTTGTAGAGATAATAACTGCATAATATCGGTAATAGTGCACGTTATATTGATAATAATAAAAGTATTAAGTATAATTATTATAGTTCTAGCGATAATAACTGCATAATATGGGAAATAGTGCATGTTATATTGATAATAATAAAAGTAATAATTATAATTATTGCAGTTCTAGCGATAATAACTGCATAATATGGGTAATAATGCATGTTATACTGATAATAATATAAGTAATAAGTATAACTATTATAGTTCTAGTGATAATAACTGTATAATATGGGTAATAATGCATGTTATATTGATAATATTGGGAGTAATAAGTATAATTATTGTAGTTCGAGCGGTAATAACTGCATAATATGGGTAATAATGCATGTTATATTGATAATATTGGGAGTAATAAGTATATTTATTATAGTTCTAGCGATAATAACTGTATAATATTGGGTAATAATGCATGACATATTGATAATATTAGGAGAATTAAGTATAATTATTATAGTGCTAGCGATAATAACTGCATAATATGGGTAATAATGCATGTTATACTGATAATAATATAAGTGATAAGTATAACTATCATAGTTCTAGCGATAATAACTGTATAATATGGGTAATAATGCATGTTATATTGGTAATATTGGGAGTAATAAGTATAATTATTATAGTTCTAGCGATAATAACTGCATAATATGGGTAATAATGCATGTTATATTGATAATATTGGGAGTAATAAGTATATTTATTATAGTTCTGACGATAATAACAGTATAATATGGGTAATAATGCATGTTATATTGATAATATTGGGAGTAATAAGTATAATTATGATAGTTCTAGCGATAATAACTGCATAATATGGGTAATAATGCATGTTATATTGATAATACTAAAAGTAATAAGTACAATTATTATTGTTCGAGCGATAATAACTGCATAATATGGGTAATAGTGCATGTTATATTGATAATAATAAAAGTAATAAGTATACTTATTGCAGTTCTAGCGATAATAACTACATAATATGGGTAATAGTGCATGTTATATTGATAATAATAATAGTAATAAGTATAATTATTGCAGTTCTAGCGATAATAACTGCATAATATGGGTAATAATGCATGTTATATTGATAACATTGGGAGTAATAAGTATAATTATTGTAGTTCTAGCGATAATAACTGCATACTATGGGTAAAAATGCATGTTATATTGATAATATTGGGAGTAATAAGTATATTTATTATAGTTCTAGCGATAATAACTGCATAATATGGGTAATAATGCATGTTATATTGATAACATTGAGAGTAATAAGTATATTTATTATAGTTCTGACGATAATAACAGTATAATATGGGTAATAGTGCATGTCATACGGATAATAATATAAGTAATAAGTACAACTATTATAGTTCTAGCGATATTAACTGCATAATATGGGTAATAATGCATGTTATATTGATAACATTGGGAGTAATAAGTATATTTATTATAGTTCTGACGATAATAACAGTATAATATGGGTAATAGTGCATGTCATACGGATAATAATATAAGTAATAAGTACAACTATTATAGTTCTAGCGATATTAACTGCATAATATGGGTAATAATGCATGTTATATTAATAATATTGGGAGTAATAAGTATATTTATTATAGTTCTGACGATAATAACAGTATAATATGGGTAATAATGCATGTTATATTGATAATATTGGGAGTAATTAGTACAATTATTGTAGTTCTAGCGATAATAACTGCATAATATGGGTAATAATGCATGACATATTTATTAAAGTAAGAGTAATAAGTATAATTATTATAGTTGTAGAGATAATAACTGCATAATATCGGTAATAGTGCACGTTATATTGATAATAATAAAAGTATTAAGTATAATTATTATAGTTCTAGCGATAATAACTGCATAATATGGGAAATAGTGCATGTTATATTGATAATAATAAAAGTAATAATTATAATTATTGCAGTTCTAGCGATAATAACTGCATAATATGGGTAATAATGCATGTTATACTGATAATAATATAAGTAATTGGTATAACTATTATAGTTCTAGCGATAATAACTGTATAATATGGGTAATAATGCATGTTATATTGATAATATTGGGAGTAATAAGTATAATTATTGTAGTTCGAGCGGTAATAACTGCATAATATGGGTAATAATGCATGTTATATTGATAATATTGGGAGTAATAAGTATATTTATTATAGTTCTAGCGATAATAACTGTATAATATGGGTAATAATGCATGACATATTGATAATATTAGGAGAATTAAGTATAATTATTGTAGTTCTAGCGATAATAACTGCATAATATGGGTAATAATGCATGACATATTGATAATATTAGGAGTAATAAGTATAATTATTATAGTGCTAGCGATAATAACTGCATAATATGGGTAATAATGCATGTTATACTGATAATAATATAAGTGATAAGTATAACTATCATAGTTCTAGCGATAATAACTGCATAATATGGGTAATAATGCATGTTATATTGATAATATTGGGAGTAATAGGTATAATTATTGTGGTTCTAGCGATAATAACTGCATAATAGGGGTAATAATGCATGTTATACTGATAATAATACAAGTAATAAGTATAACTATCATAGTTCTAGCGATAATAACTGCATAATATGGGTAATAATGCATGACATATTGATAATATTAGGAGTAATAAGTATAATTATTATAGTTCTAGCGATAATAACTGCATAATATGGGTAATAGTGCATGTTACATTTATAATATTGGGAGTAATAGGTATAATTATTGTAGTTGTAGCGATAATAACTGCATATTAGGGGTAATAATGCACGTTATACTGATAATAATATGAGTAATAAGTATAACTATTATAGTTCTAGCGATAATAACTGTATAATATGGGTAATAATGCATGACATATTGATAAAAGTAGGTGTAATAAGTATAATTATTATAGTTGTAGCGATAATAACTGCATAATATCGGTAATAGTGTACGTTATATTGATAATAATAAAAGTATTAAGTATAATTGTTATAGATCGAGCGATAATAACTGCATAATATGGGTAATAGTGCATGTTATATTGATAATAATAAAAGAAATAAGTATAATTATTGTAGTTCTAGCGATAATAACTGCATAATATGGGTAATAATGCATGTTATATTGATAATATTGGGAGTAATAAGGATAATTATTGCAGTTCTAGCGATAATAACTGCATAATATGGGTAATAATGCATGTTATACTGATAATAATATAAGTAATAAGTATAACTATTATAGTTCTAGCGATAATAACTGTATAATATGGGTAATAAGGCATGTTATATTGATAATATTGGGAGTAATAAGTATAATTATTGTAGTTCGAGCGGTAATAACTGCATAATATGGGTAATAGTGCATGTTATATTGATAATATTGGGAGTAATAAGTATATTTATTATAGTTCTGACGATAATAACAGTATAATATGGGTAATAATGCATGTTATATTGATAATATTGGGAGTAATAAGTATAATTATTATAGTTCTAGCGATAATAACTGCATAATATGGGTAATAATGCATGTTATATTGATAATATTGGGAGTAATAAGTATAATTATTGTAGTTCTAGCGATAATAACTGCATAATAGGGGTAATAATGCATGTTATACTGATAATAATATAAGTAATAAGTATAACTATTATAGTTCTAGCGATAATAACTGTGTAATATGGGTAATAATGCATGACATATTGATAATATTAGGAGTAATAAGTATAATTATTGTAGTTCGAGCGGTAATAACTGCATAATATGGGTAATAGTGCATGTTATATTGATAATAATAAAAGTAATAAGTATAATTATTGTAGTTCGAGCGATAATAACTGCATAATAGGGGTAATAATGCATGTTATACTAATAATAATATAAGTAATAAGTATAACTATTATAGTTCTAGCGATATTAACTGCATAATATGGGTAATAATGCATGTTATATTGATAATATTGGGAGTAATAAGTATATTTATTATAGTTCTGACGATATTAACAGTATAATATGGGTAATAATGCATGTTATATTGATAATATTGGGAGTAATAAGTATAATTGTTATAGTTCAAGCGATAATAACTGCATAATATGGGTAATAGTGCATGTTATATTGATAATAATAAAAGTAATAAGTATAATTATTGCAGTTCTAGCGATAATAACTGCATAATATGGGTAATAATGCATGTTATATTGATAACATTGGGAGTAATAAGTATAATTATTGTAGTTCTAGCGATAATAACTGCATAATATGGGTAATAATGCATGTTATATTGATAATATTGGGAGTAATAAGTATATTTATTATAGTTCTAGCGATAATAACTGCATAATATGGGTAATAATGCATGTTATATTGATAACATTGGGAGTAATAAGTATATTTATTATAGTTCTGACGATAATAACAGTATAGTATGGGTAACAATGCATGTTATATTGATAATATTGGGAGTAATAAGTATAATTATTATAGTTCTAGCGATAATAACTGCATAATATGGGTAATAATGCATGTTATATTGATAACATTGGGAGTAATAAGTATAATTATTGTAGTTCTAGCGATAATAACTGCATAATATGGGCAATAATGCATGTTATATTGATAGTATTGGGATTAATAAGTATATTTATTATAGTTCTGACGATAATAACAGTATAATATGGGTAATAATGCATGTTGTATTGATAATATTGGGAGTAATAAGTATAATTATTGAAGTTCTAGCGATAATAACTGCATAATATGGGTAATAATGCATGTTATATTGATAATATTGGGAGTAATAAGAATAATTATCGTAGTTCTAGCGATAATAACTGCATAATAGGGGTAATAATGCATGTTATGTTGATAATATTGGGAGTAATAAGTATAATTATCGTAGTTCTAGCGATAATAACTGCATAATAGGGGTAATAATGCATGTTATACTGATAATAATATAAGTAATAAGTCTAACTATCATAGTTCTAGCGATAATAACTGCATAATATGGGTAATAATGCATGACATATTGATAATATTAGGAGTAATAAGTATAATTATTATAGTTCTAGCGATAATAACTGCATAATGTGGGTAATAGTGCATGTTACGTTTATAATATTGGGAGTAATAGGTATAATTATTGTAGTTCTAGCGATAATAGCTGCATATTAGGGGTAATAATGCACGTTATACTGATAATAATATGAGTAATAAGTATAACTATTATAGTTCTAGCGATAATAACTGTATAATATGGGTAATAATGCATGACATATTGATAAAAGTAGGTGTAATAAGTATAATTATTATAGTTGTAGCGATAATAACTGCATAATATCGGTAATAGTGTACGTTATATTGATAATAATAAAAGTATTAAGTATAATTGTTATAGATCGAGCGATAATAACTGCATAATATGGGTAATAGTGCATGTTATATTGATAATAATAAAAGAAATAAGTATAATTATTGTAGTTCTAGCGATAATAACTGCATAATATGGGTAATAATGCATGTTATATTGATAATATTGGGAGTAATAAGGATAATTATTGTAGTTCTAGCGATAATAACTGCATAATAGGGGTAATAATGCATGTTATATTGATAATATTGGGAGTAATAAGTATAATTATTATAGTTCTAGCGATAATAACTGCATAATATGGGTAATAATGCATGTTATATTGATAAAATTGGGAGTAATAAGTATAATTATTGTAGTTCTAGCGATAATAACTGCATAATAGGGGTAATAATGCATGTTATACTGATAATAATATAAGTAATAAGTATAACTATTATAGTTCTAGCGATAATAACTGTGTAATATGGGTAATAATGCATGACATATTGATAATATTAGGAGTAATAAGTATAATTATTATAGTTCTAGCGATAATAACTGCATAATAGGGGTAATAATGCATGTTATACTGATAATAATATAAGTAATAAGTATAACTATCATAGTTCTAGCGATAATAACTGCATAATATGGGTAATAATGCATGACATATTGATAATATTAAGAGTAATAAGTATAATTATTATAGTTCTAGCGATAATACCTGCATAATATGGGTAATAATGCATGTTATACAGATAATAATATAAGTAATAAGTATAACTACTATAGTTCTAGCGATAATAACTGCATAATATGGGTAATAGTGAATGTTATATTGATAATATTGGGAGTAATAAGTATATTTATTATAGTTCTGACGATAATAACAGTATAATATGGGTAATAATGCATGTTATATTGATAATATTGGGAGTAATAAGTATAATTATTGTAGTTCTAGCGATAATAACTGCATAATAGGGGTTATAATGCATGTTATACTGATAATAATATAAGTAATAAGTATAACTATTATAGTTCTAGCGATAATAACTGTATAATATGGGTAATAATGCATGACATATTGATAAAAGTAGGAGTAATAAGTATAATTATTATAGTTGTAGCGATAAGAACTGCATAATATAGGTAATAGTGCACGTTATATTGATAATAATAAAAGTAATAAGTATAATTATTGTAGTTCTAGCGATAATAACTGTATAATATGGATAATTATGCATGACATATTGATAATATTAGGAGTAATAAGTATAGTTATTATAGTCCTAGCGATAATAACTGCATAATATGGGTAATAATGCATGACATATTGATAATATTAGGAGTATTGAGTATAATTATTGTAGTTCTAGCGATAATAACTGCATAATATGGGTAATAATGCATGACATATTGATAATATTAGGAGTAATAAGTATAATTATTATAGTTCTAGCGATAATAACTGTATAATATGGGTAATAATGCATGACATATTGATAATATTAGGAGAATTAAGTATAATTATTGTAGTTCTAGCGATAATAACTGCATAATATGGGTAATAATGCATGACATATTGATAATATTAGGAGCAATAAGTATAATTATTATAGTGCTAGCGATAATAACCGCATAATATGGGTAATAATGCATGTTATACTGATAATAATATAAGTGATAAGTATAACTATCATAGTTCTAGCGATAATAACTGCATAATATGGGTAATAATGCATGACATATTGATAATATTAGGAGTAATAAGTATAATTATTATAGTTCTAGCGATAATAACTGCATAATATGGGTAATAATGCATGTTATACTGATAATAATATAAGTAATAAGTATAACTATTATAGTTCTAGCGATAATAACTGTATAATGTGGGTAATAATGCATGTTATATTGATAATATTGGGAGTAGTAAGTATAATTATTGTAGTTCGAGCGGTAATAACTGCATAATATGGGTAATAGTGCATGTTATATTGATAATATTGGGAGTAATAAGTATATTTATTATAGTTCTGACGATAATAACAGTATAATATGGGTAATAATGCATGTTATATTGATAATATTGGGAGTAATAAGTATAATTATTATAGTTCTAGCGATAATAACTGCATAATATGGGTAATAATGCATGTTATATTGATAATATTGGGAGTAATAAGTATAATTATTGTAGTTCTAGCGATAATAACTGCATAATAGGGGTAATAATGCATGTTATACTGATAATAATATAAGTAATAAGTATAACTCTTATAGTTCTAGCGATAATAACTGTGTAATATGGGTAATAATGCATGACATATTGATAATATTAGGAGTAATAAGTATAATTATTGTAGTTCGAGCGGTAATAACTGCATAATATGGGTAATAGTGCATGTTATATTGATAATATTGGGAGTAATAAGTGTAATTATTATAGTTCTAGCGATAATAACTGCATAATATGGGTAATAATGCATGTTATATTGATAATATTGGGAGTAATAAGTATAATTATTATAGTTCTAGCGATAATAACTGCATAATATGGGTAATAATGCATGTTATACTGATAATAATATAAGTAATAAGTATAACTATTATCGTTCTAGCGATAATAACTGTGTAATATGGGTAATAATGCATGACATATTGATAATATTAGGAGTAATAAGTATAATTATTATAGTTCTAGCGATAATAACTGCATAATAGGGGTAATAATGCATGTTATACTGATAATAATATAAGTAATAAGTATAACTATTATAGTTCTAGCGATAATAACTGTATAATATGGGTAATAATGCATGTTATATTGATAATATTGGGAGTAATAAGTATAATTATTATAGTTCTAGCGATAATAACTGCATAATATGGGTAATAATGCATGTTATATTGATAATATTGGGAGTAATAAGTATATTTATTATAGTTCTGACGATAATAACAGTATAATATGGGTAATAATGCATGTTATATTGATAATATTGGGAGTAATAAGTATAATTATTATAGTTCTAGCGATAATAACTGCATAATATGGGTAATAATGCATGTTATATTGATAACATTGGGAGTAATAAGTATAATTATTGTAGTTCTAGCGATAATAACTGCATAATATGGGTAATAATGCATGTTATATTGATAATATTGGGAGTAATAAGTATATTTATTATAGTTCTAGCGATAATAACTGCATAATATGGGTAATAATGCATGTTATATTGATAACATTGGGAGTAATAAGTATATTTATTATAGTTCTGACGATAATAACAGTATAGTATGGGTAACAATGCATGTTATATTGATAATATTGGGAGTAATAAGTATAATTATTATAGTTCTAGCGATAATAACTGCATAATATGGGTAATAATGCATGTTATATTGATAACATTGGGAGTAATAAGTATAATTATTGTAGTTCTAGCGATAATAACTGCATAATATGGGCAATAATGCATGTTATATTGATAGTATTGGGATTAATAAGTATATTTATTATAGTTCTGACGATAATAACAGTATAATATGGGTAATAATGCATGTTGTATTGATAATATTGGGAGTAATAAGTATAATTATTGTAGTTCTAGCGATAATAACTGCATAATATGGGTAATAATGCATGTTATATTGATAATATTGGGAGTAATAAGAATAATTATCGTAGTTCTAGCGATAATAACTGCATAATAGGGGTAATAATGCATGTTATATTGATAATATTGGGAGTAATAAGTATAATTATCGTAGTTCTAGCGATAATAACTGCATAATAGGGGTAATAATGCATGTTATACTGATAATAATATAAGTAATAAGTCTAACTATCATAGTTCTAGCGATAATAACTGCATAATATGGGTAATAATGCATGACATATTGATAATATTAGGAGTAATAAGTATAATTATTATAGTTCTAGCGATAATAACTGCATAATATGGGTAATAGTGCATGTTACGTTTATAATATTGGGAGTAATAGGTATAATTATTGTAGTTCTAGCGATAATAACTGCATATTAGGGGTAATAATGCACGTTATACTGATAATAATATGAGTAATAAGTATAACTATTATAGTTCTAGCGATAATAACTGTATAATATGGGTAATAATGCATGACATATTGATAAAAGTAGGTGTAATAAGTATAATTATTATAGTTGTAGCGATAATAACTGCATAATATCGGTAATAGTGTACGTTATATTGATAATAATAAAAGTATTAAGTATAATTGTTATAGATCGAGCGATAATAACTGCATAATATGGGTAATAGTGCATGTTATATTGATAATAATAAAAGAAATAAGTATAATTATTGTAGTTCTAGCGATAATAACTGCATAATATGGGTAATAATGCATGTTATATTGATAATATTGGGAGTAATAAGGATAATTATTGTAGTTCTAGCGATAATAACTGCATAATAGGGGTAATAATGCATGTTATATTGATAATATTGGGAGTAATAAGTATAATTATTATAGTTCTAGCGATAATAACTGCATAATATGGGTAATAATGCATGTTATATTGATAAAATTGGGAGTAATAAGTATAATTATTGTAGTTCTAGCGATAATAACTGTATAATATGGGTAATAATGCATGTTATATTGATAATATTGGGAGTAATAAGTATAATTATTGTAGTTCGAGCGATAATAACTGCATAATATGGGTAATAATGCATGTTATATTGATAATATTGGGAGTAATAAGTATATTTATTATAGTTCTGACGATAATAACAGTATAATATGGGTAATAATGCATGTTATATTGATAATATTGGGAGTAATAAGTATATTTATTATAGTTCTGACGATATTAACAGTATAATATGGGAAATAATGCATGTTATATTGATAATATTGGGAGTAATAAGTATAATTGTTATAGTTCAAGCGATAATAACTGCATAATATGGGTAATAGTGCATGTTATATTGATAATAATAAAAGTAATAAGTATAATTATTGCAGTTCTAGCGATAATAACTGCATAATATGGGTAATAATGCATGTTATATTGATAACATTGGGAGTAATAAGTATAATTATTGTAGTTCTAGCGATAATAACTGCATAATATGGGTAATAATGCATGTTATATTGATAATATTGAGAGTACTAAGTATAATTATCGTAGTTCTAGCGATAATAACTGCATAATATGGGTAATAATGCATGTTATATTGATAATATTGGGAGTAATAGGTATAATTATTGTGGTTCTAGCGATAATAATTGCATAATAGGGGTAATAATGCATGTTATACTGATAATAATATAAGTAATAAGTATAACTATCGTAGTTCTAGCGATAATAACTGCATAATATGGGTAATAATGCATGTTATATTGATAATATTGGGAGTAATAAGTATAATTATTGTAGTTCTAGCGATAATAACTGCATAATAGGGGTTATAATGCATGTTATACTGATAATAATATAAGTAATAAGTATAACTATTATAGTTCTAGCGATAATAACTGTATAATATGGGTAATAATGCATGACATATTGATAAAAGTAGAAGTAATAAGTATAATTATTATAGTTGTAGCGATAAGAACTGCATAACATAGGTAATAGTGCACGTTATATTGATAATAATAAAAGTAATAAGTATAATTATTGTAGTTCTAGCGATAATAACTGTATAATATGGATAATTATGCATGACATATTGATAATATTAGGAGTAATAAGTATAGTTATTATAGTCCTAGCGATAATAACTGCATAATATGGGTAATAATGCATGACATATTGATAATATTAGGAGTATTGAGTATAATTATTGTAGTTCTAGCGATAATAACTGCATAATATGGGCAATAATGCATGTTATATTGATAGTATTGGGATTAATAAGTATATTTATTATAGTTCTGACGATAATAACAGTATAATATGGGTAATAATGCATGTTGTATTGATAATATTGGGAGTAATAAGTATAATTATTGTAGTTCTAGCGATAATAACTGCATAATATGGGTAATAATGCATGTTATATTGATAATATTGGGAGTAATAAGAATAATTATCGTAGTTCTAGCGATAATAACTGCATAATAGGGGTAATAATGCATGTTATATTGATAATATTGGGAGTAATAAGTATAATTATCGTAGTTCTAGCGATAATAACTGCATAATAGGGGTAATAATGCATGTTATACTGATAATAATATAAGTAATAAGTCTAACTATCATAGTTCTAGCGATAATAACTGCATAATATGGGTAATAATGCATGACATATTGATAATATTAGGAGAAATAAGTATAATTATTATAGTCCTAGCGATAATAACTGCATAATGTGGGTAATAGTGCATGTTACGTTTATAATATTGGGAGTAATAGGTATAATTATTGTAGTTCTAGCGATAATAACTGCATATTAGGGGTAATAATGCACGTTATACTGATAATAATATGAGTAATAAGTATAACTATTATAGTTCTAGCGATAATAACTGTATAATATGGGTAATAATGCATGACATATTGATAAAAGTAGGTGTAATAAGTATAATTATTATAGTTGTAGCGATAATAACTGCATAATATCGGTAATAGTGTACGTTATATTGATAATAATAAAAGTATTAAGTATAATTGTTATAGATCGAGCGATAATAACTGCATAATATGGGTAATAGTGCATGTTATATTGATAATAATAAAAGAAATAAGTATAATTATTGTAGTTCTAGCGATAATAACTGCATAATATGGGTAATAATGCATGTTATATTGATAATATTGGGAGTAATAAGGATAATTATTGTAGTTCTAGCGATAATAACTGCATAATAGGGGTAATAATGCATGTTATATTGATAATATTGGGAGTAATAAGTATAATTATTATAGTTCTAGCGATAATAACTGCATAATATGGGTAATAATGCATGTTATATTGATAAAATTGGGAGTAATAAGTATAATTATTGTAGTTCTAGCGATAATAACTGCATAATAGGGGTAATAATGCATGTTATACTGATAATAATATAAGTAATAAGTATAACTATTATAGTTCTAGCGATAATAACTGTGTAATATGGGTAATAATGCATGACATATTGATAATATTAGGAGTAATAAGTATAATTATTATAGTTCTAGCGATAATAACTGCATAATAGGGGTAATAATGCATGTTATACTGATAATAATATAAGTAATAAGTATAACTATTATAGTTCTAGCGATAATAACTGTATAATATGGGTAATAATGCATGTTATATTGATAATATTGGGAGTAATAAGTATAATTATTGTAGTTCGAGCGATAATAACTGCATAATATGGGTAATAATGCATGTTATATTGATAATATTGGGAGTAATAAGTATATTTATTATAGTTCTGACGATAATAACAGTATAATATGGGTAATAATGCATGTTATATTGATAATATTGGGAGTAATAAGTATATTTATTATAGTTCTGACGATATTAACAGTATAATATGGGTAATAATGCATGTTATATTGATAATATTGGGAGTAATAAGTATAATTGTTATAGTTCAAGCGATAATAACTGCATAATATGGGTAATAGTGCATGTTATATTGATAATAATAAAAGTAATAAGTATAATTATTGCAGTTCTAGCGATAATAACTGCATAATATGGGTAATAATGCATGTTATATTGATAACATTGGGAGTAATAAGTATAATTATTGTAGTTCTAGCGATAATAACTGCATAATATGGGTAATAATGCATGTTATATTGATAATATTGGGAGTAATAAGTATATTTATTATAGTTCTAGCGATAATAACTGCATAATATGGGTAATGATGCATGTTATATTGATAACATTGGGAGTAATAAGTATATTTATTATAGTTCTGACGATAATAACAGTATAGTATGGGTAACAATGCATGTTATATTGATAATATTGGGAGTAATAAGTATAATTATTGAAGTTCTAGCGATAATAACTGCATAATATGGGCAATAATGCATGTTATATTGATAATATTGGGAGTAATAAGTATATTTATTATAGTTCTGACGATAATAACAGTATAATATGGGTAATAATGCATGTTATATTGATAATATTGGGAGTAATAAGTATAATTATTGTAGTTCTAGCGATAATAACTGCATACTATGGGTAAAAATGCATGTTATATTGATAATATTGGGAGTAATAAGTATATTTATTATAGTTCTAGCGATAATAACTGCATAATATGGGTAATAATGCATGTTATATTGATAACATTGGGAGTAATAAGTATATTTATTATAGTTCTGACGATAATAACAGTATAATATGGGTAATAGTGCATGTCATACGGATAATAATATAAGTAATAAGTACAACTATTATAGTTCTAGCGATATTAACTGCATAATATGGGTAATAATGCATGTTATATTGATAATATTGGGAGTAATAAGTATACTTATTATAGTTCTGACGATAATAACAGTATAATATGGGTAATAATGCATGTTATATTGATAATATTGGGAGTAATTAGTACAATTATTGTAGTTCTAGCGATAATAACTGCATAATATGGGTAATAATGCATGACATATTTATTAAAGTAGGAGTAATAAGTATAATTATTATAGTTGTAGAGATAATAACTGCATAATATCGGTAATAGTGCACGTTATATTGATAATAATAAAAGTATTAAGTATAATTATTATAGTTCTAGCGATAATAACTGCATAATATGGGAAATAGTGCATGTTATATTGATAATAATAAAAGTAATAATTATAATTATTGCAGTTCTAGCGATAATAACTGCATAATATGGGTAATAATGCATGTTATACTGATAATAATATAAGTAATAAGTATAACTATTATAGTTCTAGTGATAATAACTGTATAATATGGGTAATAATGCATGTTATATTGATAATATTGGGAGTAATAAGTATAATTATTGTAGTTCGAGCGGTAATAACTGCATAATATGGGTAATAATGCATGTTATATTGATAATATTGGGAGTAATAAGTATATTTATTATAGTTCTAGCGATAATAACTGTATAATATTGGGTAATAATGCATGACATATTGATAATATTAGGAGAATTAAGTATAATTATTGTAGTTCTAGCGATAATAACTGCATAATATGGGTAATAATGCATGACATATTGATAATATTAGGAGTAATAAGTATAATTATTATAGTGCTAGCGATAATAACTGCATAATATGGGTAATAATGCATGTTATACTGATAATAATATAAGTGATAAGTATAACTATCATAGTTCTAGCGATAATAACTGTATAATATGGGTAATAATGCATGTTATATTGGTAATATTGGGAGTAATAAGTATAATTATTATAGTTCTAGCGATAATAACTGCATAATATGGGTAATAATGCATGTTATATTGATAATATTGGGAGTAATAAGTATATTTATTATAGTTCTGACGATAATAACAGTATAATATGGGTAATAATGCATGTTATATTGATAATATTGGGAGTAATAAGTATAATTATGATAGTTCTAGCGATAATAACTGCATAATATGGGTAATAATGCATGTTATATTGATAATACTAAAAGTAATAAGTACAATTATTATTGTTCGAGCGATAATAACTGCATAATATGGGTAATAGTGCATGTTATATTGATAATAATAAAAGTAATAAGTATACTTATTGCAGTTCTAGCGATAATAACTACATAATATGGGTAATAGTGCATGTTATATTGATAATAATAATAGTAATAAGTATAATTATTGCAGTTCTAGCGATAATAACTGCATAATATGGGTAATAATGCATGTTATATTGATAACATTGGGAGTAATAAGTATAATTATTGTAGTTCTAGCGATAATAACTGCATACTATGGGTAAAAATGCATGTTATATTGATAATATTGGGAGTAATAAGTATATTTATTATAGTTCTAGCGATAATAACTGCATAATATGGGTAATAATGCATGTTATATTGATAACATTGGGAGTAATAAGTATATTTATTATAGTTCTGACGATAATAACAGTATAATATGGGTAATAGTGCATGTCATACGGATAATAATATAAGTAATAAGTACAACTATTATAGTTCTAGCGATATTAACTGCATAATATGGGTAATAATGCATGTTATATTGATAACATTGGGAGTAATAAGTATATTTATTATAGTTCTGACGATAATAACAGTATAATATGGGTAATAGTGCATGTCATACGGATAATAATATAAGTAATAAGTACAACTATTATAGTTCTAGCGATATTAACTGCATAATATGGGTAATAATGCATGTTATATTAATAATATTGGGAGTAATAAGTATATTTATTATAGTTCTGACGATAATAACAGTATAATATGGGTAATAATGCATGTTATATTGATAATATTGGGAGTAATTAGTACAATTATTGTAGTTCTAGCGATAATAACTGCATAATATGGGTAATAATGCATGACATATTTATTAAAGTAAGAGTAATAAGTATAATTATTATAGTTGTAGAGATAATAACTGCATAATATCGGTAATAGTGCACGTTATATTGATAATAATAAAAGTATTAAGTATAATTATTATAGTTCTAGCGATAATAACTGCATAATATGGGAAATAGTGCATGTTATATTGATAATAATAAAAGTAATAATTATAATTATTGCAGTTCTAGCGATAATAACTGCATAATATGGGTAATAATGCATGTTATACTGATAATAATATAAGTAATAAGTATAACTATTATAGTTCTAGCGATAATAACTGTATAATATGGGTAATAATGCATGTTATATTGATAATATTGGGAGTAATAAGTATAATTATTGTAGTTCGAGCGGTAATAACTGCATAATATGGGTAATAATGCATGTTATATTGATAATATTGGGAGTAATAAGTATATTTATTATAGTTCTAGCGATAATAACTGTATAATATGGGTAATAATGCATGACATATTGATAATATTAGGAGAATTAAGTATAATTATTGTAGTTCTAGCGATAATAACTGCATAATATGGGTAATAATGCATGACATATTGATAATATTAGGAGTAATAAGTATAATTATTATAGTGCTAGCGATAATAACTGCATAATATGGGTAATAATGCATGTTATACTGATAATAATATAAGTGATAAGTATAACTATCATAGTTCTAGCGATAATAACTGCATAATATGGGTAATAATGCATGTTATATTGATAATATTGGGAGTAATAGGTATAATTATTATAGTTCTAGCGATAATAACTGCATAATATGGGTAATAATGCATGTTATATTGATAAAATTGGGAGTAATAAGTATAATTATTGTAGTTCTAGCGATAATAACTGCATAATAGGGGTAATAATGCATGTTATACTGATAATAATATAAGTAATAAGTATAACTATTATAGTTCTAGCGATAATAACTGTGTAATATGGGTAATAATGCATGACATATTGATAATATTAGGAGTAATAAGTATAATTATTATAGTTCTAGCGATAATAACTGCATAATAGGGGTAATAATGCATGTTATACTGATAATAATATAAGTAATAAGTATAACTATTATAGTTCTAGCGATAATAACTGTATAATATGGGTAATAATGCATGTTATATTGATAATATTGGGAGTAATAAGTATAATTATTGTAGTTCGAGCGATAATAACTGCATAATATGGGTAATAATGCATGTTATATTGATAATATTGGGAGTAATAAGTATATTTATTATAGTTCTGACGATAATAACAGTATAATGTGGGTAATAATGCATGTTATATTGATAATATTGGGAGTAATAAGTATATTTATTATAGTTCTGACGATATTAACAGTATAATATGGGTAATAATGCATGTTATATTGATAATATTGGGAGTAATAAGTATAATTGTTATAGTTCAAGCGATAATAACTGCATAATATGGGTAATAGTGCATGTTATATTGATAATAATAAAAGTAATAAGTATAATTATTGCAGTTCTAGCGATAATAACAGTATAATATGGGTAATAATGCATGTTGTATTGATAATATTGGGAGTAATAAGTATAATTATTGTAGTTCTAGCGATAATAACTGCATAATATGGGTAATAATGCATGTTATATTGATAATATTGGGAGTAATAAGAATAATTATCGTAGTTCTAGCGATAATAACTGCATAATAGGGGTAATAATGCATGTTATATTGATAATATTGGGAGTAATAAGTATAATTATCGTAGTTCTAGCGATAATAACTGCATAATAGGGGTAATAATGCATGTTATACTGATAATAATATAAGTAATAAGTCTAACTATCATAGTTCTAGCGATAATAACTGCATAATATGGGTAATAATGCATGACATATTGATAATATTAGGAGAAATAAGTATAATTATTATAGTTCTAGCGATAATAACTGCATAATGTGGGTAATAGTGCATGTTACGTTTATAATATTGGGAGTAATAGGTATAATTATTGTAGTTCTAGCGATAATAACTGCATATTAGGGGTAATAATGCACGTTATACTGATAATAATATGAGTAATAAGTATAACTATTATAGTTCTAGCGATAATAACTGTATAATATGGGTAATAATGCATGACATATTGATAAAAGTAGGTGTAATAAGTATAATTATTATAGTTGTAGCGATAATAACTGCATAATATCGGTAATAGTGTACGTTATATTGATAATAATAAAAGTATTAAGTATAATTGTTATAGATCGAGCGATAATAACTGCATAATATGGGTAATAGTGCATGTTATATTGATAATAATAAAAGAAATAAGTATAATTATTGTAGTTCTAGCGATAATAACTGCATAATATGGGTAATAATGCATGTTATATTGATAATATTGGGAGTAATAAGGATAATTATTGTAGTTCTAGCGATAATAACTGCATAATAGGGGTAATAATGCATGTTATATTGATAATATTGGGAGTAATAAGTATAATTATTATAGTTCTAGCGATAATAACTGCATAATATGGGTAATAATGCATGTTATATTGATAAAATTGGGAGTAATAAGTATAATTATTGTAGTTCTAGCGATAATAACTGCATAATAGGGGTAATAATGCATGTTATACTGATAATAATATAAGTAATAAGTATAACTATTATAGTTCTAGCGATAATAACTGTGTAATATGGGTAATAATGCATGACATATTGATAATATTAGGAGTAATAAGTATAATTATTATAGTTCTAGCGATAATAACTGCATAATAGGGGTAATAATGCATGTTATACTGATAATAATATAAGTAATAAGTATAACTATTATAGTTCTAGCGATAATAACTGTATAATATGGGTAATAATGCATGTTATATTGATAATATTGGGAGTAATAAGTATAATTATTGTAGTTCGAGCGATAATAACTGCATAATATGGGTAATAATGCATGTTATATTGATAATATTGGGAGTAATAAGTATATTTATTATAGTTCTGACGATAATAACAGTATAATATGGGTAATAATGCATGTTATATTGATAATATTGGGAGTAATAAGTATATTTATTATAGTTCTGACGATATTAACAGTATAATATGGGTAATAATGCATGTTATATTGATAATATTGGGAGTAATAAGTATAATTGTTATAGTTCAAGCGATAATAACTGCATAATATGGGTAATAGTGCATGTTATATTGATAATAATAAAAGTAATAAGTATAATTATTGCAGTTCTAGCGATAATAACTGCATAATATGGGTAATAATGCATGTTATATTGATAACATTGGGAGTAATAAGTATAATTATTGTAGTTCTAGCGATAATAACTGCATAATATGGGTAATAATGCATGTTATATTGATAATATTGGGAGTAATAAGTATATTTATTATAGTTCTAGCGATAATAACTGCATAATATGGGTAATGATGCATGTTATATTGATAACATTGGGAGTAATAAGTATATTTATTATAGTTCTGACGATAATAACAGTATAGTATGGGTAACAATGCATGTTATATTGATAATATTGGGAGTAATAAGTATAATTATTGAAGTTCTAGCGATAATAACTGCATAATATGGGCAATAATGCATGTTATATTGATAATATTGGGAGTAATAAGTATATTTATTATAGTTCTGACGATAATAACAGTATAATATGGGTAATAATGCATGTTATATTGATAATATTGGGAGTAATAAGTATAATTATTGTAGTTCTAGCGATAATAACTGCATACTATGGGTAAAAATGCATGTTATATTGATAATATTGGGAGTAATAAGTATATTTATTATAGTTCTAGCGATAATAACTGCATAATATGGGTAATAATGCATGTTATATTGATAACATTGGGAGTAATAAGTATATTTATTATAGTTCTGACGATAATAACAGTATAATATGGGTAATAGTGCATGTCATACGGATAATAATATAAGTAATAAGTACAACTATTATAGTTCTAGCGATATTAACTGCATAATATGGGTAATAATGCATGTTATATTGATAATATTGGGAGTAATAAGTATATTTATTATAGTTCTGACGATAATAACAGTATAATATGGGTAATAATGCATGTTATATTGATAATATTGGGAGTAATTAGTACAATTATTGTAGTTCTAGCGATAATAACTGCATAATATGGGTAATAATGCATGACATATTTATTAAAGTAGGAGTAATAAGTATAATTATTATAGTTGTAGAGATAATAACTGCATAATATCGGTAATAGTGCACGTTATATTGATAATAATAAAAGTATTAAGTATAATTATTATAGTTCTAGCGATAATAACTGCATAATATGGGAAATAGTGCATGTTATATTGATAATAATAAAAGTAATAATTATAATTATTGCAGTTCTAGCGATAATAACTGCATAATATGGGTAATAATGCATGTTATACTGATAATAATATAAGTAATAAGTATAACTATTATAGTTCTAGTGATAATAACTGTATAATATGGGTAATAATGCATGTTATATTGATAATATTGGGAGTAATAAGTATAATTATTGTAGTTCGAGCGGTAATAACTGCATAATATGGGTAATAATGCATGTTATATTGATAATATTGGGAGTAATAAGTATATTTATTATAGTTCTAGCGATAATAACTGTATAATATTGGGTAATAATGCATGACATATTGATAATATTAGGAGAATTAAGTATAATTATTGTAGTTCTAGCGATAATAACTGCATAATATGGGTAATAATGCATGACATATTGATAATATTAGGAGTAATAAGTATAATTATTATAGTGCTAGCGATAATAACTGCATAATATGGGTAATAATGCATGTTATACTGATAATAATATAAGTGATAAGTATAACTATCATAGTTCTAGCGATAATAACTGTATAATATGGGTAATAATGCATGTTATATTGGTAATATTGGGAGTAATAAGTATAATTATTATAGTTCTAGCGATAATAACTGCATAATATGGGTAATAATGCATGTTATATTGATAATATTGGGAGTAATAAGTATATTTATTATAGTTCTGACGATAATAACAGTATAATATGGGTAATAATGCATGTTATATTGATAATATTGGGAGTAATAAGTATAATTATGATAGTTCTAGCGATAATAACTGCATAATATGGGTAATAATGCATGTTATATTGATAATACTAAAAGTAATAAGTACAATTATTATTGTTCGAGCGATAATAACTGCATAATATGGGTAATAGTGCATGTTATATTGATAATAATAAAAGTAATAAGTATACTTATTGCAGTTCTAGCGATAATAACTACATAATATGGGTAATAGTGCATGTTATATTGATAATAATAATAGTAATAAGTATAATTATTGCAGTTCTAGCGATAATAACTGCATAATATGGGTAATAATGCATGACATATTGATAATATTAGGAGAAATAAGTATAATTATTATAGTTCTAGCGATAATAACTGCATAATGTGGGTAATAGTGCATGTTACGTTTATAATATTGGGAGTAATAGGTATAATTATTGTAGTTCTAGCGATAATAACTGCATATTAGGGGTAATAATGCACGTTATACTGATAATAATATGAGTAATAAGTATAACTATTATAGTTCTAGCGATAATAACTGTATAATATGGGTAATAATGCATGACATATTGATAAAAGTAGGTGTAATAAGTATAATTATTATAGTTGTAGCGATAATAACTGCATAATATCGGTAATAGTGTACGTTATATTGATAATAATAAAAGTATTAAGTATAATTGTTATAGATCGAGCGATAATAACTGCATAATATGGGTAATAGTGCATGTTATATTGATAATAATAAAAGAAATAAGTATAATTATTGTAGTTCTAGCGATAATAACTGCATAATATGGGTAATAATGCATGTTATATTGATAATATTGGGAGTAATAAGGATAATTATTGTAGTTCTAGCGATAATAACTGCATAATAGGGGTAATAATGCATGTTATATTGATAATATTGGGAGTAATAAGTATAATTATTATAGTTCTAGCGATAATAACTGCATAATATGGGTAATAATGCATGTTATATTGATAAAATTGGGAGTAATAAGTATAATTATTGTAGTTCTAGCGATAATAACTGCATAATAGGGGTAATAATGCATGTTATACTGATAATAATATAAGTAATAAGTATAACTATTATAGTTCTAGCGATAATAACTGTGTAATATGGGTAATAATGCATGACATATTGATAATATTAGGAGTAATAAGTATAATTATTATAGTTCTAGCGATAATAACTGCATAATAGGGGTAATAATGCATGTTATACTGATAATAATATAAGTAATAAGTATAACTATTATAGTTCTAGCGATAATAACTGTATAATATGGGTAATAATGCATGTTATATTGATAATATTGGGAGTAATAAGTATAATTATTGTAGTTCGAGCGATAATAACTGCATAATATGGGTAATAATGCATGTTATATTGATAATATTGGGAGTAATAAGTATATTTATTATAGTTCTGACGATAATAACAGTATAATATGGGTAATAATGCATGTTATATTGATAATATTGGGAGTAATAAGTATATTTATTATAGTTCTGACGATATTAACAGTATAATATGGGTAATAATGCATGTTATATTGATAATATTGGGAGTAATAAGTATAATTGTTATAGTTCAAGCGATAATAACTGCATAATATGGGTAATAGTGCATGTTATATTGATAATAATAAAAGTAATAAGTATAATTATTGCAGTTCTAGCGATAATAACTGCATAATATGGGTAATAATGCATGTTATATTGATAACATTGGGAGTAATAAGTATAATTATTGTAGTTCTAGCGATAATAACTGCATAATATGGGTAATAATGCATGTTATATTGATAATATTGGGAGTAATAAGTATATTTATTATAGTTCTAGCGATAATAACTGCATAATATGGGTAATGATGCATGTTATATTGATAACATTGGGAGTAATAAGTATATTTATTATAGTTCTGACGATAATAACAGTATAGTATGGGTAACAATGCATGTTATATTGATAATATTGGGAGTAATAAGTATAATTATTGAAGTTCTAGCGATAATAACTGCATAATATGGGCAATAATGCATGTTATATTGATAATATTGGGAGTAATAAGTATATTTATTATAGTTCTGACGATAATAACAGTATAATATGGGTAATAATGCATGTTATATTGATAATATTGGGAGTAATAAGTATAATTATTGTAGTTCTAGCGATAATAACTGCATACTATGGGTAAAAATGCATGTTATATTGATAATATTGGGAGTAATAAGTATATTTATTATAGTTCTAGCGATAATAACTGCATAATATGGGTAATAATGCATGTTATATTGATAACATTGGGAGTAATAAGTATATTTATTATAGTTCTGACGATAATAACAGTATAATATGGGTAATAGTGCATGTCATACGGATAATAATATAAGTAATAAGTACAACTATTATAGTTCTAGCGATATTAACTGCATAATATGGGTAATAATGCATGTTATATTGATAATATTGGGAGTAATAAGTATATTTATTATAGTTCTGACGATAATAACAGTATAATATGGGTAATAATGCATGTTATATTGATAATATTGGGAGTAATTAGTACAATTATTGTAGTTCTAGCGATAATAACTGCATAATATGGGTAATAATGCATGACATATTTATTAAAGTAGGAGTAATAAGTATAATTATTATAGTTGTAGAGATAATAACTGCATAATATCGGTAATAGTGCACGTTATATTGATAATAATAAAAGTATTAAGTATAATTATTATAGTTCTAGCGATAATAACTGCATAATATGGGAAATAGTGCATGTTATATTGATAATAATAAAAGTAATAATTATAATTATTGCAGTTCTAGCGATAATAACTGCATAATATGGGTAATAATGCATGTTATACTGATAATAATATAAGTAATAAGTATAACTATTATAGTTCTAGTGATAATAACTGTATAATATGGGTAATAATGCATGTTATATTGATAATATTGGGAGTAATAAGTATAATTATTGTAGTTCGAGCGGTAATAACTGCATAATATGGGTAATAATGCATGTTATATTGATAATATTGGGAGTAATAAGTATATTTATTATAGTTCTAGCGATAATAACTGTATAATATTGGGTAATAATGCATGACATATTGATAATATTAGGAGAATTAAGTATAATTATTGTAGTTCTAGCGATAATAACTGCATAATATGGGTAATAATGCATGACATATTGATAATATTAGGAGTAATAAGTATAATTATTATAGTGCTAGCGATAATAACTGCATAATATGGGTAATAATGCATGTTATACTGATAATAATATAAGTGATAAGTATAACTATCATAGTTCTAGCGATAATAACTGTATAATATGGGTAATAATGCATGTTATATTGGTAATATTGGGAGTAATAAGTATAATTATTATAGTTCTAGCGATAATAACTGCATAATATGGGTAATAATGCATGTTATATTGATAATATTGGGAGTAATAAGTATATTTATTATAGTTCTGACGATAATAACAGTATAATATGGGTAATAATGCATGTTATATTGATAATATTGGGAGTAATAAGTATAATTATGATAGTTCTAGCGATAATAACTGCATAATATGGGTAATAATGCATGTTATATTGATAATACTAAAAGTAATAAGTACAATTATTATTGTTCGAGCGATAATAACTGCATAATATGGGTAATAGTGCATGTTATATTGATAATAATAAAAGTAATAAGTATACTTATTGCAGTTCTAGCGATAATAACTACATAATATGGGTAATAGTGCATGTTATATTGATAATAATAATAGTAATAAGTATAATTATTGCAGTTCTAGCGATAATAACTGCATAATATGGGTAATAATGCATGTTATATTGATAACATTGGGAGTAATAAGTATAATTATTGTAGTTCTAGCGATAATAACTGCATACTATGGGTAAAAATGCATGTTATATTGATAATATTGGGAGTAATAAGTATAATTATTGTAGTTCTAGCGATAATAACTGCATAATATGGGTAATAATGCATGTTATATTGATAACATTGGGAGTAATAAGTATATTTATTA
The DNA here is from genome assembly GCA_963576845.1 of Megachile leachella. Taxonomy (NCBI): domain Eukaryota; kingdom Metazoa; phylum Arthropoda; class Insecta; order Hymenoptera; family Megachilidae; genus Megachile; species Megachile leachella. The sequence goes on from CAUYWW010000092.1 coordinate 316,136, forward strand.
TAGTTCTGACGATAATAACAGTATAATATGGGTAATAGTGCATGTCATACGGATAATAATATAAGTAATAAGTACAACTATTATAGTTCTAGCGATATTAACTGCATAATATGGGTAATAATGCATGTTATATTGATAACATTGGGAGTAATAAGTATATTTATTATAGTTCTGACGATAATAACAGTATAATATGGGTAATAGTGCATGTCATACGGATAATAATATAAGTAATAAGTACAACTATTATAGTTCTAGCGATATTAACTGCATAATATGGGTAATAATGCATGTTATATTAATAATATTGGGAGTAATAAGTATATTTATTATAGTTCTGACGATAATAACAGTATAATATGGGTAATAATGCATGTTATATTGATAATATTGGGAGTAATTAGTACAATTATTGTAGTTCTAGCGATAATAACTGCATAATATGGGTAATAATGCATGACATATTTATTAAAGTAAGAGTAATAAGTATAATTATTATAGTTGTAGAGATAATAACTGCATAATATCGGTAATAGTGCACGTTATATTGATAATAATAAAAGTATTGAGTATAATTATTATAGTTCTAGCGATAATAACTGCATAATATGGGAAATAGTGCATGTTATATTGATAATAATAAAAGTAATAATTATAATTATTGCAGTTCTAGCGATAATAACTGCATAATATGGGTAATAATGCATGTTATACTGATAATAATATAAGTAATAAGTATAACTATTATAGTTCTAGCGATAATAACTGTATAATATGGGTAATAATGCATGTTATATTGATAATATTGGGAGTAATAAGTATAATTATTGTAGTTCGAGCGGTAATAACTGCATAATATGGGTAATAATGCATGTTATATTGATAATATTGGGAGTAATAAGTATATTTATTATAGTTCTAGCGATAATAACTGTATAATATGGGTAATAATGCATGACATATTGATAATATTAGGAGAATTAAGTATAATTATTGTAGTTCTAGCGATAATAACTGCATAATATGGGTAATAATGCATGACATATTGATAATATTAGGAGTAATAAGTATAATTATTATAGTGCTAGCGATAATAACTGCATAATATGGGTAATAATGCATGTTATACTGATAATAATATAAGTGATAAGTATAACTATCATAGTTCTAGCGATAATAACTGCATAATATGGGTAATAATGCATGTTATATTGATAATATTGGGAGTAATAGGTATAATTATTGTGGTTCTAGCGATAATAACTGCATAATAGGGGTAATAATGCATGTTATACTGATAATAATACAAGTAATAAGTATAACTATCATAGTTCTAGCGATAATAACTGCATAATATGGGTAATAATGCATGACATATTGATAATATTAGGAGTAATAAGTATAATTATTATAGTTCTAGCGATAATAACTGCATAATATGGGTAATAGTGCATGTTACATTTATAATATTGGGAGTAATAGGTATAATTATTGTAGTTGTAGCGATAATAACTGCATATTAGGGGTAATAATGCACGTTATACTGATAATAATATGAGTAATAAGTATAACTATTATAGTTCTAGCGATAATAACTGTATAATATGGGTAATAATGCATGACATATTGATAAAAGTAGGTGTAATAAGTATAATTATTATAGTTGTAGCGATAATAACTGCATAATATCGGTAATAGTGTACGTTATATTGATAATAATAAAAGTATTAAGTATAATTGTTATAGATCGAGCGATAATAACTGCATAATATGGGTAATAGTGCATGTTATATTGATAATAATAAAAGAAATAAGTATAATTATTGTAGTTCTAGCGATAATAACTGCATAATATGGGTAATAATGCATGTTATATTGATAATATTGGGAGTAATAAGGATAATTATTGCAGTTCTAGCGATAATAACTGCATAATATGGGTAATAATGCATGTTATACTGATAATAATATAAGTAATAAGTATAACTATTATAGTTCTAGCGATAATAACTGTATAATATGGGTAATAAGGCATGTTATATTGATAATATTGGGAGTAATAAGTATAATTATTGTAGTTCGAGCGGTAATAACTGCATAATATGGGTAATAGTGCATGTTATATTGATAATATTGGGCGTAATAAGTATATTTATTATAGTTCTGACGATAATAACAGTATAATATGGGTAATAATGCATGTTATATTGATAATATTGGGAGTAATAAGTATAATTATTATAGTTCTAGCTATAATAACTGCATAATATGGGTAATAATGCATGTTATATTGATAATATTGGGAGTAATAAGTATAATTATTGTAGTTCTAGCGATAATAACTGCATAATAGGGGTAATAATGCATGTTATACTGATAATAATATAAGTAATAAGTATAACTATTATAGTTCTAGCGATAATAACTGTGTAATATGGGTAATAATGCATGACATATTGATAATATTAGGAGTAATAAGTATAATTATTATAGTTCTAGCGATAATAACTGCATAATAGGGGTAATAATGCATGTTATACTGATAATAATATAAGTAATAAGTATAACTATTATAGTTCTAGCGATAATAACTGTATAATATGGGTAATAATGCATGTTATATTGATAATATTGGGAGTAATAAGTATAATTATTGTAGTTCGAGCGGTAATAACTGCATAATATGGGTAATAGTGCATGTTATATTGATAATAATAAAAGTAATAAGTATAATTATTGTAGTTCGAGCGATAATAACTGCATAATAGGGGTAATAATGCATGTTATACTAATAATAATATAAGTAATAAGTATAACTATTATAGTTCTAGCGATATTAACTGCATAATATGGGTAATAATGCATGTTATATTGATAATATTGGGAGTAATAAGTATATTTATTATAGTTCTGACGATATTAACAGTATAATATGGGTAATAATGCATGTTATATTGATAATATTGGGAGTAATAAGTATAATTGTTATAGTTCAAGCGATAATAACTGCATAATATGGGTAATAGTGCATGTTATATTGATAATAATAAAAGTAATAAGTATAATTATTGCAGTTCTAGCGATAATAACTGCATAATATGGGTAATAATGCATGTTATATTGATAACATTGGGAGTAATAAGTATAATTATTGTAGTTCTAGCGATAATAACTGCATAATATGGGTAATAATGCATGTTATATTGATAATATTGGGAGTAATAAGTATATTTATTATAGTTCTAGCGATAATAACTGCATAATATGGGTAATAATGCATGTTATATTGATAACATTGGGAGTAATAAGTATATTTATTATAGTTCTGACGATAATAACAGTATAGTATGGGTAACAATGCATGTTATATTGATAATATTGGGAGTAATAAGTATAATTATTATAGTTCTAGCGATAATAACTGCATAATATGGGTAATAATGCATGTTATATTGATAACATTGGGAGTAATAAGTATAATTATTGTAGTTCTAGCGATAATAACTGCATAATATGGGCAATAATGCATGTTATATTGATAGTATTGGGATTAATAAGTATATTTATTATAGTTCTGACGATAATAACAGTATAATATGGGTAATAATGCATGTTGTATTGATAATATTGGGAGTAATAAGTATAATTATTGAAGTTCTAGCGATAATAACTGCATAATATGGGTAATAATGCATGTTATATTGATAATATTGGGAGTAATAAGAATAATTATCGTAGTTCTAGCGATAATAACTGCATAATAGGGGTAATAATGCATGTTATGTTGATAATATTGGGAGTAATAAGTATAATTATCGTAGTTCTAGCGATAATAACTGCATAATAGGGGTAATAATGCATGTTATACTGATAATAATATAAGTAATAAGTATAACTATTATAGTTCTAGCGATAATAACTGTGTAATATGGGTAATAATGCATGACATATTGATAATATTAGGAGTAATAAGTATAATTATTATAGTTCTAGCGATAATAACTGCATAATAGGGGTAATAATGCATGTTATACTGATAATAATATAAGTAATAAGTATAACTATCATAGTTCTAGCGATAATAACTGCATAATATGGGTAATAATGCATGACATATTGATAATATTAAGAGTAATAAGTATAATTATTATAGTTCTAGCGATAATACCTGCATAATATGGGTAATAATGCATGTTATACAGATAATAATATAAGTAATAAGTATAACTACTATAGTTCTAGCGATAATAACTGCATAATATGGGTAATAGTGAATGTTATATTGATAATATTGGGAGTAATAAGTATATTTATTATAGTTCTGACGATAATAACAGTATAATATGGGTAATAATGCATGTTATATTGATAATATTGGGAGTAATAAGTATAATTATTGTAGTTCTAGCGATAATAACTGCATAATAGGGGTTATAATGCATGTTATACTGATAATAATATAAGTAATAAGTATAACTATTATAGTTCTAGCGATAATAACTGTATAATATGGGTAATAATGCATGACATATTGATAAAAGTAGGAGTAATAAGTATAATTATTATAGTTGTAGCGATAAGAACTGCATAATATAGGTAATAGTGCACGTTATATTGATAATAATAAAAGTAATAAGTATAATTATTGTAGTTCTAGCGATAATAACTGTATAATATGGATAATTATGCATGACATATTGATAATATTAGGAGTAATAAGTATAGTTATTATAGTCCTAGCGATAATAACTGCATAATATGGGTGATAATGCATGACATATTGATAATATTAGGAGTATTGAGTATAATTATTGTAGTTCTAGCGATAATAACTGCATAATATGGGTAATAATGCATGACATATTGATAATATTAGGAGTAATAAGTATAATTATTATAGTTCTAGCGATAATAACTGTATAATATGGGTAATAATGCATGACATATTGATAATATTAGGAGAATTAAGTATAATTATTGTAGTTCTAGCGATAATAACTGCATAATATGGGTAATAATGCATGACATATTGATAATATTAGGAGCAATAAGTATAATTATTATAGTGCTAGCGATAATAACTGCATAATATGGGTAATAATGCATGTTATACTGATAATAATATAAGTGATAAGTATAACTATCATAGTTCTAGCGATAATAACTGCATAATATGGGTAATAATGCATGTTATATTGATAATATTGGGAGTAATAGGTATAATTATTGTGGTTCTAGCGATAATAACTGCATAATAGGGGTAATAATGCATGTTATACTGATAATAATATAAGTAATAAGTATAACTATCATAGTTCTAGCGATAATAACTGCATAATATGGGTAATAATGCATGACATATTGATAATATTAGGAGTAATAAGTATAATTATTATAGTTCTAGCGATAATAACTGCATAATATGGGTAATAATGCATGTTATACTGATAATAATATAAGTAATAAGTATAACTATTATAGTTCTAGCGATAATAACTGTATAATATGGGTAATAAGGCATGTTATATTGATAATATTGGGAGTAATAAGTATAATTATTGTAGTTCGAGCGGTAATAACTGCATAATATGGGTAATAGTGCATGTTATATTGATAATATTGGGCGTAATAAGTATATTTATTATAGTTCTGACGATAATAACAGTATAATATGGGTAATAATGCATGTTATATTGATAATATTGGGAGTAATAAGTATAATTATTATAGTTCTAGCTATAATAACTGCATAATATGGGTAATAATGCATGTTATATTGATAATATTGGGAGTAATAAGTATAATTATTGTAGTTCTAGCGATAATAACTGCATAATAGGGGTAATAATGCATGTTATACTGATAATAATATAAGTAATAAGTATAACTATTATAGTTCTAGCGATAATAACTGTGTAATATGGGTAATAATGCATGACATATTAATAATATTAGGAGTAATAAGTATAATTATTATAGTTCTAGCGATAATAACTGCATAATAGGGGTAATAATGCATGTTATACTGATAATAATATAAGTAATAAGTATAACTATTATAGTTCTAGCGATAATAACTGTATAATATGGGTAATAATGCATGTTATATTGATAATATTGGGAGTAATAAGTATAATTATTGTAGTTCGAGCGGTAATAACTGCATAATATGGGTAATAGTGCATGTTATATTGATAATAATAAAAGTAATAAGTATAATTATTGTAGTTCGAGCGATAATAACTGCATAATAGGGGTAATAATGCATGTTATACTAATAATAATATAAGTAATAAGTATAACTATTATAGTTCTAGCGATATTAACTGCATAATATGGGTAATAATGCATGTTATATTGATAATATTGGGAGTAATAAGTATATTTATTATAGTTCTGACGATATTAACAGTATAATATGGGTAATAATGCATGTTATATTGATAATATTGGGAGTAATAAGTATAATTGTTATAGTTCAAGCGATAATAACTGCATAATATGGGTAATAGTGCATGTTATATTGATAATAATAAAAGTAATAAGTATAATTATTGCAGTTCTAGCGATAATAACTGCATAATATGGGTAATAATGCATGTTATATTGATAACATTGGGAGTAATAAGTATAATTATTGTAGTTCTAGCGATAATAACTGCATAATATGGGTAATAATGCATGTTATATTGATAATATTGGGAGTAATAAGTATATTTATTATAGTTCTAGCGATAATAACTGCATAATATGGGTAATAATGCATGTTATATTGATAACATTGGGAGTAATAAGTATATTTATTATAGTTCTGACGATAATAACAGTATAGTATGGGTAACAATGCATGTTATATTGATAATATTGGGAGTAATAAGTATAATTATTATAGTTCTAGCGATAATAACTGCATAATATGGGTAATAATGCATGTTATATTGATAACATTGGGAGTAATAAGTATAATTATTGTAGTTCTAGCGATAATAACTGCATAATATGGGCAATAATGCATGTTATATTGATAGTATTGGGATTAATAAGTATATTTATTATAGTTCTGACGATAATAACAGTATAATATGGGTAATAATGCATGTTGTATTGATAATATTGGGAGTAATAAGTATAATTATTGAAGTTCTAGCGATAATAACTGCATAATATGGGTAATAATGCATGTTATATTGATAATATTGGGAGTAATAAGAATAATTATCGTAGTTCTAGCGATAATAACTGCATAATAGGGGTAATAATGCATGTTATGTTGATAATATTGGGAGTAATAAATATAATTATCGTAGTTCTAGCGATAATAACTGCATAATAGGGGTAATAATGCATGTTATACTGATAATAATATAAGTAATAAGTATAACTATTATAGTTCTAGCGATAATAACTGTGTAATATGGGTAATAATGCATGACATATTGATAATATTAGGAGTAATAAGTATAATTATTATAGTTCTAGCGATAATAACTGCATAATAGGGGTAATAATGCATGTTATACTGATAATAATATAAGTAATAAGTATAACTATCATAGTTCTAGCGATAATAACTGCATAATATGGGTAATAATGCATGACATATTGATAATATTAAGAGTAATAAGTATAATTATTATAGTTCTAGCGATAATACCTGCATAATATGGGTAATAATGCATGTTATACAGATAATAATATAAGTAATAAGTATAACTACTATAGTTCTAGCGATAATAACTGCATAATATGGGTAATAGTGAATGTTATATTGATAATATTGGGAGTAATAAGTATATTTATTATAGTTCTGACGATAATAACAGTATAATATGGGTAATAATGCATGTTATATTGATAATATTGGGAGTAATAAGTATAATTATTGTAGTTCTAGCGATAATAACTGCATAATAGGGGTTATAATGCATGTTATACTGATAATAATATAAGTAATAAGTATAACTATTATAGTTCTAGCGATAATAACTGTATAATATGGGTAATAATGCATGACATATTGATAAAAGTAGGAGTAATAAGTATAATTATTATAGTTGTAGCGATAAGAACTGCATAATATAGGTAATAGTGCACGTTATATTGATAATAATAAAAGTAATAAGTATAATTATTGTAGTTCTAGCGATAATAACTGTATAATATGGATAATTATGCATGACATATTGATAATATTAGGAGTAATAAGTATAGTTATTATAGTCCTAGCGATAATAACTGCATAATATGGGTGATAATGCATGACATATTGATAATATTAGGAGTATTGAGTATAATTATTGTAGTTCTAGCGATAATAACTGCATAATATGGGTAATAATGCATGACATATTGATAATATTAGGAGTAATAAGTATAATTATTATAGTTCTAGCGATAATAACTGTATAATATGGGTAATAATGCATGACATATTGATAATATTAGGAGAATTAAGTATAATTATTGTAGTTCTAGCGATAATAACTGCATAATATGGGTAATAATGCATGACATATTGATAATATTAGGAGCAATAAGTATAATTATTATAGTGCTAGCGATAATAACTGCATAATATGGGTAATAATGCATGTTATACTGATAATAATATAAGTGATAAGTATAACTATCATAGTTCTAGCGATAATAACTGCATAATATGGGTAATAATGCATGTTATAATGATAATATTGGGAGTAATAAGTATATTTATTATAGTTCTAGCGATAATAACTGTATAATATGGGTAATAATGCATGACATATTGATAATATTAGGAGAATTAAGTATAATTATTGTAGTTCTAGCGATAATAACTGCATAATATGGGTAATAATGCATGACATATTGATAATATTAGGAGTAATAAGTATAATTATTATAGTGCTAGCGATAATAACTGCATAATATGGGTAATAATGCATGTTATACTGATAATAATATAAGTGATAAGTATAACTATCATAGTTCTAGCGATAATAACTGCATAATATGGGTAATAATGCATGTTATATTGATAATATTGGGAGTAATAGGTATAATTATTGTGGTTCTAGCGATAATAACTGCATAATAGGGGTAATAATGCATGTTATACTGATAATAATACAAGTAATAAGTATAACTATCATAGTTCTAGCGATAATAACTGCATAATATGGGTAATAATGCATGACATATTGATAATATTAGGAGTAATAAGTATAATTATTATAGTTCTAGCGATAATAACTGCATAATATGGGTAATAGTGCATGTTACATTTATAATATTGGGAGTAATAGGTATAATTATTGTAGTTGTAGCGATAATAACTGCATATTAGGGGTAATAATGCACGTTATACTGATAATAATATGAGTAATAAGTATAACTATTATAGTTCTAGCGATAATAACTGTATAATATGGGTAATAATGCATGACATATTGATAAAAGTAGGTGTAATAAGTATAATTATTATAGTTGTAGCGATAATAACTGCATAATATCGGTAATAGTGTACGTTATATTGATAATAATAAAAGTATTAAGTATAATTGTTATAGATCGAGCGATAATAACTGCATAATATGGGTAATAGTGCATGTTATATTGATAATAATAAAAGAAATAAGTATAATTATTGTAGTTCTAGCGATAATAACTGCATAATATGGGTAATAATGCATGTTATATTGATAATATTGGGAGTAATAAGGATAATTATTGCAGTTCTAGCGATAATAACTGCATAATATGGGTAATAATGCATGTTATACTGATAATAATATAAGTAATAAGTATAACTATTATAGTTCTAGCGATAATAACTGTATAATATGGGTAATAAGGCATGTTATATTGATAATATTGGGAGTAATAAGTATAATTATTGTAGTTCGAGCGGTAATAACTGCATAATATGGGTAATAGTGCATGTTATATTGATAATATTGGGCGTAATAAGTATATTTATTATAGTTCTGACGATAATAACAGTATAATATGGGTAATAATGCATGTTATATTGATAATATTGGGAGTAATAAGTATAATTATTATAGTTCTAGCTATAATAACTGCATAATATGGGTAATAATGCATGTTATATTGATAATATTGGGAGTAATAAGTATAATTATTGTAGTTCTAGCGATAATAACTGCATAATAGGGGTAATAATGCATGTTATACTGATAATAATATAAGTAATAAGTATAACTATTATAGTTCTAGCGATAATAACTGTGTAATATGGGTAATAATGCATGACATATTGATAATATTAGGAGTAATAAGTATAATTATTATAGTTCTAGCGATAATAACTGCATAATAGGGGTAATAATGCATGTTATACTGATAATAATATAAGTAATAAGTATAACTATTATAGTTCTAGCGATAATAACTGTATAATATGGGTAATAATGCATGTTATATTGATAATATTGGGAGTAATAAGTATAATTATTGTAGTTCGAGCGGTAATAACTGCATAATATGGGTAATAGTGCATGTTATATTGATAATAATAAAAGTAATAAGTATAATTATTGTAGTTCGAGCGATAATAACTGCATAATAGGGGTAATAATGCATGTTATACTAATAATAATATAAGTAATAAGTATAACTATTATAGTTCTAGCGATATTAACTGCATAATATGGGTAATAATGCATGTTATATTGATAATATTGGGAGTAATAAGTATATTTATTATAGTTCTGACGATATTAACAGTATAATATGGGTAATAATGCATGTTATATTGATAATATTGGGAGTAATAAGTATAATTGTTATAGTTCAAGCGATAATAACTGCATAATATGGGTAATAGTGCATGTTATATTGATAATAATAAAAGTAATAAGTATAATTATTGCAGTTCTAGCGATAATAACTGCATAATATGGGTAATAATGCATGTTATATTGATAACATTGGGAGTAATAAGTATAATTATTGTAGTTCTAGCGATAATAACTGCATAATATGGGTAATAATGCATGTTATATTGATAATATTGGGAGTAATAAGTATATTTATTATAGTTCTAGCGATAATAACTGCATAATATGGGTAATAATGCATGTTATATTGATAACATTGGGAGTAATAAGTATATTTATTATAGTTCTGACGATAATAACAGTATAGTATGGGTAACAATGCATGTTATATTGATAATATTGGGAGTAATAAGTATAATTATTATAGTTCTAGCGATAATAACTGCATAATATGGGTAATAATGCATGTTATATTGATAACATTGGGAGTAATAAGTATAATTATTGTAGTTCTAGCGATAATAACTGCATAATATGGGCAATAATGCATGTTATATTGATAGTATTGGGATTAATAAGTATATTTATTATAGTTCTGACGATAATAACAGTATAATATGGGTAATAATGCATGTTGTATTGATAATATTGGGAGTAATAAGTATAATTATTGAAGTTCTAGCGATAATAACTGCATAATATGGGTAATAATGCATGTTATATTGATAATATTGGGAGTAATAAGAATAATTATCGTAGTTCTAGCGATAATAACTGCATAATAGGGGTAATAATGCATGTTATGTTGATAATATTGGGAGTAATAAGTATAATTATCGTAGTTCTAGCGATAATAACTGCATAATAGGGGTAATAATGCATGTTATACTGATAATAATATAAGTAATAAGTATAACTATTATAGTTCTAGCGATAATAACTGTGTAATATGGGTAATAATGCATGACATATTGATAATATTAGGAGTAATAAGTATAATTATTATAGTTCTAGCGATAATAACTGCATAATAGGGGTAATAATGCATGTTATACTGATAATAATATAAGTAATAAGTATAACTATCATAGTTCTAGCGATAATAACTGCATAATATGGGTAATAATGCATGACATATTGATAATATTAAGAGTAATAAGTATAATTATTATAGTTCTAGCGATAATACCTGCATAATATGGGTAATAATGCATGTTATACAGATAATAATATAAGTAATAAGTATAACTACTATAGTTCTAGCGATAATAACTGCATAATATGGGTAATAGTGAATGTTATATTGATAATATTGGGAGTAATAAGTATATTTATTATAGTTCTGACGATAATAACAGTATAATATGGGTAATAATGCATGTTATATTGATAATATTGGGAGTAATAAGTATAATTATTGTAGTTCTAGCGATAATAACTGCATAATAGGGGTTATAATGCATGTTATACTGATAATAATATAAGTAATAAGTATAACTATTATAGTTCTAGCGATAATAACTGTATAATATGGGTAATAATGCATGACATATTGATAAAAGTAGGAGTAATAAGTATAATTATTATAGTTGTAGCGATAAGAACTGCATAATATAGGTAATAGTGCACGTTATATTGATAATAATAAAAGTAATAAGTATAATTATTGTAGTTCTAGCGATAATAACTGTATAATATGGATAATTATGCATGACATATTGATAATATTAGGAGTAATAAGTATAGTTATTATAGTCCTAGCGATAATAACTGCATAATATGGGTGATAATGCATGACATATTGATAATATTAGGAGTATTGAGTATAATTATTGTAGTTCTAGCGATAATAACTGCATAATATGGGTAATAATGCATGACATATTGATAATATTAGGAGTAATAAGTATAATTATTATAGTTCTAGCGATAATAACTGTATAATATGGGTAATAATGCATGACATATTGATAATATTAGGAGAATTAAGTATAATTATTGTAGTTCTAGCGATAATAACTGCATAATATGGGTAATAATGCATGACATATTGATAATATTAGGAGCAATAAGTATAATTATTATAGTGCTAGCGATAATAACTGCATAATATGGGTAATAATGCATGTTATACTGATAATAATATAAGTGATAAGTATAACTATCATAGTTCTAGCGATAATAACTGCATAATATGGGTAATAATGCATGTTATATTGATAATATTGGGAGTAATAGGTATAATTATTGTGGTTCTAGCGATAATAACTGCATAATAGGGGTAATAATGCATGTTATACTGATAATAATATAAGTAATAAGTATAACTATCATAGTTCTAGCGATAATAACTGCATAATATGGGTAATAATGCATGACATATTGATAATATTAGGAGTAATAAGTATAATTATTATAGTTCTAGCGATAATAACTGCATAATATGGGTAATAATGCATGTTATACTGATAATAATATAAGTAATAAGTATAACTATTATAGTTCTAGCGATAATAACTGTATAATATGGGTAATAAGGCATGTTATATTGATAATATTGGGAGTAATAAGTATAATTATTGTAGTTCGAGCGGTAATAACTGCATAATATGGGTAATAGTGCATGTTATATTGATAATATTGGGCGTAATAAGTATATTTATTATAGTTCTGACGATAATAACAGTATAATATGGGTAATAATGCATGTTATATTGATAATATTGGGAGTAATAAGTATAATTATTATAGTTCTAGCTATAATAACTGCATAATATGGGTAATAATGCATGTTATATTGATAATATTGGGAGTAATAAGTATAATTATTGTAGTTCTAGCGATAATAACTGCATAATAGGGGTAATAATGCATGTTATACTGATAATAATATAAGTAATAAGTATAACTATCATAGTTCTAGCGATAATAACTGCATAATATGGGTAATAATGCATGTTATATTGATAATATTGGGAGTAATAGGTATAATTATTGTGGTTCTAGCGATAATAACTGCATAATAGGGGTAATAATGCATGTTATACTGATAATAATATAAGTAATAAGTATAACTATCATAGTTCTAGCGATAATAACTGCATAATATGGGTAATAATGCATGACATATTGATAAAAGTAGGAGTAATAAGTATAATTATTATAGTTGTAGCGATAAGAACTGCATAATATAGGTAATAGTGCACGTTATATTGATAATAATAAAAGTAATAAGTATAATTATTGTAGTTCTAGCGATAATAACTGTATAATATGGATAATTATGCATGACATATTGATAATATTAGGAGTAATAAGTATAGTTATTATAGTCCTAGCGATAATAACTGCATAATATGGGTGATAATGCATGACATATTGATAATATTAGGAGTATTGAGTATAATTATTGTAGTTCTAGCGATAATAACTGCATAATATGGGTAATAATGCATGACATATTGATAATATTAGGAGTAATAAGTATAATTATTATAGTTCTAGCGATAATAACTGTATAATATGGGTAATAATGCATGACATATTGATAATATTAGGAGAATTAAGTATAATTATTGTAGTTCTAGCGATAATAACTGCATAATATGGGTAATAATGCATGACATATTGATAATATTAGGAGCAATAAGTATAATTATTATAGTGCTAGCGATAATAACTGCATAATATGGGTAATAATGCATGTTATACTGATAATAATATAAGTGATAAGTATAACTATCATAGTTCTAGCGATAATAACTGCATAATATGGGTAATAATGCATGTTATATTGATAATATTGGGAGTAATAGGTATAATTATTGTGGTTCTAGCGATAATAACTGCATAATAGGGGTAATAATGCATGTTATACTGATAATAATATAAGTAATAAGTATAACTATCATAGTTCTAGCGATAATAACTGCATAATATGGGTAATAATGCATGACATATTGATAATATTAGGAGTAATAAGTATAATTATTATAGTTCTAGCGATAATAACTGCATAATATGGGTAATAATGCATGTTATACTGATAATAATATAAGTAATAAGTATAACTATTATAGTTCTAGCGATAATAACTGTATAATATGGGTAATAAGGCATGTTATATTGATAATATTGGGAGTAATAAGTATAATTATTGTAGTTCGAGCGGTAATAACTGCATAATATGGGTAATAGTGCATGTTATATTGATAATATTGGGCGTAATAAGTATATTTATTATAGTAGTTCTGACGATAATAACAGTATAATATGGGTAATAATGCATGTTATATTGATAATATTGGGAGTAATAAGTATAATTATTATAGTTCTAGCTATAATAACTGCATAATATGGGTAATAATGCATGTTATATTGATAATATTGGGAGTAATAAGTATAATTATTGTAGTTCTAGCGATAATAACTGCATAATAGGGGTAATAATGCATGTTATACTGATAATAATATAAGTAATAAGTATAACTATTATAGTTCTAGCGATAATAACTGTGTAATATGGGTAATAATGCATGACATATTGATAATATTAGGAGTAATAAGTATAATTATTATAGTTCTAGCGATAATAACTGCATAATAGGGGTAATAATGCATGTTATACTGATAATAATATAAGTAATAAGTATAACTATTATAGTTCTAGCGATAATAACTGTATAATATGGGTAATAATGCATGTTATATTGATAATATTGGGAGTAATAAGTATAATTATTGTAGTTCGAGCGGTAATAACTGCATAATATGGGTAATAGTGCATGTTATATTGATAATAATAAAAGTAATAAGTATAATTATTGTAGTTCGAGCGATAATAACTGCATAATAGGGGTAATAATGCATGTTATACTAATAATAATATAAGTAATAAGTATAACTATTATAGTTCTAGCGATATTAACTGCATAATATGGGTAATAATGCATGTTATATTGATAATATTGGGAGTAATAAGTATATTTATTATAGTTCTGACGATATTAACAGTATAATATGGGTAATAATGCATGTTATATTGATAATATTGGGAGTAATAAGTATAATTGTTATAGTTCAAGCGATAATAACTGCATAATATGGGTAATAGTGCATGTTATATTGATAATAATAAAAGTAATAAGTATAATTATTGCAGTTCTAGCGATAATAACTGCATAATATGGGTAATAATGCATGTTATATTGATAACATTGGGAGTAATAAGTATAATTATTGTAGTTCTAGCGATAATAACTGCATAATATGGGTAATAATGCATGTTATATTGATAATATTGGGAGTAATAAGTATATTTATTATAGTTCTAGCGATAATAACTGCATAATATGGGTAATAATGCATGTTATATTGATAACATTGGGAGTAATAAGTATATTTATTATAGTTCTGACGATAATAACAGTATAGTATGGGTAACAATGCATGTTATATTGATAATATTGGGAGTAATAAGTATAATTATTATAGTTCTAGCGATAATAACTGCATAATATGGGTAATAATGCATGTTATATTGATAACATTGGGAGTAATAAGTATAATTATTGTAGTTCTAGCGATAATAACTGCATAATATGGGCAATAATGCATGTTATATTGATAGTATTGGGATTAATAAGTATATTTATTATAGTTCTGACGATAATAACAGTATAATATGGGTAATAATGCATGTTGTATTGATAATATTGGGAGTAATAAGTATAATTATTGAAGTTCTAGCGATAATAACTGCATAATATGGGTAATAATGCATGTTATATTGATAATATTGGGAGTAATAAGAATAATTATCGTAGTTCTAGCGATAATAACTGCATAATAGGGGTAATAATGCATGTTATGTTGATAATATTGGGAGTAATAAGTATAATTATCGTAGTTCTAGCGATAATAACTGCATAATAGGGGTAATAATGCATGTTATACTGATAATAATATAAGTAATAAGTATAACTATTATAGTTCTAGCGATAATAACTGTGTAATATGGGTAATAATGCATGACATATTGATAATATTAGGAGTAATAAGTATAATTATTATAGTTCTAGCGATAATAACTGCATAATAGGGGTAATAATGCATGTTATACTGATAATAATATAAGTAATAAGTATAACTATCATAGTTCTAGCGATAATAACTGCATAATATGGGTAATAATGCATGACATATTGATAATATTAAGAGTAATAAGTATAATTATTATAGTTCTAGCGATAATACCTGCATAATATGGGTAATAATGCATGTTATACAGATAATAATATAAGTAATAAGTATAACTACTATAGTTCTAGCGATAATAACTGCATAATATGGGTAATAGTGAATGTTATATTGATAATATTGGGAGTAATAAGTATATTTATTATAGTTCTGACGATAATAACAGTATAATATGGGTAATAATGCATGTTATATTGATAATATTGGGAGTAATAAGTATAATTATTGTAGTTCTAGCGATAATAACTGCATAATAGGGGTTATAATGCATGTTATACTGATAATAATATAAGTAATAAGTATAACTATTATAGTTCTAGCGATAATAACTGTATAATATGGGTAATAATGCATGACATATTGATAAAAGTAGGAGTAATAAGTATAATTATTATAGTTGTAGCGATAAGAACTGCATAATATAGGTAATAGTGCACGTTATATTGATAATAATAAAAGTAATAAGTATAATTATTGTAGTTCTAGCGATAATAACTGTATAATATGGATAATTATGCATGA
Source organism: Megachile leachella (assembly GCA_963576845.1). Lineage (NCBI taxonomy): Eukaryota > Metazoa > Arthropoda > Insecta > Hymenoptera > Megachilidae > Megachile > Megachile leachella. The sequence continues at coordinate 333,697 of CAUYWW010000092.1, forward strand.
CATATTGATAATATTAGGAGTAATAAGTATAGTTATTATAGTCCTAGCGATAATAACTGCATAATATGGGTGATAATGCATGACATATTGATAATATTAGGAGTATTGAGTATAATTATTGTAGTTCTAGCGATAATAACTGCATAATATGGGTAATAATGCATGACATATTGATAATATTAGGAGTAATAAGTATAATTATTATAGTTCTAGCGATAATAACTGTATAATATGGGTAATAATGCATGACATATTGATAATATTAGGAGAATTAAGTATAATTATTGTAGTTCTAGCGATAATAACTGCATAATATGGGTAATAATGCATGACATATTGATAATATTAGGAGCAATAAGTATAATTATTATAGTGCTAGCGATAATAACTGCATAATATGGGTAATAATGCATGTTATACTGATAATAATATAAGTGATAAGTATAACTATCATAGTTCTAGCGATAATAACTGCATAATATGGGTAATAATGCATGTTATATTGATAATATTGGGAGTAATAGGTATAATTATTGTGGTTCTAGCGATAATAACTGCATAATAGGGGTAATAATGCATGTTATACTGATAATAATATAAGTAATAAGTATAACTATCATAGTTCTAGCGATAATAACTGCATAATATGGGTAATAATGCATGACATATTGATAATATTAGGAGTAATAAGTATAATTATTATAGTTCTAGCGATAATAACTGCATAATATGGGTAATAATGCATGTTATACTGATAATAATATAAGTAATAAGTATAACTATTATAGTTCTAGCGATAATAACTGTATAATGTGGGTAATAATGCATGTTATATTGATAATATTGGGAGTAGTAAGTATAATTATTGTAGTTCGAGCGGTAATAACTGCATAATATGGGTAATAGTGCATGTTATATTGATAATATTGGGAGTAATAAGTATATTTATTATAGTTCTGACGATAATAACAGTATAATATGGGTAATAATGCATGTTATATTGATAATATTGGGAGTAATAAGTATAATTATTATAGTTCTAGCGATAATAACTGCATAATATGGGTAATAATGCATGTTATATTGATAATATTGGGAGTAATAAGTATAATTATTGTAGTTCTAGCGATAATAACTGCATAATAGGGGTAATAATGCATGTTATACTGATAATAATATAAGTAATAAGTATAACTCTTATAGTTCTAGCGATAATAACTGTGTAATATGGGTAATAATGCATGACATATTGATAATATTAGGAGTAATAAGTATAATTATTGTAGTTCGAGCGGTAATAACTGCATAATATGGGTAATAGTGCATGTTATATTGATAATATTGGGAGTAATAAGTGTAATTATTATAGTTCTAGCGATAATAACTGCATAATATGGGTAATAATGCATGTTATATTGATAATATTGGGAGTAATAAGTATAATTATTATAGTTCTAGCGATAATAACTGCATAATATGGGTAATAATGCATGTTATACTGATAATAATATAAGTAATAAGTATAACTATTATCGTTCTAGCGATAATAACTGTGTAATATGGGTAATAATGCATGACATATTGATAATATTAGGAGTAATAAGTATAATTATTATAGTTCTAGCGATAATAACTGCATAATAGGGGTAATAATGCATGTTATACTGATAATAATATAAGTAATAAGTATAACTATTATAGTTCTAGCGATAATAACTGTATAATATGGGTAATAATGCATGTTATATTGATAATATTGGGAGTAATAAGTATAATTATTATAGTTCTAGCGATAATAACTGCATAATATGGGTAATAATGCATGTTATATTGATAATATTGGGAGTAATAAGTATATTTATTATAGTTCTGACGATAATAACAGTATAATATGGGTAATAATGCATGTTATATTGATAATATTGGGAGTAATAAGTATAATTATTATAGTTCTAGCGATAATAACTGCATAATATGGGTAATAATGCATGTTATATTGATAACATTGGGAGTAATAAGTATAATTATTGTAGTTCTAGCGATAATAACTGCATAATATGGGTAATAATGCATGTTATATTGATAATATTGGGAGTAATAAGTATATTTATTATAGTTCTAGCGATAATAACTGCATAATATGGGTAATAATGCATGTTATATTGATAACATTGGGAGTAATAAGTATATTTATTATAGTTCTGACGATAATAACAGTATAGTATGGGTAACAATGCATGTTATATTGATAATATTGGGAGTAATAAGTATAATTATTATAGTTCTAGCGATAATAACTGCATAATATGGGTAATAATGCATGTTATATTGATAACATTGGGAGTAATAAGTATAATTATTGTAGTTCTAGCGATAATAACTGCATAATATGGGCAATAATGCATGTTATATTGATAGTATTGGGATTAATAAGTATATTTATTATAGTTCTGACGATAATAACAGTATAATATGGGTAATAATGCATGTTGTATTGATAATATTGGGAGTAATAAGTATAATTATTGAAGTTCTAGCGATAATAACTGCATAATATGGGTAATAATGCATGTTATATTGATAATATTGGGAGTAATAAGAATAATTATCGTAGTTCTAGCGATAATAACTGCATAATAGGGGTAATAATGCATGTTATGTTGATAATATTGGGAGTAATAAGTATAATTATCGTAGTTCTAGCGATAATAACTGCATAATAGGGGTAATAATGCATGTTATACTGATAATAATATAAGTAATAAGTATAACTATTATAGTTCTAGCGATAATAACTGTGTAATATGGGTAATAATGCATGACATATTGATAATATTAGGAGTAATAAGTATAATTATTATAGTTCTAGCGATAATAACTGCATAATAGGGGTAATAATGCATGTTATACTGATAATAATATAAGTAATAAGTATAACTATCATAGTTCTAGCGATAATAACTGCATAATATGGGTAATAATGCATGACATATTGATAATATTAAGAGTAATAAGTATAATTATTATAGTTCTAGCGATAATACCTGCATAATATGGGTAATAATGCATGTTATACAGATAATAATATAAGTAATAAGTATAACTACTATAGTTCTAGCGATAATAACTGCATAATATGGGTAATAGTGAATGTTATATTGATAATATTGGGAGTAATAAGTATATTTATTATAGTTCTGACGATAATAACAGTATAATATGGGTAATAATGCATGTTATATTGATAATATTGGGAGTAATAAGTATAATTATTGTAGTTCTAGCGATAATAACTGCATAATAGGGGTTATAATGCATGTTATACTGATAATAATATAAGTAATAAGTATAACTATTATAGTTCTAGCGATAATAACTGTATAATATGGGTAATAATGCATGACATATTGATAAAAGTAGGAGTAATAAGTATAATTATTATAGTTGTAGCGATAAGAACTGCATAATATAGGTAATAGTGCACGTTATATTGATAATAATAAAAGTAATAAGTATAATTATTGTAGTTCTAGCGATAATAACTGTATAATATGGATAATTATGCATGACATATTGATAATATTAGGAGTAATAAGTATAGTTATTATAGTCCTAGCGATAATAACTGCATAATATGGGTGATAATGCATGACATATTGATAATATTAGGAGTATTGAGTATAATTATTGTAGTTCTAGCGATAATAACTGCATAATATGGGTAATAATGCATGACATATTGATAATATTAGGAGTAATAAGTATAATTATTATAGTTCTAGCGATAATAACTGTATAATATGGGTAATAATGCATGACATATTGATAATATTAGGAGAACTAAGTATAATTATTGTAGTTCTAGCGATAATAACTGCATAATATGGGTAATAATGCATGACATATTGATAATATTAGGAGCAATAAGTATAATTATTATAGTGCTAGCGATAATAACTGCATAATATGGGTAATAATGCATGTTATACTGATAATAATATAAGTGATAAGTATAACTATCATAGTTCTAGCGATAATAACTGCATAATATGGGTAATAATGCATGTTATATTGATAATATTGGGAGTAATAGGTATAATTATTGTGGTTCTAGCGATAATAACTGCATAATAGGGGTAATAATGCATGTTATACTGATAATAATATAAGTAATAAGTATAACTATCATAGTTCTAGCGATAATAACTGCATAATATGGGTAATAATGCATGACATATTGATAATATTAGGAGTAATAAGTATAATTATTATAGTTCTAGCGATAATAACTGCATAATATGGGTAATAATGCATGTTATACTGATAATAATATAAGTAATAAGTATAACTATTATAGTTCTAGCGATAATAACTGTATAATGTGGGTAATAATGCATGTTATATTGATAATATTGGGAGTAGTAAGTATAATTATTGTAGTTCGAGCGGTAATAACTGCATAATATGGGTAATAGTGCATGTTATATTGATAATATTGGGAGTAATAAGTATATTTATTATAGTTCTGACGATAATAACAGTATAATATGGGTAATAATGCATGTTATATTGATAATATTGGGAGTAATAAGTATAATTATTATAGTTCTAGCGATAATAACTGCATAATATGGGTAATAATGCATGTTATATTGATAATATTGGGAGTAATAAGTATAATTATTGTAGTTCTAGCGATAATAACTGCATAATAGGGGTAATAATGCATGTTATACTGATAATAATATAAGTAATAAGTATAACTCTTATAGTTCTAGCGATAATAACTGTGTAATATGGGTAATAATGCATGACATATTGATAATATTAGGAGTAATAAGTATAATTATTGTAGTTCGAGCGGTAATAACTGCATAATATGGGTAATAGTGCATGTTATATTGATAATATTGGGAGTAATAAGTGTAATTATTATAGTTCTAGCGATAATAACTGCATAATATGGGTAATAATGCATGTTATATTGATAATATTGGGAGTAATAAGTATAATTATTATAGTTCTAGCGATAATAACTGCATAATATGGGTAATAATGCATGTTATACTGATAATAATATAAGTAATAAGTATAACTATTATCGTTCTAGCGATAATAACTGTGTAATATGGGTAATAATGCATGACATATTGATAATATTAGGAGTAATAAGTATAATTATTATAGTTCTAGCGATAATAACTGCATAATAGGGGTAATAATGCATGTTATACTGATAATAATATAAGTAATAAGTATAACTATTATAGTTCTAGCGATAATAACTGTATAATATGGGTAATAATGCATGTTATATTGATAATATTGGGAGTAATAAGTATAATTATTATAGTTCTAGCGATAATAACTGCATAATATGGGTAATAATGCATGTTATATTGATAATATTGGGAGTAATAAGTATATTTATTATAGTTCTGACGATAATAACAGTATAATATGGGTAATAATGCATGTTATATTGATAATATTGGGAGTAATAAGTATAATTATTATAGTTCTAGCGATAATAACTGCATAATATGGGTAATAATGCATGTTATATTGATAACATTGGGAGTAATAAGTATAATTATTGTAGTTCTAGCGATAATAACTGCATAATATGGGTAATAATGCATGTTATATTGATAATATTGGGAGTAATAAGTATATTTATTATAGTTCTAGCGATAATAACTGCATAATATGGGTAATAATGCATGTTATATTGATAACATTGGGAGTAATAAGTATATTTATTATAGTTCTGACGATAATAACAGTATAGTATGGGTAACAATGCATGTTATATTGATAATATTGGGAGTAATAAGTATAATTATTATAGTTCTAGCGATAATAACTGCATAATATGGGTAATAATGCATGTTATATTGATAACATTGGGAGTAATAAGTATAATTATTGTAGTTCTAGCGATAATAACTGCATAATATGGGCAATAATGCATGTTATATTGATAGTATTGGGATTAATAAGTATATTTATTATAGTTCTGACGATAATAACAGTATAATATGGGTAATAATGCATGTTGTATTGATAATATTGGGAGTAATAAGTATAATTATTGAAGTTCTAGCGATAATAACTGCATAATATGGGTAATAATGCATGTTATATTGATAATATTGGGAGTAATAAGAATAATTATCGTAGTTCTAGCGATAATAACTGCATAATAGGGGTAATAATGCATGTTATGTTGATAATATTGGGAGTAATAAGTATAATTATCGTAGTTCTAGCGATAATAACTGCATAATAGGGGTAATAATGCATGTTATACTGATAATAATATAAGTAATAAGTATAACTATTATAGTTCTAGCGATAATAACTGTGTAATATGGGTAATAATGCATGACATATTGATAATATTAGGAGTAATAAGTATAATTATTATAGTTCTAGCGATAATAACTGCATAATAGGGGTAATAATGCATGTTATACTGATAATAATATAAGTAATAAGTATAACTATCATAGTTCTAGCGATAATAACTGCATAATATGGGTAATAATGCATGACATATTGATAATATTAAGAGTAATAAGTATAATTATTATAGTTCTAGCGATAATACCTGCATAATATGGGTAATAATGCATGTTATACAGATAATAATATAAGTAATAAGTATAACTACTATAGTTCTAGCGATAATAACTGCATAATATGGGTAATAGTGAATGTTATATTGATAATATTGGGAGTAATAAGTATATTTATTATAGTTCTGACGATAATAACAGTATAATATGGGTAATAATGCATGTTATATTGATAATATTGGGAGTAATAAGTATAATTATTGTAGTTCTAGCGATAATAACTGCATAATAGGGGTTATAATGCATGTTATACTGATAATAATATAAGTAATAAGTATAACTATTATAGTTCTAGCGATAATAACTGTATAATATGGGTAATAATGCATGACATATTGATAAAAGTAGGAGTAATAAGTATAATTATTATAGTTGTAGCGATAAGAACTGCATAATATAGGTAATAGTGCACGTTATATTGATAATAATAAAAGTAATAAGTATAATTATTGTAGTTCTAGCGATAATAACTGTATAATATGGATAATTATGCATGACATATTGATAATATTAGGAGTAATAAGTATAGTTATTATAGTCCTAGCGATAATAACTGCATAATATGGGTGATAATGCATGACATATTGATAATATTAGGAGTATTGAGTATAATTATTGTAGTTCTAGCGATAATAACTGCATAATATGGGTAATAATGCATGACATATTGATAATATTAGGAGTAATAAGTATAATTATTATAGTTCTAGCGATAATAACTGTATAATATGGGTAATAATGCATGACATATTGATAATATTAGGAGAACTAAGTATAATTATTGTAGTTCTAGCGATAATAACTGCATAATATGGGTAATAATGCATGACATATTGATAATATTAGGAGCAATAAGTATAATTATTATAGTGCTAGCGATAATAACTGCATAATATGGGTAATAATGCATGTTATACTGATAATAATATAAGTGATAAGTATAACTATCATAGTTCTAGCGATAATAACTGCATAATATGGGTAATAATGCATGTTATATTGATAATATTGGGAGTAATAGGTATAATTATTGTGGTTCTAGCGATAATAACTGCATAATAGGGGTAATAATGCATGTTATACTGATAATAATATAAGTAATAAGTATAACTATCATAGTTCTAGCGATAATAACTGCATAATATGGGTAATAATGCATGACATATTGATAATATTAGGAGTAATAAGTATAATTATTATAGTTCTAGCGATAATAACTGCATAATATGGGTAATAATGCATGTTATACTGATAATAATATAAGTAATAAGTATAACTATTATAGTTCTAGCGATAATAACTGTATAATGTGGGTAATAATGCATGTTATATTGATAATATTGGGAGTAGTAAGTATAATTATTGTAGTTCGAGCGGTAATAACTGCATAATATGGGTAATAGTGCATGTTATATTGATAATATTGGGAGTAATAAGTATATTTATTATAGTTCTGACGATAATAACAGTATAATATGGGTAATAATGCATGTTATATTGATAATATTGGGAGTAATAAGTATAATTATTATAGTTCTAGCGATAATAACTGCATAATATGGGTAATAATGCATGTTATATTGATAATATTCGGAGTAATAAGTATAATTATTGTAGTTCTAGCGATAATAACTGCATAATAGGGGTAATAATGCATGTTATACTGATAATAATATAAGTAATAAGTATAACTCTTATAGTTCTAGCGATAATAACTGTGTAATATGGGTAATAATGCATGACATATTGATAATATTAGGAGTAATAAGTATAATTATTGTAGTTCGAGCGGTAATAACTGCATAATATGGGTAATAGTGCATGTTATATTGATAATATTGGGAGTAATAAGTGTAATTATTATAGTTCTAGCGATAATAACTGCATAATATGGGTAATAATGCATGTTATATTGATAATATTGGGAGTAATAAGTATAATTATTATAGTTCTAGCGATAATAACTGCATAATATGGGTAATAATGCATGTTATACTGATAATAATATAAGTAATAAGTATAACTATTATCGTTCTAGCGATAATAACTGTGTAATATGGGTAATAATGCATGACATATTGATAATATTAGGAGTAATAAGTATAATTATTATAGTTCTAGCGATAATAACTGCATAATAGGGGTAATAATGCATGTTATACTGATAATAATATAAGTAATAAGTATAACTATTATAGTTCTAGCGATAATAACTGTATAATATGGGTAATAATGCATGTTATATTGATAATATTGGGAGTAATAAGTATAATTATTATAGTTCTAGCGATAATAACTGCATAATATGGGTAATAATGCATGTTATATTGATAATATTGGGAGTAATAAGTATATTTATTATAGTTCTGACGATAATAACAGTATAATATGGGTAATAATGCATGTTATATTGATAATATTGGGAGTAATAAGTATAATTATTATAGTTCTAGCGATAATAACTGCATAATATGGGTAATAATGCATGTTATATTGATAACATTGGGAGTAATAAGTATAATTATTGTAGTTCTAGCGATAATAACTGCATAATATGGGTAATAATGCATGTTATATTGATAATATTGGGAGTAATAAGTATATTTATTATAGTTCTAGCGATAATAACTGCATAATATGGGTAATAATGCATGTTATATTGATAACATTGGGAGTAATAAGTATATTTATTATAGTTCTGACGATAATAACAGTATAGTATGGGTAACAATGCATGTTATATTGATAATATTGGGAGTAATAAGTATAATTATTATAGTTCTAGCGATAATAACTGCATAATATGGGTAATAATGCATGTTATATTGATAACATTGGGAGTAATAAGTATAATTATTGTAGTTCTAGCGATAATAACTGCATAATATGGGCAATAATGCATGTTATATTGATAGTATTGGGATTAATAAGTATATTTATTATAGTTCTGACGATAATAACAGTATAATATGGGTAATAATGCATGTTGTATTGATAATATTGGGAGTAATAAGTATAATTATTGTAGTTCTAGCGATAATAACTGCATAATATGGGTAATAATGCATGTTATATTGATAATATTGGGAGTAATAAGAATAATTATCGTAGTTCTAGCGATAATAACTGCATAATAGGGGTAATAATGCATGTTATATTGATAATATTGGGAGTAATAAGTATAATTATCGTAGTTCTAGCGATAATAACTGCATAATAGGGGTAATAATGCATGTTATACTGATAATAATATAAGTAATAAGTCTAACTATCATAGTTCTAGCGATAATAACTGCATAATATGGGTAATAATGCATGACATATTGATAATATTAGGAGTAATAAGTATAATTATTATAGTTCTAGCGATAATAACTGCATAATATGGGTAATAGTGCATGTTACGTTTATAATATTGGGAGTAATAGGTATAATTATTGTAGTTCTAGCGATAATAACTGCATATTAGGGGTAATAATGCACGTTATACTGATAATAATATGAGTAATAAGTATAACTATTATAGTTCTAGCGATAATAACTGTATAATATGGGTAATAATGCATGACATATTGATAAAAGTAGGTGTAATAAGTATAATTATTATAGTTGTAGCGATAATAACTGCATAATATCGGTAATAGTGTACGTTATATTGATAATAATAAAAGTATTAAGTATAATTGTTATAGATCGAGCGATAATAACTGCATAATATGGGTAATAGTGCATGTTATATTGATAATAATAAAAGAAATAAGTATAATTATTGTAGTTCTAGCGATAATAACTGCATAATATGGGTAATAATGCATGTTATATTGATAATATTGGGAGTAATAAGGATAATTATTGTAGTTCTAGCGATAATAACTGCATAATAGGGGTAATAATGCATGTTATATTGATAATATTGGGAGTAATAAGTATAATTATTATAGTTCTAGCGATAATAACTGCATAATATGGGTAATAATGCATGTTATATTGATAAAATTGGGAGTAATAAGTATAATTATTGTAGTTCTAGCGATAATAACTGCATAATAGGGGTAATAATGCATGTTATACTGATAATAATATAAGTAATAAGTATAACTATTATAGTTCTAGCGATAATAACTGTGTAATATGGGTAATAATGCATGACATATTGATAATATTAGGAGTAATAAGTATAATTATTATAGTTCTAGCGATAATAACTGCATAATAGGGGTAATAATGCATGTTATACTGATAATAATATAAGTAATAAGTATAACTATTATAGTTCTAGCGATAATAACTGTATAATATGGGTAATAATGCATGTTATATTGATAATATTGGGAGTAATAAGTATAATTATTGTAGTTCGAGCGATAATAACTGCATAATATGGGTAATAATGCATGTTATATTGATAATATTGGGAGTAATAAGTATATTTATTATAGTTCTGACGATAATAACAGTATAATATGGGTAATAATGCATGTTATATTGATAATATTGGGAGTAATAAGTATATTTATTATAGTTCTGACGATATTAACAGTATAATATGGGTAATAATGCATGTTATATTGATAATATTGGGAGTAATAAGTATAATTGTTATAGTTCAAGCGATAATAACTGCATAATATGGGTAATAGTGCATGTTATATTGATAATAATAAAAGTAATAAGTATAATTATTGCAGTTCTAGCGATAATAACTGCATAATATGGGTAATAATGCATGTTATATTGATAACATTGGGAGTAATAAGTATAATTATTGTAGTTCTAGCGATAATAACTGCATAATATGGGTAATAATGCATGTTATATTGATAATATTGAGAGTACTAAGTATAATTATCGTAGTTCTAGCGATAATAACTGCATAATATGGGTAATAATGCATGTTATATTGATAATATTGGGAGTAATAGGTATAATTATTGTGGTTCTAGCGATAATAATTGCATAATAGGGGTAATAATGCATGTTATACTGATAATAATATAAGTAATAAGTATAACTATCGTAGTTCTAGCGATAATAACTGCATAATATGGGTAATAATGCATGTTATATTGATAATATTGGGAGTAATAAGTATAATTATTGTAGTTCTAGCGACAATAACTGCATAATAGGGGTTATAATGCATGTTATACTGATAATAATATAAGTAATAAGTATAACTATTATAGTTCTAGCGATAATAACTGTATAATATGGGTAATAATGCATGACATATTGATAAAAGTAGGAGTAATAAGTATAATTATTATAGTTGTAGCGATAAGAACTGCATAACATAGGTAATAGTGCACGTTATATTGATAATAATAAAAGTAATAAGTATAATTATTGTAGTTCTAGCGATAATAACTGTATAATATGGATAATTATGCATGACATATTGATAATATTAGGAGTAATAAGTATAGTTATTATAGTCCTAGCGATAATAACTGCATAATATGGGTAATAATGCATGACATATTGATAATATTAGGAGTATTGAGTATAATTATTGTAGTTCTAGCGATAATAACTGCATAATATGGGTAATAATGCATGACATATTGATAATATTAGGAGTAATAAGTATAATTATTATAGTTCTAGCGATAATAACTGTATAATATGGGTAATAATGCATGACATATTGATAATATTAGGAGAATTAAGTATAATTATTGTAGTTCTAGCGATAATAACTGCATAATATGGGTAATAATGCATGACATATTGATAATATTAGGAGCAATAAGTATAATTATTATAGTGCTAGCGATAATAACTGCATAATATGGGTAATAATGCATGTTATACTGATAATAATATAAGTGATAAGTATAACTATCATAGTTCTAGCGATAATAACTGCATAATATGGGTAATAATGCATGTTATATTGATAATATTGGGAGTAATAGGTATAATTATTGTGGTTCTAGCGATAATAACTGCATAATAGGGGTAATAATGCATGTTATACTGATAATAATATAAGTAATAAGTATAACTATCATAGTTTTAGCGATAATAACTGCATAATATGGGTAATAATGCATGACATATTGATAATATTAGGAGTAATAAGTATAATTATTATAGTTCTAGCGATAATAACTGCATAATATGGGTAATAATGCATGTTATACTGATAATAATATAAGTAATAAGTATAACTATTATAGTTCTAGCGATAATAACTGTATAATATGGGTAATAATGCATGTTATATTGATAATATTGGGAGTAGTAAGTATAATTATTGTAGTTCGAGCGGTAATAACTGCATAATATGGGTAATAGTGCATGTTATATTGATAATATTGGGAGTAATAAGTATATTTATTATAGTTCTGACGATAATAACAGTATAATATGGGTAATAATGCATGTTATATTGATAATATTGGGAGTAATAAGTATAATTATTATAGTTCTAGCGATAATAACTGCATAATATGGGTAATAATGCATGTTATATTGATAATATTGGGAGTAATAAGTATAATTATTGTAGTTCTAGCGATAATAACTGCATAATAGGGGTAATAATGCATGTTATACTGATAATAATATAAGTAATAAGTATAACTCTTATAGTTCTAGCGATAATAACTGTGTAATATGGGTAATAATGCATGACATATTGATAATATTAGGAGTAATAAGTATAATTATTGTAGTTCGAGCGGTAATAACTGCATAATATGGGTAATAGTGCATGTTATATTGATAATATTGGGAGTAATAAGTGTAATTATTATAGTTCTAGCGATAATAACTGCATAATATGGGTAATAATGCATGTTATATTGATAATATTGGGAGTAATAAGTATAATTATTATAGTTCTAGCGATAATAACTGCATAATATGGGTAATAATGCATGTTATACTGATAATAATATAAGTAATAAGTATAACTATTATCGTTCTAGCGATAATAACTGTGTAATATGGGTAATAATGCATGACATATTGATAATATTAGGAGTAATAAGTATAATTATTATAGTTCTAGCGCTAATAACTGCATAATAGGGGTAATAATGCATGTTATACTGATAATAATATAAGTAATAAGTATAACTATTATAGTTCTAGCGATAATAACTGTATAATATGGGTAATAATGCATGTTATATTGATAATATTGGGAGTAATAAGTATAATTATTGTAGTTCGAGCGGTAATAACTGCATAATATGGGTAATAATGCATGTTATACTGATTATAATATAAGTAATAAGTATATCTATTATAGTTCTAGCGATAATAACTGTATAATATGGGTAATAATGCATGTTATATTGATAATATTGGGAGTAATAAGTATAATTATTGTAGTTCGAGCGGTAATAACTGCATAATATGGGTAATAGTGCATGTTATATTGATAATAATAAAAGTAATAAGTATAATTATTGTAGTTCGAGCGATAATAACTGCATAATATGGGTAATAATGCATGTTATATTGATAACATTGGGAGTAATAAGTATATTTATTATAGTTCTGACGATAATAACAGTATAGTATGGGTAACAATGCATGTTATATTGATAATATTGGGAGTAATAAGTATAATTATTATAGTTCTAGCGATAATAACTGCATAATATGGGCAATAATGCATGTTATATTGATAACATTGGGAGTAATAAGTATAATTATTGTAGTTCTGACGATATTAACAGTATAATATGGGTAATAATGCATGTTATATTGATAATATTGGGAGTAATAAGTATAATTGTTATAGTTCAAGCGATAATAACTGCATAATATGGGTAATAGTGCATGTTATATTGATAATAATAAAAGTAATAAGTATAATTATTGCAGTTCTAGCGATAATAACTGCATAATATGGGTAATAATGCATGTTATATTGATAACATTGGGAGTAATAAGTATAATTATTGTAGTTCTAGCGATAATAACTGCATAATATGGGTAATAATGCATGTTATATTGATAATATTGGGAGTAATAAGTATATTTATTATAGTTCTAGCGATAATAACTGCATAATATGGGTAATAATGCATGTTATATTGATAACATTGGGAGTAACAAGTATATTTATTATAGTTCTGACGATAATAACAGTATAGTATGGGTAACAATGCATGTTATATTGATAATATTGGGAGTAATAAGTAAAATTATTATAGTTCTAGCGATAATAACTGCATAATATGGGTAATAATGCATGTTATATTGATAACATTGGGAGTAATAAGTATAATTATTGTAGTTCTAGCGATAATAACTGCATAATATGGGCAATAATGCATGTTATATTGATAATATTGGGATTAATACGTATATTTATTATAGTTCTGACGATAATAACAGTATAATATGGGTAATAATGCATGTTGTATTGATAATATTGGGAGTAATAAGTATAATTATTGTAGTTCTAGCGATAATAACTGCATAATATGGGTAATAATGCATGTTATATTGATAATATTGGGAGTAATAAGTATAATTATCGTAGTTCTAGCGATAATAACTGCATAATAGGGGTAATAATGCATGTTATACTGATAATAATATAAGTAATAAGTATAACTATTATAGTTCTAGCGATAATAACTGCATAATAGGGGTAATAATGCATGTTATACTGATAATAATATAAGTAATAAGTATAACTATTATAGTTCTAGCGATAATAACTGCATAATAGGGGTAATAATGCATGTTATACTGATAATAATATAAGTAATAAGTATAACTATTATAGTTCTAGCGATAATAACTGTATAATATGGGTAATAATGCATGACATATTGATAAAAGTAGGAGTAATAAGTATAATTATTATAGTTGTAGCGATAAGAACTGTATAATATAGGTAATAGTGCATGTTATATTGATAATAATAAAAGTAATAAGTATAATTATTGTAGTTCTAGCGATAATAACAGTATAATATGGGTAATAATGCATGTTATATTGATAATATTGGGAGTAATAAGTATAATTATTATAGTTCTAGCGATAATAACTGCATAATATGGGTAATAATGCATGTTATATTGATAATACTAAAAGTAATAATTACAATTATTATAGTTCGAGCGATAATAACTACATAATATGGGTAATAGTGCATGTTATATTGATAATAATAAAAGTAATAAGTATAATTATCGTAGTTCTAGCGATAATAACTGCATAATAGGGGTAATAATATATGTTATACTGATAAAAATATAAGTAATAAGGATAACTATTATAGTTCTAGCGATAATAACTGTATAATATGGGAAACAATGCATGAAATATTGATAACATTAGGAGTAATAAGTATAATTATTGTAGTTCTAGCGATAATAACTGCATAATATGGGTAATAATGCATGTTATATTGATAATATTGGGAGTAATAAGTATAATTATCGTAGTTCTAGCGACAATAACTGCATAATATGGGTAATAATGCATGTTATATTGATAATATTGGGAGTAATAGGTATAATTATTGTGGTTCTAGCGATAATAACTGCATAATGGGGGTAATAATGCATGTTATACTGATAATAATATAAGTAATAAGTATAACTATCATAGTTCTAGCGATAATAACTGCATAATATGGGTAATAATGCATGACATATTGATAATATTAGGAGTAATAAGTATAATTATTATAGTTCTAGCGATAATACCTGCATAATATGGGTAATAATGCATGTTATACTGATAATAATATAAGTAATAAGTATAACTATTATAGTTCTAGCGATAATAACTGTATAATATGGGTAATAATGCATGTTATATTGATAATATTGGGAGTAATAAGTATAATTATTGTAGTTCGAGCGGTAATAACTGCATAATATGGGTAATAGTGCATGTTATATTGATAATATTGGGAGTAATAAGTATATTTATTATAGTTCTGACGATAATAACAGTATAATATGGGTAATAATGCATGTTATATTGATAATATTGGGAGTAATAAGTATAATTATTATAGTTCTAGCGATAATAACTGCATAATATGGGTAATAATGCATGTTATATTGATAATATTGGGAGTAATAAGTATAATTATTGTAGTTCGAGCGGTAATAACTGCATAATATGGGTAATAGTGCATGTTATATTGATAATATTGGGAGTAATAAGTATATTTATTATAGTTCTAGCGATAATAACTGCATAATATGGGTAATAATGCATGTTATATTGATAATATTGGGAGTAATAAGTATAATTTTTGTAGTTCTAGCGATAATAACTGCGTAATAGGGGTAATAATGCATGTTATACTGATAATAATATAAGTAATAAGTATAACTATCATAGTTCTAGCGATAATAACTGCATGATATGGGTACTAATGCATGACATATTGATAATATTAGAAGTAATAAGTATAATTATTGTAGTTCTAGCGATAATAACTGCATAATATGGGTAATAATGCATGTTATATTGATAATACTAAAAGTAATAAGTACAATTATTATAGTTCGAGCGATAATAACTGCATAATATGGGTAATAATGCATGTTATATTGATAACATTGGGAGTAATAAGTATAATTATTGTAGTTCTAGCGATAATAACAGTATAATATGGGTAATAATGCATGTTATATTGATTACATTGGGAGTAATAAGTATAATTATTGTAGTTCTAGCGATAATAACTGCATAATATGGGTAATAATGCATGACATATTTATTATAGTAGGAGTAATAAGAATAATTATTATAGTTGTAGAGATAATAACTGCATAATATCGGTAATAGTGCACGTTATATTGATAATAATAAAAGTATTAAGTATAATTATTATAGTTCTAGCGATAATAACTGCATAATATGGGAAATAGTGCATGTTATATTGATAATAATAAAAGTAATAATTATAATTATTGCAGTTCTAGCGATAATAACTGCATAATATGGGTAATAATGCATGTTATACTGATAATAATATAAGTAATAAGTATAACTATTATAGTTCTAGCGATAATAACTGTATAATATGGGTAATAATGCATGACATATTGATAAAAGTAGGAGTAATAAGTATAATTATTATAGTTGTAGCGATAAGAACTGTATAATATAGGTAATAGTGCATGTTATATTGATAATAATAAAAGTAATAAGTATAATTATTGTAGTTCTAGCGATAATAACTGCATAATATGGGTAATAATGCATGTTATATTGATAATACTAAAAGTAATAAGTACAATTATTATAGTTCGAGCGATAATAACTGCATAATATGGGTAATAATGCATGTTATATTGATAACATTGGGAGTAATAAGTATAATTATTGTAGTTCTAGCGATAATAACTGCATACTATGGGTAATAATGCATGTTATATTGATAATATTGGGAGTAATAGGTATAATTATTGTGGTTCTAGCGATAATAACTGCATAATAGGGGTAATAATGCATGTTATACTGATAATAATATAAGTAATAAGTATAACTATCATAGTTCTAGCGATAATAACTGCATAATATGGGTAATAATGCATGACATATTGATAATATTAGGAGTAATAAGTATAATTATTATAGTTCTAGCGATAATACCTGCATAATATGGGTAATAATGCATGTTATACTGATAATAATATAAGTAATAAGTATAACTATTATAGTTCTAGCGATAATAACTGTATAATATGGGTAATAATGCATGTTATATTGATAATATTGGGAGTAATAAGTATAATTATTGTAGTTCGAGCGGTAATAACTGCATAATATGGGTAATAGTGCATGTTATATTGATAATATTGGGAGTAATAAGTATATTTATTATAGTTCTGACGATAATAACAGTATAATATGGGTAATAGTGCATGTTATATTGATAATATTGGGAGTAATAAGTATATTTATTATAGTTCTAGCGATAATAACTGCATAATATGGGTAATAATGCATGTTATATTGATAATATTGGGAGTAATAAGTATAATTATTGTAGATCTAGCGATAATAACTGCGTAATAGGGGTAATAATGCATGTTATACTGATAATAATATAAGTAATAAGTATAACTATCATAGTTCTAGCGATAATAACTGCATGATATGGGTACTAATGCATGACATATTGATAATATTAGAAGTAATAAGTATAATTATTGTAGTTCTAGCGATAATAACTGCATAATATGGGTAATAATGCATGTTATATTGATAATACTAAAAGTAATAAGTACAATTATTATAGTTCGAGCGATAATAACTGCATAATATGGGTAATAATGCATGTTATATTGATAACATTGGGAGTAATAAGTATAATTATTGTAGTTCTAGCGATAATAACTGCATACTATGGGTAATAATGCATGTTATATTGATAATATTGGGAGTAATAAGTATATTTATTATAGTTCTAGCGATAATAACTGCATAATATGGGTAATAATGCATGTTATATTGATAACATTGGGAGTAATAAGTATATTTATTATAGTTCTGACGATAATAACAGTATAATATGGGTAATAGTGCATGTCATACGGATAATAATATAAGTAATAAGTACAACTATTATAGTTCTAGCGATATTAACTGCATAATATGGGTAATAATGCATGTTATATTGATAATATTGGGAGTAATAAGTATATTTATTATAGTTCTGACGATAATAACAGTATAATATGGGTAATAATGCATGTTATATTGATTACATTGGGAGTAATAAGTATAATTATTGTAGTTCTAGCGATAATAACTGCATAATATGGGTAATAATGCATGACATATTTATTATAGTAGGAGTAATAAGAATAATTATTATAGTTGTAGAGATAATAACTGCATAATATCGGTAATAGTGCACGTTATATTGA
The DNA here is from genome assembly GCA_963576845.1 of Megachile leachella. Classification (NCBI taxonomy): domain Eukaryota; kingdom Metazoa; phylum Arthropoda; class Insecta; order Hymenoptera; family Megachilidae; genus Megachile; species Megachile leachella. Next base: position 353,210 of record CAUYWW010000092.1, read on the forward strand.
TAATAATAAAAGTATTAAGTATAATTATTATAGTTCTAGCGATAATAACTGCATAATATGGGAAATAGTGCATGTTATATTGATAATAATAAAAGTAATAATTATAATTATTGCAGTTCTAGCGATAATAACTGCATAATATGGGTAATAATGCATGTTATACTGATAATAATATAAGTAATAAGTATAACTATTATAGTTCTAGCGATAATAACTGCATAATATGGGTAATAATGCATGTCATATTGATAAAAGTAGGTGTAATAAGTATAATTATTATAGTTGTAGCGATAATAACTGCATAATATCGGTAATAGTGTACGTTATATTGATAATAATAAAAGAAATAAGTACAATTATTGTAGTTCTAGCGATAATAACTGCATAATATGGGTAATAATGCATGTTATATTGATAATATTGGGAGTAATAAGGATAATTATTGTAGTTCTAGCGATAATAACTGCATAATAGGGGTAATAATGCATGTTATACTGATAATAATATAAGTAATAAGTATAACTATCATAGTTCTAGCGATAATAACTGCATAATATGGGTAATAATGCATGACATATTGATAATATTAGGAGTAATAAGTATAATTACTATAGTTGTAGCGATAATAACTGTATAATATGGGTAATAATGCATGTTATATTGATAATATTGGGAGTAATAAGTATAATTATTGTAGTTCGAGCGGTAATAACTGCATAATATGGGTAATAGTGCATGTTATATTGATAATATTGGGAGTAATAAGTGTAATTATTATAGTTCTAGCGATAATAACTGCATAATATGGGTAATAATGCATGTTATATTGATAATATTGGGAGTAATAAGTATAATTATTGTAGTTCTAGCGATAATAACTGCGTAATAGGGGTAATAATGCATGTTATACTGATAATAATATAAGTAATAAGTATAACTATCATAGTTCTAGCGATAATAACTGCATGATATGGGTACTAATGCATGACATATTGATAATATTAGAAGCAATAAGTATAATTATTATAGTTCTAGCGATAATAACTGCATAATAGGGGTAATAATGCATGTTATACTGATAATAATATAAGTAATAAGTATAACTATTATAGTTCTAGCGATAATAACTGTATAATATGGGTAATAATGCATGTTATATTGATAACATTGGGAGTAATAAGTATAATTATTGTAGTTCTAGCGATAATAACTGCATAATATGGGTAATAATGCATGTTATATTGATGATATTGGGAGTAATAAGTATATTTATTATAGTTCTGACGATAATAACAGTATAATATGGGTAATAATGCATGTTATATTGATAATATTGGGAGTAATAAGTATAATTATTATAGTTCTAGCGATAATAACTGCATAATATGGGTAATAATGCATGTTATATTGATAATATAAGGGAGTAATAAGGATAATTATTGTAGTTCTAGCGATAATAACTGCATAATAGGGGTAATAATGCATGTTATACTGATAATAATATAAGTAATAAGTATAACTATCATAGTTCTAGCGATAATAACTGCATAATATGGGTAATAATGCATGACATATTGATTAAAGTAGGAGTAATAAGTATAATTATTAGAGTTGTAGAGATAATAACTGCATAATATCGGTAATAGTGCACGTTATATTGATAATAATAAAAGTATTAAGTGTAATTATTATAGTTCTAGCGATAATAACTGCATAATATGGGTAATAGTGCATGTTATATTGATAATAATAAAAGTAATAAGTATAATTATTGCAGTTCTAGCGATAATAACTGCATAATATCGGTAATAGTGCACGTTATATTGATAATAATAAAAGTATTAAGTATAATTATTATAGTTCTAGCGATAATAACTGCATAATATGGGAAATAGTGCATGTTATATTGATAATAATAAAAGTAATAATTATAATTATTGCAGTTCTAGCGATAATAACTGCATAATATGGGTAATAATGCATGTTATACTGATAATAATATAAGTAATAAGTATAACTATTATAGTTCTAGCGATAATAACTGTATAATATATGTAATAATGCATGTTATATTGATAATATTGGGAGCAATAAGTATAATTATTGTAGTTCGAGCGGTAATAACTGCATAATATGGGTAATAATGCATGTTATATTGATAATATTGGGAGTAATAAGTATATTTATTATAGCTCTGACGATAATAACTGTATAATATGGGTAATTATGCATGACATATTGATAATATTAGGAGTAATAAGTATAGTTATTATAGTCCTAGCGATAATAACTGCATAATATGGGTAATAATGCATGACATATTGATAATATTAGGAGTAATAAGTATAATTACTATAGTTGTAGCGATAATAACTGCATAATATGGGTAATAGTGCATGTTATACTGATAATAATATAAGTAATAAGTATAATTATTGTAGTTCTAGCGATAATAACAGTATAATATGGGTAATAATGCATGTTATATTGATAATATTGGGAGTAATAAGTATAATTATTATAGTTCTAGCGATAATAACTGCATAATATGGGTAATAATGCATGTTATATTGATAATATTGGGAGTAATAAGTATAATTATTGTAGTTCGAGCGGTAATAACTGCATAATATGGGTAATAGTGCATGTTATATTGATAATAATAAAAGTAATAAGTATAATTATTGTAGTTCGAGCGATAATAACTGCATAATATGGGTAATAATGCATGTTATATTGATAACATTGGGAGTAATAAGTATATTTATTATAGTTCTGACGATAATAACAGTATAGTATGGGTAACAATGCATGTTATATTGATAATATTGGGAGTAATAAGTATAATTATTATAGTTCTAGCGATAATAACTGCATAATATGGGCAATAATGCATGTTATATTGATAACATTGGGAGTAATAAGTATAATTATTGTAGTTCTGACGATATTAACAGTATAATATGGGTAATAATGCATGTTATATTGATAATATTGGGAGTAATAAGTATAATTGTTATAGTTCAAGCGATAATAACTGCATAATATGGGTAATAGTGCATGTTATATTGATAATAATAAAAGTAATAAGTATAATTATTGCAGTTCTAGCGATAATAACTGCATAATATGGGTAATAATGCATGTTATATTGATAACATTGGGAGTAATAAGTATAATTATTGTAGTTCTAGCGATAATAACTGCATAATATGGGTAATAATGCATGTTATATTGATAATATTGGGAGTAATAAGTATATTTATTATAGTTCTAGCGATAATAACTGCATAATATGGGTAATAATGCATGTTATATTGATAACATTGGGAGTAATAAGTATATTTATTATAGTTCTGACGATAATAACAGTATAGTATGGGTAACAATGCATGTTATATTGATAATATTGGGAGTAATAAGTAAAATTATTATAGTTCTAGCGATAATAACTGCATAATATGGGTAATAATGCATGTTATATTGACAACATTGGGAGTAATAAGTATAATTATTGTAGTTCTAGCGATAATAACTGCATAATATGGGCAATAATGCATGTTATATTGATAATATTGGGATTAATACGTATATTTATTATAGTTCTGACGATAATAACAGTATAATATGGGTAATAATGCATGTTGTATTGATAATATTGGGAGTAATAAGTATAATTATTGTAGTTCTAGCGATAATAACTGCATAATATGGGTAATAATGCATGTTATATTGATAATATTGGGAGTAATAAGTATAATTATCGTAGTTCTAGCGATAATAACTGCATAATAGGGGTAATAATGCATGTTATACTGATAATAATATAAGTAATAAGTATAACTATTATAGTTCTAGCGATAATAACTGCATAATAGGGGTAATAATGCATGTTATACTGATAATAATATAAGTAATAAGTATAACTATCATAGTTCTAGCGATAATAACTGCATAATATGGGTAATAATGCATGACATATTGATAATATTAGGAGTAATAAGTATAATTATTATAGTTCTAGCGATAATACCTGCATAATATGGGTAATAATGCATGTTATACTGATAATAATATAAGTAATAAGTATAACTATTATAGTTCTAGCGATAATAACTGTATAATATGGGTAATAATGCATGTTATATTGATAATATTGGGAGTAATAAGTATAATTATTGTAGTTCGAGCGGTAATAACTGCATAATATGGGTAATAGTGCATGTTATATTGATAATATTGGGAGTAATAAGTATATTTATTATAGTTCTAGCGATAATAACTGCATAATATGGGTAATAATGCATGTTATATTGATAATATTGGGAGTAATAAGTATAATTTTTGTAGTTCTAGCGATAATAACTGCGTAATAGGGGTAATAATGCATGTTATACTGATAATAATATAAGTAATAAGTATAACTATCATAGTTCTAGCGATAATAACTGCATGATATGGGTACTAATGCATGACATATTGATAATATTAGAAGTAATAAGTATAATTATTGTAGTTCTAGCGATAATAACTGCATAATATGGGTAATAATGCATGTTATATTGATAATACTAAAAGTAATAAGTACAATTATTATAGTTCGAGCGATAATAACTGCATAATATGGGTAATAATGCATGTTATATTGATAACATTGGGAGTAATAAGTATAATTATTGTAGTTCTAGCGATAATAACAGAATAATATGGGTAATAATGCATGTTATATTGATTACATTGGGAGTAATAAGTATAATTATTGTAGTTCTAGCGATAATAACTGCATAATATGGGTAATAATGCATGACATATTTATTATAGTAGGAGTAATAAGAATAATTATTATAGTTGTAGAGATAATAACTGCATAATATCGGTAATAGTGCACGTTATATTGATAATAATAAAAGTATTAAGTATAATTATTATAGTTCTAGCGATAATAACTGCATAATATGGGTAATAATGCATGTTATATTGATAATACTAAAAGTAATAAGTACAATTATTATAGTTCGAGCGATAATAACTGCATAATATGGGTAATAATGCATGTTATATTGATAACATTGGGAGTAATAAGTATAATTATTGTAGTTCTAGCGATAATAACTGCATACTATGGGTAATAATGCATGTTATATTGATAATATTGGGAGTAATAAGTATATTTATTATAGTTCTAGCGATAATAACTGCATAATATGGGTAATAATGCATGTTATATTGATAACATTGGGAGTAATAAGTATATTTATTATAGTTCTGACGATAATAACAGTATAATATGGGTAATAGTGCATGTCATACGGATAATAATATAAGTAATAAGTACAACTATTATAGTTCTAGCGATATTAACTGCATAATATGGGTAATAATGCATGTTATATTGATAATATTGGGAGTAATAAGTATATTTATTATAGTTCTGACGATAATAACAGTATAATATGGGTAATAATGCATGTTATATTGATTACATTGGGAGTAATAAGTATAATTATTGTAGTTCTAGCGATAATAACTGCATAATATGGGTAATAATGCATGACATATTTATTATAGTAGGAGTAATAAGAATAATTATTATAGTTGTAGAGATAATAACTGCATAATATCGGTAATAGTGCACGTTATATTGATAATAATAAAAGTATTAAGTATAATTATTATGGTTCTAGCGATAATAACTGCATAATATGGGAAATAGTGCATGTTATATTGATAATAATAAAAGTAATAATTATAATTATTGCAGTTCTAGCGATAATAACTGCATAATATGGGTAATAATGCATGTTATACTGATAATAATATAAGTAATAAGTATAACTATTATAGTTCTAGCGATAATAACTGTATAATATGGGTAATAATGCATGACATATTGATAAAAGTAGGAGTAATAAGTATAATTATTATAGTTGTAGCGATAAGAACTGTATAATATAGGTAATAGTGCATGTTATATTGATAATAATAAAAGTAATAAGTATAATTATTGTAGTTCTAGCGATAATAACAGTATAATATGGGTAATAATGCATGTTATATTGATAATATTGGGAGTAATAAGTATAATTATTATAGTTCTAGCGATAATAACTGCATAATATGGGTAATAATGCATGTTATATTGATAATACTAAAAGTAATAATTACAATTATTATAGTTCGAGCGATAATAACTACATAATATGGGTAATAGTGCATGTTATATTGATAATAATAAAAGTAATAAGTATAATTATCGTAGTTCTAGCGATAATAACTGCATAATAGGGGTAATAATATATGTTATACTGATAAAAATATAAGTAATAAGGATAACTATTATAGTTCTAGCGATAATAACTGTATAATATGGGAAACAATGCATGAAATATTGATAACATTAGGAGTAATAGGTATAATTATTGTAGTTCTAGCGATAATAACTGCATAATATGGGTAATAATGCATGTTATATTGATAATATTGGGAGTAATAAGTATAATTATCGTAGTTCTAGCGACAATAACTGCATAATATGGGTAATAATGCATGTTATATTGATAATATTGGGAGTAATAGGTATAATTATTGTGGTTCTAGCGATAATAACTGCATAATAGGGGTAATAATGCATGTTATACTGATAATAATATAAGTAATAAGTATAACTATCATAGTTCTAGCGATAATAACTGCATAATATGGGTAATAATGCATGACATATTGATAATATTAGGAGTAATAAGTATAATTATTATAGTTCTAGCGATAATACCTGCATAATATGGGTAATAATGCATGTTATACTGATAATAATATAAGTAATAAGTATAACTATTATAGTTCTAGCGATAATAACTGTATAATATGGGTAATAATGCATGTTATATTGATAATATTGGGAGTAATAAGTATAATTATTGTAGTTCGAGCGGTAATAACTGCATAATATGGGTAATAGTGCATGTTATATTGATAATATTGGGAGTAATAAGTATATTTATTATAGTTCTGACGATAATAACAGTATAATATGGGTAATAATGCATGTTATATTGATAATATTGGGAGTAATAAGTATAAATATTATAGTTCTAGCGATAATAACTGCATAATATGGGTAATAATGCATGTTATATTGATAATATTGGGAGTAATAAGTATAATTATTGTAGTTCGAGCGGTAATAACTGCATAATATGGGTAATAGTGCATGTTATATTGATAATATTGGGAGTAATAAGTATATTTATTATAGTTCTAGCGATAATAACTGCATAATATGGGTAATAATGCATGTTATATTGATAATATTGGGAGTAATAAGTATAATTATTGTAGATCTAGCGATAATAACTGCGTAATAGGGGTAATAATGCATGTTATACTGATAATAATATAAGTAATAAGTATAACTATCATAGTTCTAGCGATAATAACTGCATGATATGGGTACTAATGCATGACATATTGATAATATTAGAAGTAATAAGTATAATTATTGTAGTTCTAGCGATAATAACTGCATAATATGGGTAATAATGCATGTTATATTGATAATACTAAAAGTAATAAGTACAATTATTATAGTTCGAGCGATAATAACTGCATAATATGGGTAATAATGCATGTTATATTGATAACATTGGGAGTAATAAGTATAATTATTGTAGTTCTAGCGATAATAACTGCATACTATGGGTAATAATGCATGTTATATTGATAATATTGGGAGTAATAAGTATATTTATTATAGTTCTAGCGATAATAACTGCATAATATGGGTAATAATGCATGTTATATTGATAACATTGGGAGTAATAAGTATATTTATTATAGTTCTGACGATAATAACAGTATAATATGGGTAATAGTGCATGTCATACGGATAATAATATAAGTAATAAGTACAACTATTATAGTTCTAGCGATATTAACTGCATAATATGGGTAATAATGCATGTTATATTGATAATATTGGGAGTAATAAGTATATTTATTATAGTTCTGACGATAATAACAGTATAATATGGGTAATAATGCATGTTATATTGATTACATTGGGAGTAATAAGTATAATTATTGTAGTTCTAGCGATAATAACTGCATAATATGGGTAATAATGCATGACATATTTATTATAGTAGGAGTAATAAGAATAATTATTATAGTTGTAGAGATAATAACTGCATAATATCGGTAATAGTGCACGTTATATTGATAATAATAAAAGTATTAAGTATAATTATTATAGTTCTAGCGATAATAACTGCATAATATGGGAAATAGTGCATGTTATATTGATAATAATAAAAGTAATAATTATAATTATTGCAGTTCTAGCGATAATAACTGCATAATATGGGTAATAATGCATGTTATACTGATAATAATATAAGTAATAAGTATAAATATTATAGTTCTAGCGATAATAACTGTATAATATGGGTAATAATGCATGTTATATTGATAATATTGGGAGTAATAAGTATAATTATTGTAGTTCGAGCGGTAATAACTGCATAATATGGGTAATAATGCATGCTATATTGATAATATTGGGAGTAATAAGTATATTTATTATAGCTCTGACGATAATAACTGTATAATATGGGTAATTATGCATGACATATTGATAATATTAGGAGTAATAAGTATAGTTATTATAGTCCTAGCGATAATAACTGCATAATATGGGTAATAATGCATGACATATTGATAATATTAGGAGTAATAAGTATAATTACTATAGTTGTAGCGATAATAACTGCATATTATGGGTAATAGTGCATGTTATACTGATAATAATATATGTAATAAGTATAACTATTATAGTTCTAGCGATAATAACTGCATAATATGGGTAATAATGCATGATATATTGATAATATTAGGAGTAATAAGTATAATTATTATAGTTCTAGCGATAATAACTGCATAATATGGGTAATAGTGCATGTTACATTAATAATATTGGGAGTAATAGGTATAATTATTGTAGTTCTAGCGATAATAACTGCATAATAGGGGTAATAATGCATGTTATACTGATAATAATATGAGTAATAAGTATAACTATTATAGTTCTAGCGATAATAACTGCATAATATGGGTAATAATGCATGTCATATTGATAAAAGTAGGTGTAATAAGTATAATTATTATAGTTGTAGCGATAATAACTGCATAATATCGGTAATAGTGTACGTTATATTGATAATAATAAAAGAAATAAGTACAATTATTGTAGTTCTAGCGATAATAACTGCATAATATGGGTAATAATGCATGTTATATTGATAATATTGGGAGTAATAAGGATAATTATTGTAGTTCTAGCGATAATAACTGCATAATAGGGGTAATAATGCATGTTATACTGATAATAATATAAGTAATAAGTATAACTATCATAGTTCTAGCGATAATAACTGCATAATATGGGTAATAATGCATGACATATTGATAATATTAGGAGTAATAAGTATAATTACTATAGTTGTAGCGATAATAACTGTATAATATGGGTAATAATGCATGTTATATTGATAATATTGGGAGTAATAAGTATAATTATTGTAGTTCGAGCGGTAATAACTGCATAATATGGGTAATAGTGCATGTTATATTGATAATATTGGGAGTAATAAGTGTAATTATTATAGTTCTAGCGATAATAACTGCATAATATGGGTAATAATGCATGTTATATTGATAATATTGGGAGTAATAAGTATAATTATTGTAGTTCTAGCGATAATAACTGCGTAATAGGGGTAATAATGCATGTTATACTGATAATAATATAAGTAATAAGTATAACTATCATAGTTCTAGCGATAATAACTGCATGATATGGGTACTAATGCATGACATATTGATAATATTAGAAGTAATAAGTATAATTATTATAGTTCTAGCGATAATAACTGCATAATAGGGGTAATAATGCATGTTATACTGATAATAATATAAGTAATAAGTATAACTATTATAGTTCTAGCGATAATAACTGTATAATATGGGTAATAATGCATGTTATATTGATAACATTGGGAGTAATAAGTATAATTATTGTAGTTCTAGCGATAATAACTGCATAATATGGGTAATAATGCATGTTATATTGATGATATTGGGAGTAATAAGTATATTTATTATAGTTCTGACGATAATAACAGTATAATATGGGTAATAATGCATGTTATATTGATAATATTGGGAGTAATAAGTATAATTATTATAGTTCTAGCGATAATAACTGCATAATATGGGTAATAATGCATGTTATATTGATAATATAAGGGAGTAATAAGGATAATTATTGTAGTTCTAGCGATAATAACTGCATAATAGGGGTAATAATGCATGTTATACTGATAATAATATAAGTAATAAGTATAACTATCATAGTTCTAGCGATAATAACTGCATAATATGGGTAATAATGCATGACATATTGATTAAAGTAGGAGTAATAAGTATAATTATTAGAGTTGTAGAGATAATAACTGCATAATATCGGTAATAGTGCACGTTATATTGATAATAATAAAAGTATTAAGTGTAATTATTATAGTTCTAGCGATAATAACTGCATAATATGGGTAATAGTGCATGTTATATTGATAATAATAAAAGTAATAAGTATAATTATTGCAGTTCTAGCGATAATAACTGCATAATATCGGTAATAGTGCACGTTATATTGATAATAATAAAAGTATTAAGTATAATTATTATAGTTCTAGCGATAATAACTGCATAATATGGGAAATAGTGCATGTTATATTGATAATAATAAAAGTAATGATTATAATTATTGCAGTTCTAGCGATAATAACTGCATAATATGGGTAATAATGCATGTTATACTGATAATAATATAAGTAATAAGTATAACTATTATAGTTCTAGCGATAATAACTGTATAATATATGTAATAATGCATGTTATATTGATAATATTGGGAGTAATAAGTATAATTATTGTAGTTCGAGCGGTAATAACTGCATAATATGGGTAATAATGCATGTTATATTGATAATATTGGGAGTAATAAGTATATTTATTATAGCTCTGACGATAATAACTGTATAATATGGGTAATTATGCATGACATATTGATAATATTAGGAGTAATAAGTATAGTTATTATAGTCCTAGCGATAATAACTGCATAATATGGGTAATAATGCATGACATATTGATAATATTAGGAGTAATAAGTATAATTACTATAGTTGTAGCGATAATAACTGCATAATATGGGTAATAGTGCATGTTATACTGATAATAATATAAGTAATAAGTATAACTATTATAGTTCTAGCGATAATAACTGCATAATATGGGTAATAATGCATGATATATTGATAATATTAGGAGTAATAAGTATAATTATTATAGTTCAAGCGATAATAACTGCATAATATGGGTAATAGTGCATGTTACATTTATAATATTGGGAGTAATAGGTATAATTATTGTAGTTCTAGCGATAATAACTGCATAATAGGGGTAATAATGCATGTTATACTGATAATAATATGAGTAATAAGAATAACTATTATAGTTCTAGCGATAATAACTGCATAATATGGGTAATAATGCATGACATATTGATAAAAGTACGTGTAATAAGTATAATTATTATAGTTGTAGCGATAATAACTGCATAATATCGGTAATAGTGTACGTTATATTGATAATAATAAAACTATTAAGTATAATTGTTATAGATCGAGCGATAATAACTGCATAGTATGGGTAATAATGCATGACATATTGATAACATTAGGAGTAATAAGTATAATTATTGCAGTTCTAGCGATAATAACTGCATAATATGGGTAATAATGCATGTTATATTGATAACATTGGGAGTAATAAGTATATTTATTATAGTTCTGACGATAATAACAGTATAATATGGGTAATAGTGCATGTCATACTGATAATAATATAAGTAATAAGTACAACTATTATAGTTCTAGCGATATTAACTGCATAATATGGGTAATAATGCATGACATATTGATTAAAGTAGGAGTAATAAGTATAATTATTATAGTTGTAGAGATAATAACTGCATAATATCGGTAATAGTGCACGTTATATTGATAATAATAAAAGTATTAAGTGTAATTATTATAGTTCTAGCGATAATAACTGCATAATATGGGTAATAGTGCATGTTATATTGATAATAATAAAAGTAATAAGTATATTTATTATAGTTCTGGCGATAATAACAGTATATTATGGGTAATAATGCATGTTATATTGATAATATTGGGAGTAATTAGTATAATTATTATAGTTTGAGCGATAATAACTGCATAATATGGGTAATAGTGCATGTTATATTGATAATAATAAAAGTAATAAGTATAACTATTATAGTTCTAGCGATAATAACTGTATAATATGGGTAATAATGCATGACATATTGATAACATTAGGAGTAATAAGTATAATTATTGTAGTTCTAGCGATAATAACTGGATAATATGGGTAATGATGCATGTTATATTGATAACATTGGAAGTAATAAGTATAATTATTGTAATTCTAGCGATAATAACTGCATAATATGGGTAATTATGCATGTTATATTGATAATATTGGGAGTAATAAGTATATTTATTATAGTTCTGACGATAATAACAGTATAATATGGGTAAAAGTGCATGTCATACTGATAATAATATAAGTAATAAGAACAACTATTATAGTTCTAGCGATATTAACGGCATAATATGGGTAATAATGCATGTTATATTGATAATATTGGGAGTAATAAGTATATTTATTATAGTTCTGACGATAATAACAGTATAATATGGGTAATAGTGCATGTTATATTGATAATAATAAAAGTAATAAGTATACTTATTGTAGTTCTAGCGATAATAACTACATAATATGGGTAATAGTGCATGTTATATTGATAATAATAATAGTAATAAGTATAATTATTGCAGTTCTAGCGATAATAACTGCATAATATGGGTAATAATGCATGTTATATTGATAACATTGGGAGTAATAAGTATAATTATTGTACTTCTAGCGATAATAACTGCATAATATGGGCAATAATGCATGTTATATTGATAATATTGGGAGTAATTAGTATATTTATTATAGTTCTGACGATAATAACAGTATAATATGGGTAATAATGCATGTTATATTGATAATATTGGGAGTAATAAGTATAATTATTATAGTTCTAGCGATAATAACTGCATAATATGGGTAATAATGCATGTTATATTGATAATACTAAAAGTAATAAGTACAATTATTATAGTTCGAGCGATAATAACTGCATAATATGGGTAATAGTGCATGTTATATTGATAATAATAAAAGTAATAAGTATACTTATTGTAGTTCTAGCGATAATAACTGCATAATAGGGGTAATAATGCATGTTATACTGATAATAATATGAGTAATAAGTATAACTATTATAGTTCTAGCGATAATAACTGCATAATATGGGTAATAATGCATGTCATATTGATAAAAGTAGGTGTAATAAGTATAATTATTATAGTTGTAGCGATAATAACTGCATAATATCGGTAATAGTGTACGTTATATTGATAATAATAAAAGTATTAAGTATAATTGTTATAGATCGAGCGATAATAACTGCATAATATGGGTAATAGTGCATGTTATATTGATAATAATAAAAGAAATAAGTACAATTATTGTAGTTCTAGCGATAATAACTGCATAATATGGGTAATAATGCATGTTATATTGATAATATTGGGAGTAATAAGGATAATTATTGTAGTTCTAGCGATAATAACTGCATAATAGGGGTAATAATGCATGTTATACTGATAATAATATAAGTAATAAGTATAACTATCATAGTTCTAGCGATAATAACTGCATAATATGGGTAATAATGCATGACATATTGATAATATTAGGAGTAATAAGTATAATTATTATAGTTCTAGCGATAATAACTGCATAATATGGGTAATAATGCATGTTATACTGATAATAATATAAGTAATAAGTATAAATATTATAGTTCTAGCGATAATAACTGTATAATATGGGTAATAATGCATGTTATATTGATAATATTGGGAGTAATAAGTATAATTATTGTAGTTCGAGCGGTAATAACTGCATAATATGGGTAATAATGCATGTTATATTGATAATATTGGGAGTAATAAGTATATTTATTATAGCTCTGACGATAATAACTGTATAATATGGGTAATTATGCATGACATATTGATAATATTAGGAGTAATAAGTATAGTTATTATAGTCCTAGCGATAATAACTGCATAATATGGGTAATAATGCATGACATATTGATAATATTAGGAGTAATAAGTATAATTACTATAGTTGTAGCGATAATAACTGCATATTATGGGTAATAGTGCATGTTATACTGATAATAATATATGTAATAAGTATAACTATTATAGTTCTAGCGATAATAACTGCATAATATGGGTAATAATGCATGATATATTGATAATATTAGGAGTAATAAGTATAATTATTATAGTTCTAGCGATAATAACTGCATAATATGGGTAATAGTGCATGTTACATTAATAATATTGGGAGTAATAGGTATAATTATTGTAGTTCTAGCGATAATAACTGCATAATAGGGGTAATAATGCATGTTATACTGATAATAATATGAGTAATAAGTATAACTATTATAGTTCTAGCGATAATAACTGCATAATATGGGTAATAATGCATGTCATATTGATAAAAGTAGGTGTAATAAGTATAATTATTATAGTTGTAGCGATAATAACTGCATAATATCGGTAATAGTGTACGTTATATTGATAATAATAAAAGAAATAAGTACAATTATTGTAGTTCTAGCGATAATAACTGCATAATATGGGTAATAATGCATGTTATATTGATAATATTGGGAGTAATAAGGATAATTATTGTAGTTCTAGCGATAATAACTGCATAATAGGGGTAATAATGCATGTTATACTGATAATAATATAAGTAATAAGTATAACTATCATAGTTCTAGCGATAATAACTGCATAATATGGGTAATAATGCATGACATATTGATAATATTAGGAGTAATAAGTATAATTACTATAGTTGTAGCGATAATAACTGTATAATATGGGTAATAATGCATGTTATATTGATAATATTGCGAGTAATAAGTATAATTATTGTAGTTCGAGCGGTAATAACTGCATAATATGGGTAATAGTGCATGTCATATTGATAATATTGGGAGTAATAAGTGTAATTATTATAGTTCTAGCGATAATAACTGCATAATATGGGTAATAATGCATGTTATATTGATAATATTGGGAGTAATAAGTATAATTATTGTAGTTCTAGCGATAATAACTGCGTAATAGGGGTAATAATGCATGTTATACTGATAATAATATAAGTAATAAGTATAACTATCATAGTTCTAGCGATAATAACTGCATGATATGGGTACTAATGCATGACATATTGATAATATTAGAAGTAATAAGTATAATTATTATAGTTCTAGCGATAATAACTGCATAATAGGGGTAATAATGCATGTTATACTGATAATAATATAAGTAATAAGTATAACTATTATAGTTCTAGCGATAATAACTGTATAATATGGGTAATAATGCATGTTATATTGATAACATTGGGAGTAATAAGTATAATTATTGTAGTTCTAGCGATAATAACTGCATAATATGGGTAATAATGCATGTTATATTGATGATATTGGGAGTAATAAGTATATTTATTATAGTTCTGACGATAATAACAGTATAATATGGGTAATAATGCATGTTATATTGATAATATTGGGAGTAATAAGTATAATTATTATAGTTCTAGCGATAATAACTGCATAATATGGGTAATAATGCATGTTATATTGATAATATAAGGGAGTAATAAGGATAATTATTGTAGTTCTAGCGATAATAACTGCATAATAGGGGTAATAATGCATGTTATACTGATAATAATATAAGTAATAAGTATAACTATCATAGTTCTAGCGATAATAACTGCATAATATGGGTAATAATGCATGACATATTGATTAAAGTAGGAGTAATAAGTATAATTATTAGAGTTGTAGAGATAATAACTGCATAATATCGGTAATAGTGCACGTTATATTGATAATAATAAAAGTATTAAGTGTAATTATTATAGTTCTAGCGATAATAACTGCATAATATGGGTAATAGTGCATGTTATATTGATAATAATAAAAGTAATAAGTATAATTATTGCAGTTCTAGCGATAATAACTGCATAATATGGGTAATAGTGCATGTTATATTGATAATAATAAAAGTAATAAGTATACTTATTGTAGTTCTAGCGATAATAACTACATAATATGGGTAATAGTGCATGTTATATTGATAATATTGGGAGTAATAAGTATATTTATTATAGTTCTAGCGATAATAACTGCATAATATGGGTAATAATGCATGTTATATTGATAACATTGGGAGTAATAAGTATATTTATTATAGTTCTGACGATAATAACAGTATAATATGGGTAATAGTGCATGTCATACGGATAATAATGTAAATAATAAGTACAACTATTATAGTTCTAGCGATATTAACTGCATAATATGGGTAATAATGCATGTTATATTGATAATATTGGGAGTAATAAGTATATTTATTATAGTTCTGACGATAATAACAGTATAATATGGGTAATAATGCATGTTATATTGATAATATTGGGAGTAATAAGTATAATTATTGTAGTTCTAGCGATAATAACTGCGTAATAGGGGTAATAATGCTTGTTATACTGATAATAATATAAGTAATAAGTATAACTATCATAGTTCTAGCGATAATAACTGCATGATATGGGTACTAATGCATGACATATTGATAATATTAGAAGTAATAAGTATAATTATTATAGTTCTAGCGATAATAACTGCATAATAGGGGTAATAATGAATGTTATACTGATAATAATATAAGTAATAAGTATAACTATTATAGTTCTAGCGATAATAACTGTATAATATGGGTAATAATGCATGTTATATTGATAACATTGGGAGTAATAAGTATAATTATTGTAGTTCTAGCGATAATAACTGCATAATATGGGTAATAATGCATGTTATATTGATGATATTGGGAGTAATAAGTATATTTATTATAGTTCTGACGATAATAACAGTATAATATGGGTAATAATGCATGTTATATTGATAATATTGGGAGTAATAAGTATAATTATTATAGTTCTAGCGATAATAACTGCATAATATGGGTAATAATGCATGTTATATTGATAATATAAGGGAGTAATAAGGATAATTATTGTAGTTCTAGCGATAATAACTGCATAATAGGGGTAATAATGCATGTTATACTGATAATAATATAAGTAATAAGTATAACTATCATAGTTCTAGCGATAATAACTGCATAATATGGGTAATAATGCATGACATATTGATTAAAGTAGGAGTAATAAGTATAATTATTAGAGTTGTAGAGATAATAACTGCATAATATCGGTAATAGTGCACGTTATATTGATAATAATAAAAGTATTAAGTGTAATTATTATAGTTCTAGCGATAATAACTGCATAATATGGGTAATAGTGCATGTTATATTGATAATAATAAAAGTAATAAGTATAATTATTGCAGTTCTAGCGATAATAACTGCATAATATGGGTAATAGTGCATGTTATATTGATAATAATAAAAGTAATAAGTATACTTATTGTAGTTCTAGCGATAATAACTACATAATATGGGTAATAGTGCATGTTATATTGATAATATTGGGAGTAATAAGTATATTTATTATAGTTCTAGCGATAATAACTGCATAATATGGGTAATAATGCATGTTATATTGATAACATTGGGAGTAATAAGTATATTTATTATAGTTCTGACGATAATAACAGTATAATATGGGTAATAGTGCATGTCATACGGATAATAATATAAATAATAAGTACAACTATTATAGTTCTAGCGATATTAACTGCATAATATGGGTAATAATGCATGTTATATTGATAATATTGGGAGTAATAAGTATATTTATTATAGTTCTGACGATAATAACAGTATAATATGGGTAATAATGCATGTTATATTGATAATATTGGGAGTAATAAGTATAATTATTGTAGTTCTAGCGATAATAACTGCATAATATGGGTAATAATGCATGACATATTTATTAAAGTAGGAGTAATAAGTATAATTATTATAGTTGTAGAGATAATAACTGCATAATATCGGTAATAGTGCACGTTATATTGATAATAATAAAAGTATTAAGTATAATTATTATAGTTCTAGCGATAATAACTGCATAATATGGGAAATAGTGCATGTTATATTGATAATAATAAAAGTAATAATTATAATTATTGCAGTTCTAGCGATAATAACTGCATAATATGGGTAATAATGCATGTTATACTGATAATAATATAAGTAATAAGTATAACTATTATAGTTCTAGCGATAATAACTGTATAATATATGTAATAATGCATGTTATATTGATAATATTGGGAGTAATAAGTATAATTATTGTAGTTCGAGCGGTAATAACTGCATAATATGGGTAATAATGCATGTTATATTGATAATATTGGGAGTAATAAGTATATTTATTATAGCTCTGACGATAATAACTGTATAATATGGGTAATTATGCATGACATATTGATAATATTAGGAGTAATAAGTATAGTTATTATAGTCCTAGCGATAATAACTGCATAATATGGGTAATAATGCATGACATATTGATAATATTAGGAGTAATAAGTATAATTACTATAGTTGTAGCGATAATAACTGCATAATATGGGTAATAGTGCATGTTATACTGATAATAATATAAGTAATAAGTATAACTATTATAGTTCTAGCGATAATAACTGCATAATATGGGTAATAATGCATGATATATTGATAATATTAGGAGTAATAAGTATAATTATTATAGTTCAAGCGATAATAACTGCATAATATGGGTAATAGTGCATGTTACATTTATAATATTGGGAGTAATAGGTATAATTATTGTAGTTCTAGCGATAATAACTGCATAATAGGGGTAATAATGCATGTTATACTGATAATAATATGAGTAATAAGAATAACTATTATAGTTCTAGCGATAATAACTGTATAATATGGGTAATAATGCATGACATATTGATAAAAGTACGTGTAATAAGTATAATTATTATAGTTGTAGCGATAATAACTGCATAATATCGGTAATAGTGTACGTTATATTGATAATAATAAAAGTATTAAGTATAATTGTTATAGATCGAGCGATAATAACTGCATAGTATGGGTAATAATGCATGACATATTGATAACATTAGGAGTAATAAGTATAATTATTGCAGTTCTAGCGATAATAACTGCATAATATGGGTAATAATGCATGTTATATTGATAACATTGGGAGTAATAAGTATATTTATTATAGTTCTGACGATAATAACAGTATAATATGGGTAATAGTGCATGTCATACTGATAATAATATAGGTAATAAGTACAACTATTATAGTTCTAGCGATATTAACTGCATAATATGGGTAATAATGCATGACATATTGATTAAAGTAGGAGTAATAAGTATAATTATTATAGTTGTAGAGATAATAACTGCATAATATCGGTAATAGTGCACGTTATATTGATAATAATAAAAGTATTAAGTGTAATTATTATAGTTCTAGCGATAATAACTGCATAATATGGGTAATAGTGCATGTTATATTGATAATAATAAAAGTAATAAGTATATTTATTATAGTTCTGGCGATAATAACAGTATATTATGGGTAATAATGCATGTTATATTGATAATATTGGGAGTAATTAGTATAATTATTATAGTTTGAGCGATAATAACTGCATAATATGGGTAATAGTGCATGTTATATTGATAATAATAAAAGTAATAAGTATAACTATTATAGTTCTAGCGATAATAACTGTATAATATGGGTAATAATGCATGACATATTGATAACATTAGGAGTAATAAGTATAATTATTGTAGTTCTAGCGATAATAACTGGATAATATGGGTAATGATGCATGTTATATTGATAACATTGGAAGTAATAAGTATAATTATTGTAATTCTAGCGATAATAACTGCATAATATGGGTAATTATGCATGTTATATTGATAATATTGGGAGTAATAAGTATATTTATTATAGTTCTGACGATAATAACAGTATAATATGGGTAATAGTGCATGTCATACTGATAATAATATAAGTAATAAGAACAACTATTATAGTTCTAGCGATATTAACGGCATAATATGGGTAATAATGCATGTTATATTGATAATATTGGGAGTAATAAGTATAATTATTATAGTTCTGACGATAATAACAGTATAATATGGGTAATAGTGCATGTTATATTGATAATAATAAAAGTAATAAGTATACTTATTGTAGTTCTAGCGATAATAACTACATAATATGGGTAATAGTGCATGTTATATTGATAATAATAATAGTAATAAGTATAATTATTGCAGTTCTAGCGATAATAACTGCATAATATGGGTAATAATGCATGTTATATTGATAACATTGGGAGTAATAAGTATAATTATTGTACTTCTAGCGATAATAACTGCATAATATGGGCAATAATGCATGTTATATTGATAATATTGGGAGTAATAAGTATATTTATTATAGTTCTGACGATAATAACAGTATAATATGGGTAATAATGCATGTTATATTGATAATATTGGGAGTAATAAGTATAATTATTATAGTTCTAGCGATAATAACTGCATAATATGGGTAATAATGCATGTTATATTGATAATACTAAAAGTAATAAGTACAATTATTATAGTTCGAGCGATAATAACTGCATAATATGGGTAATAGTGCATGTTATATTGATAATAATAAAAGTAATAAGTATACTTATTGTAGTTCTAGCGATAATAACTGCATAATAGGGGTAATAATGCATGTTATACTGATAATAATATGAGTAATAAGTATAACTATTATAGTTCTAGCGATAATAACTGCATAATATGGGTAATAATGCATGTCATATTGATAAAAGTAGGTGTAATAAGTATAATTATTATAGTTGTAGCGATAATAACTGCATAATATCGGTAATAGTGTACGTTATATTGATAATAATAAAAGTATTAAGTATAATTGTTATAGATCGAGCGATAATAACTGCATAATATGGGTAATAGTCAATGTTATATTGATAATAATAAAAGAAATAAGTACAATTATTGTAGTTCTAGCGATAATAACTGCATAATATGGGTAATAATGCATGTTATATTGATAATATTGGGAGTAATAAGGATAATTATTGTAGTTCTAGCGATAATAACTGCATAATAGGGGTAATAATGCATGTTATACTGATAATAATATAAGTAATAAGTATAACTATCATAGTTCTAGCGATAATAACTGCATAATATGGGTAATAATGCATGACATATTGATAATATTAGGAGTAATAAGTATAATTATTATAGTTCTAGCGATAATAACTGCATAATATGGGTAATAATGCATGTTATACTGATAATAATATAAGTAATAAGTATAACTATTACAGATCTAGCGATAATAACTGTATAATATGGGCAATAATGCATGTTATATTGATAATATTGGGAGTAATAAGTATAATTATTGTAGTTCGAGCGGTAATAACTGCATAATATGGGTAATAGTGCATGTTATATTGATAATATTGGGAGTAATAAGTGTAATTGTTATAGTTCTAGCGATAATAACTGCATAATATGGGTAATAGTGCATGTCATACGGATAATAATATAAATAATAAGTACAACTATTATAGTTCTAGCGATATTAACTGCATAATATGGGTAATAATGCATGTTATATTGATAATATTGGGAGTAATAAGTATATTTATTATAGTTCTGACGATAATAACAGTATAATATGGGTAATAATGCATGTTATATTGATAATATTGGGAGTAATAAGTATAATTATTGTAGTTCTAGCGATAATAACTGCATAATATGGGTAATAATGCATGACATATTTATTAAAGTAGGAGTAATAAGTATAATTATTATAGTTGTAGAGATAATAACTGCATAATATCGGTAATAGTGCACGTTATATTGATAATAATAAAAGTATTAAGTATAATTATTATAGTTCTAGCGATAATAACTGCATAATATGGGAAATAGTGCATGTTATATTGATAATAATAAAAGTAATAATTATAATTATTGCAGTTCTAGCGATAATAACTGCATAATATGGGTAATAATGCATGTTATACTGATAATAATATAAGTAATAAGTATAACTATTATAGTTCTAGCGATAATAACTGTATAATATATGTAATAATGCATGTTATATTGATAATATTGGGAGTAATAAGTATAATTATTGTAGTTCGAGCGGTAATAACTGCATAATATGGGTAATAATGCATGTTATATTGATAATATTGGGAGTAATAAGTATATTTATTATAGCTCTGACGATAATAACTGTATAATATGGGTAATTATGCATGACATATTGATAATATTAGGAGTAATAAGTATAGTTATTATAGTCCTAGCGATAATAACTGCATAATATGGGTAATAATGCATGACATATTGATAATATTAGGAGTAATAAGTATAATTACTATAGTTGTAGCGATAATAACTGCATAATATGGGTAATAGTGCATGTTATACTGATAATAATATAAGTAATAAGTATAACTATTATAGTTCTAGCGATAATAACTGCATAATATGGGTAATAATGCATGATATATTGATAATATTAGGAGTAATAAGTATAATTATTACAGTTCAAGCGATAATAACTGCATAATATGGGTAATAGTGCATGTTACATTTATAATATTGGGAGTAATAGGTATAATTATTGTAGTTCTAGCGATAATAACTGCATAATAGGGGTAATAATGCATGTTATACTGATAATAATATGAGTAATAAGAATAACTATTATAGTTCTAGCGATAATAACTGTATAATATGGGTAATAATGCATGACATATTGATAAAAGTACGTGTAATAAGTATAATTATTATAGTTGTAGCGATAATAACTGCATAATATCGGTAATAGTGTACGTTATATTGATAATAATAAAAGTATTAAGTATAATTGTTATAGATCGAGCGATAATAACTGCATAGTATGGGTAATAATGCATGACATATTGATAACATTAGGAGTAATAAGTATAATTATTGCAGTTCTAGCGATAATAACTGCATAATATGGGTAATAATGCATGTTATATTGATAACATTGGGAGTAATAAGTATATTTATTATAGTTCTGACGATAATAACAGTATAATATGGGTAATAGTGCATGGCATACTGATAATAATATAAGTAATAAGTACAACTATTATAGTTCTAGCGATATTAACTGCATAATATGGGTAATACTGCATGACATATTGATTAAAGTAGGAGTAATAAGTATAATTATTATAGTTGTAGAGATAATAACTGCATAATATCGGTAATAGTGCACGTTATATTGATAATAATAAAAGTATTAAGTGTAATTATTATAGTTCTAGCGATAATAACTGCATAATATGGGTAATAGTGCATGTTATATTGATAATAATAAAAGTAATAAGTATATTCATTATAGTTCTGGCGATAATAACAGTATATTATGGGTAATAATGCATGTTATATTGATAATATTGGGAGTAATTAGTATAATTATTATAGTTTGAGCGATAATAACTGCATAATATGGGTAATAGTGCATGTTATATTGATAATAATAAAAGTAATAAGTATAACTATTATAGTTCTAGCGATAATAACTGTATAATATGGGTAATAATGCATGACATATTGATAACATTAGGAGTAATAAGTATAATTATTGTAGTTCTAGCGATAATAACTGGATAATATGGGTAATGATGCATGTTATATTGATAACATTGGAAGTAATAAGTATAATTATTGTAATTCTAGCGATAATAACTGCATAATATGGGTAATTATGCATGTTATATTGATAATATTGGGAGTAATAAGTATATTTATTATAGTTCTGACGATAATAACAGTATAATATGGGTAATAGTGCATGTCATACTGATAATAATATAAGTAATAAGAACAACTATTATAGTTCTAGCGATATTAACGGCATAATATGGGTAATAATGCATGTTATATTGATAATATTGGGAGTAATAAGTTTTTTTATTATAGTTCTGACGATAATAACAGTATAATATGGGTAATAGTGCATGTTATATTGATAATAATAAAAGTAATAAGTATACTTATTGTAGTTCTAGCGATAATAACTGCATAATAGGGGTAATAATGCATGTTATACTGATAATAATATGAGTAATAAGTATAACTATTATAGTTCTAGCGATAATAACTGCATAATATGGGTAATAATGCATGTCATATTGATAAAAGTAGGTGTAATAAGTATAATTATTATAGTTGTAGCGATAATAACTGCATAATATCGGTAATAGTGTACGTTATATTGATAATAATAAAAGTATTAAGTATAATTGTTATAGATCGAGCGATAATAACTGCATAATATGGGTAATAGTGCATGTTATATTGATAATAATAAAAGAAATAAGTACAATTATTGTAGTTCTAGCGATAATAACTGCATAATATGGGTAATAATGCATGTTATATTGATAATATTGGGAGTAATAAGGATAATTATTGTAGTTCTAGCGATAATAACTGCATAATAGGGGTAATAATGCATGTTATACTGATAATAATATAAGTAATAAGTATAACTATCATAGTTCCAGCGATAATAACTGCATAATATGGGTAATAATGCATGACATATTGATAATATTAGGAGTAATAAGTATAATTATTATAGTTCTAGCGATAATAACTGCATAATATGGGTAATAATGCATGTTATACTGATAATAATATAAGTAATAAGTATAACTATTACAGTTCTAGCGATAATAACTGTATAATATGGGTAATAATGCATGTTATATTGATAATATTGGGAGTAATAAGTATAATTATTGTAGTTCGAGCGGTAATAACTGCATAATATGGGTAATAGTGCATGTTATATTGATAATATTGGGAGTAATAAGTGTAATTATTATAGTTCTAGCGATAATAACTGCATAATATGGGTAATAATGCATGCTATATTGATAATATTGGGAGTAATAAGTATAATTATTGTAGTTCTAGCGATAATAACTGCGTAATATGGGTAATAATGCATGTTATATTGATAACATTGGGAGTAATAAGTATAATTATTGTACTTCTAGCGATAATAACTGCATAATATGGGCAATAATGCATGTTATATTGATAATATTGGGAGTAATAAGTATATTTATTATAGTTCTGACGATAATAACTGCATAATATGGGTAATAATGCATGTTATATTGATAACATTGGGAGTAATAAGTATATTTATTATAGTTCTGACGATAATAACAGTATAATATGGGTAATAGTGCATGTCATACTGATAATAATATAAGTAATAAGTACAACTATTATAGCTCTAGCGATAATAACTGCATAATATGGGTAATAGTGCATGTTATATTGATAATAATAAAAGTAATAAGTATACTTATTGTAGTTCTAGCGATAACAACTACATAATATGGGTAATAGTGCATGTTATATTGATAATAATAAAAGTAATAATTATAATTATTGCAGTTCTAGCGATAATAACTGCATAATATGGGTAATAATGCATGTTATATTGATAACATTGGGAGTAATAAGTATAATTATTGTACTTCTAGCGATAATAACTGCATAATATGGGCAATAATGCATGTTATATTGATAATATTGGGAGTAATAAGTATATTTATTCCAGTTCTGACGATAATAACAGTATAATATGGGTAATAGTGCATGTCATACTGACAATAATATAAGTAATAAGTATAACTATTATAGTTCTAGCGATATTAACTGCATAATATGGGTAATAATGCATGTTATATTGATAATATTGGGAGTAATAAGTATATTTATTATAGTTCTGACGATAATAACAGTATAATATGGGTAATAATGCATGTTATATTGATAATATTGGGAGTAATAAGTATAATTATTGTAGTTCTAGCGATAATAACTGCATAATATGGGTAATAATGCATGACATATTGATTAAAGTAGGAGTAATAAGTATAATTATTATAGTTGTAGAGATAATAACTGCATAATATCGGTAATAGTGCACGTTATATTGATAATAATAAAAGTATTAAGTATAATTATTATAGTTCTAGCGATGATAACTGCATAATATGGGTAATAGTGAATGGTATATTGATAATAATAAAAGTAATAATTATAATTATTGTAGTTCTAGCGATAATAACTGCATAATATGGGTAATAATGCATGTTATATTGATAACATTGTGAGTAATAAATATAATTATTGTAGTTCTAGCGATAATAACTGCATAATATGGGTAATAATGCATGTTATATTGATAATATTGGGAGTAATAAGTGTATTTATTATAGTTCTAGCGATAATAACTGCATAATATGGGAAATAATGCATGTTATATTGATAACATTGGGAGTAATAAGTATAATTATTGTAGTTCTAGCGATAATAACTGCATAATATGGGTAATAATGCATGTTATATTGATAATATTGGGAGTAATAAGTATATTTATTATTGTTCTGACGATAATAACAGTATATTATGGGTAATAATGCATGTTATATTGATAATATTGGGAGTAATAAGTATAATTATTGTAGTTCTAGCGATAATAACTGCATAATAGGGGTAATAATATATGTTATACTGATAATAATATAAGTAATAAGTATAACTATTATAGTTCTAGCGATAATAACTGTATAATATGGGTAATAATGCATGACATATTGATAACATTAGGAGTAATAAGTATAATTATTGTAGTTCTAGCGATAATAACTGCATAATATGGGTAATGATGCATGTTATATTGATAACATTGGGAGTAATAAGTATATTTATTATAGTTCTGACGATAATAACAGTATAATATGGGTAATAGTGCATGTCATACTGATAATAATATAAGTAATAAGTACAACTATTATAGTTCTAGCGATATTAACTGCATAATATGGGTAATAATGCATGTTATATTGATAATATTGGGAGTAATAAGTATATTTATTATAGTTCTGACGATAATAACAGTATAATATGGGTAATAGTGCATGTTATATTGATAATAATAAAAGTAATAAGTATAACTATTATAGTTCTAGCGATATTAACTGCATAATATGGGTAATAATGCATGTTATACTGATAATAATATGAGTAATAAGTATAACTATTATAGTTCTAGCGATAATAACTGCATAATATGGGTAATAATGCATGTCATATTGATAAAAGTAGGTGTAATAAGTATAATTATTATAGTTGTAGCGATAATAACTGCATAATATCGGTAATAGTGTACGTTATATTGATAATAATAAAAGAAATAAGTACAATTATTGTAGTTCTAGCGATAATAACTGCATAATATGGGTAATAATGCATGTTATATTGATAATATTGGGAGTAATAAGGATAATTATTGTAGTTCTAGCGATAATAACTGCATAATAGGGGTAATAATGCATGTTATACTGATAATAATATAAGTAATAAGTATAACTATCATAGTTCTAGCGATAATAACTGCATAATATGGGTAATAATGCATGACATATTGATAATATTAGGAGTAATAGGTATAATTACTATAGTTGTAGCGATAATAACTGTATAATATGGGTAATAATGCATGTTATATTGATAATATTGGGAGTAATAAGTATAATTATTGTAGTTCGAGCGGTAATGACTGCATAATATGGGTAATAGTGCATGTTATATTGATAATATTGGGAGTAATAAGTGTAATTATTATAGTTCTAGCGATAATAACTGCATAATATGGGTAATAATGCATGTTATATTGATAATATTGGGAGTAATAAGTATAATTATTGTAGTTCTAGCGATAATAACTGCGTAATAGGGGTAATAATGCATGTTATACTGATAATAATATAAGTAATAAGTATAACTATCATAGTTCTAGCGATAATAACTGCATGATATGGGTACTAATGCATGACATATTGATAATATTAGAAGTAATAAGTATAATTATTATAGTTCTAGCGATAATAACTGCATAATAGGGGTAATAATGCATGTTATACTGATAATAATATAAGTAATAAGTATAACTATTATAGTTCTAGCGATAATAACTGTATAATATGGGTAATAATGCATGTTATATTGATAACATTGGGAGTAATAAGTATAATTATTGTAGTTCTAGCGATAATAACTGCATAATATGGGTAATAATGCATGTTATATTGATGATATTGGGAGTAATAAGTATATTTATTATAGTTCTGACGATAATAACAGTATAATATGGGTAATAATGCATGTTATATTGATAATATTGGGAGTAATAAGTATAATTATTATAGTTCTAGCGATAATAACTGCATAATATGGGTAATAATGCATGTTATATTGATAATACTAAAAGTAATAAGTACAATTATTATAGTTCGAGCGATAATAACTGCATAATATGGGTAATAGTGCATGTTATATTGATAATAATAAAAGTAATAAGTATACTTATTGTAGTTCTAGCGATAATAACTGCATAATAGGGGTAATAATGCATGTTATACTGATAATAATATGAGTAATAAGTATAACTATTATAGTTCTAGCGATAATAACTGCATAATATGGGTAATAATGCATGTCATATTGATAAAAGTAGGTGTAATAAGTATAATTATTATAGTTGTAGCGATAATAACTGCATAATATCGGTAATAGTGTACGTTATATTGATAATAATAAAAGTATTAAGTATAATTGTTATAGATCGAGCGATAATAACTGCATAATATGGGTAATAGTGCATGTTATATTGATAATAATAAAAGAAATAAGTACAATTATTGTAGTTCTGGCGATAATAACTGCATAATATGGGTAATAATGCATGTTATATTGATAATATTGGGAGTAATAAGGATAATTATTGTAGTTCTAGCGATAATAACTGCATAATAGGGGTAATAATGCATGTTATACTGATAATAATTTAAGTAATAAGTATAACTATCATAGTTCTAGCGATAATAACTGCATAATATGGGTAATAATGCATGACATATTGATAATATTAGGAGTAATAAGTATAATTATTATAGTTCTAGCGATAATAACTGCATAATATGGGTAATAATGCATGTTATACTGATAATAATATAAGTAATAAGTATAACTATTACAGATCTAGCGATAATAACTGTATAATATGGGTAATAATGCATGTTATATTGATAATATTGGGAGTAATAAGTATAATTATTGTAGTTCGAGCGGTAATAACTGCATAATATGGGTAATAGTGCATGTTATATTGATAATATTGGGAGTAATAAGTGTAATTATTATAGTTCTAGCGATAATAACTGCATAATATGGGTAATAGTGCATGTCATACGGATAATAATATAAATAATAAGTACAACTATTATAGTTCTAGCGATATTAACTGCATAATATGGGTAATAATGCATGTTATATTGATAATATTGGGAGTAATAAGTATATTTATTATAGTTCTGACGATAATAACAGTATAATATGGGTAATAATGCATGTTATATTGATAATATTGGGAGTAATAAGTATAATTATTGTAGTTCTAGCGATAATAACTGCATAATATGGGTAATAATGCATGACATATTTATTAAAGTAGGAGTAATAAGTATAATTATTATAGTTGTAGAGATAATAACTGCATAATATCGGTAATAGTGCACGTTATATTGATAATAATAAAAGTATTAAGTATAATTATTATAGTTCTAGCGATAATAACTGCATAATATGGGAAATAGTGCATGTTATATTGATAATAATAAAAGTAATAATTATAATTATTGCAGTTCTAGCGATAATAACTGCATAATATTTGGTAATAATGCATGTTATACTGATAATAATATAAGTAATAAGTATAACTATTATAGTTCTAGCGATAATAACTGTATAATATATGTAATAATGCATGTTATATTGATAATATTGGGAGTAATAAGTATAATTATTGTAGTTCGAGCGGTAATAACTGCATAATATGGGTAATAATGCATGTTATATTGATAATATTGGGAGTAATAAGTATATTTATTATAGCTCTGACGATAATAACTGTATAATATGGGTAATTATGCATGACATATTGATAATATTAGGAGTAATAAGTATAGTTATTATAGTCCTAGCGATAATAACTGCATAATATGGGTAATAATGCATGACATATTGATAATATTAGGAGTAATAAGTATAATTACTATAGTTGTAGCGATAATAACTGCATAATATGGGTAATAGTGCATGTTATACTGATAATAATATAAGTAATAAGTATAACTATTATAGTTCTAGCGATAATAACTGCATAATATGGGTAATAATGCATGATATATTGATAATATTAGGAGTAATAAGTATAATTATTACAGTTCAAGCGACAATAACTGCATAATATGGGTAATAGTGCATGTTACATTTATAATATTGGGAGTAATAGGTATAATTATTGTAGTTCTAGCGATAATAACTGCATAATAGGGGTAATAATGCATGTTATACTGATAATAATATGAGTAATAAGAATAACTATTATAGTTCTAGCGATAATAACTGTATAATATGGGTAATAATGCATGACATATTGATAAAAGTACGTGTAATAAGTATAATTATTATAGTTGTAGCGATAATAACTGCATAATATCGGTAATAGTGTACGTTATATTGATAATAATAAAAGTATTAAGTATAATTGTTATAGATCGAGCGATAATAACTGCATCGTATGGGTAATAATGCATGACATATTGATAACATTAGGAGTAATAAGTATAATTATTGCAGTTCTAGCGATAATAACTGCATAATATGGGTAATAATGCATGTTATATTGATAACATTGGGAGTAATAAGTATATTTATTATAGTTCTGACGATAATAACAGTATAATATGGGTAATAGTGCATGTCATACTGATAATAATATAAGTAATAAGTACAACTATTATAGTTCTAGCGATATTAACTGCATAATATGGGTAATAATGCATGACATATTGATTAAAGTAGGAGTAATAAGTATAATTATTATAGTTGTAGAGATAATAACTGCATAATATCGGTAATAGTGCACGTTATATTGATAATAATAAAAGTATTAAGTGTAATTATTATAGTTCTAGCGATAATAACTGCATAATATGGGTAATAGTGCATGTTATATTGATAATAATAAAAGTAATAAGTATATTTATTATAGTTCTGGCGATAATAACAGTATATTATGGGTAATAATGCATGTTATATTGATAATATTGGGAGTAATTAGTATAATTATTATAGTTTGAGCGATAATAACTGCATAATATGGGTAATAGTGCATGTTATATTGATAATAATAAAAGTAATAAGTATAACTATTATAGTTCTAGCGATAATAACTGTATAATATGGGTAATAATGCATGACATATTGATAACATTAGGAGTAATAAGTATAATTATTGTAGTTCTAGCGATAATAACTGGATAATATGGGTAATGATGCATGTTATATTGATAACATTGGAAGTAATAAGTATAATTATTGTAATTCTAGCGATAATAACTGCATAATATGGGTAATTATGCATGTTATATTGATAATATTGGGAGTAATAAGTATATATATTATAGTTCTGACGATAATAACAGTATAATATGGGTAATAGTGCATGTCATACTGATAATAATATAAGTAATAAGAACAACTATTATAGTTCTAGCGATATTAACGGCATAATATGGGTAATAATGCATATTATATTGATAATATTGGGAGTAATAAGTTTTTTTATTATAGTTCTGACGATAATAACAGTATAATATGGGTAATAGTGCATGTTATATTGATAATAATAAAAGTAATAAGTATACTTATTGTAGTTCTAGCGATAATAACTACATAATATGGGTAATAGTGCATGTTATATTGATAATAATAATAGTAATAAGTATAATTATTGCAGTTCTAGCGATAATAACTGCATAATATGGGTAATAATGCATGTTATATTGATAACATTGGGAGTAATAAGTATAATTATTGTACTTCTAGCGATAATAACTGCATAATATGGGCAATAATGCATGTTATATTGATAATATTGGGAGTAATAAGTATATTTATTATAGTTCTGACGATAATAACAGTATAATATGGGTAATAATGCATGTTATATTGATAATATTGGGAGTAATAAGTATAATTATTATAGTTCTAGCGATAATAACTGCATAATATGGGTAATAATGCATGTTATATTGATAATACTAAAAGTAATAAGTACAATTATTATAGTTCGAGCGATAATAACTGCATAATATGGGTAATAGTGCATGTTATATTGATAATAATAAAAGTAATAAGTATACTTATTGTAGTTCTAGCGATAATAACTGCATAATAGGGGTAATAATGCATGTTATACTGATAATAATATGAGTAATAAGTATAACTATTATAGTTCTAGCGATAATAACTGCATAATATGGGTAATAATGCATGTCATATTGATAAAAGTAGGTGTAATAAGTATAATTATTATAGTTGTAGCGATAATAACTGCATAATATCGGTAATAGTGTACGTTATATTGATAATAATAAAAGTATTAAGTATAATTGTTATAGATCGAGCGATAATAACTGCATAATATGGGTAATAGTGCATGTTATATTGATAATAATAAAAGAAATAAGTACAATTATTGTAGTTCTAGCGATAATAACTGCATAATATGGGTAATAATGCATGTTATATTGATAATATTGGGAGTAATAAGGATAATTATTGTAGTTCTAGCGATAATAACTGCATAATAGGGGTAATAATGCATGTTATACTGATAATAATATAAGTAATAAGTATAACTATCATAGTTCTAGCGATAATAACTGCATAATATGGGTAATAATGCATGACATATTGATAATATTAGGAGTAATAAGTATAATTATTATAGTTCTAGCGATAATAACTGCATAATATGGGTAATAATGCATGTTATACTGATAATAATATAAGTAATAAGTATAACTATTACAGTTCTAGCGATAATAACTGTATAATATGGGTAATAATGCATGTTATATTGATAATATTGGGAGTAATAAGTATAATTATTGTAGTTCGAGCGGTAATAACTGCATAATATGGGTAATAGTGCATGTTATATTGATAATATTGGGAGTAATAAGTGTAATTATTATAGTTCTAGCGATAATAACTGCATAATATGGGTAATAATGCATGCTATATTGATAATATTGGGAGTAATAAGTATAATTATTGTAGTTCTAGCGATAATAACTGCGTAATATGGGTAATAATGCATGTTATATTGATAACATTGGGAGTAATAAGTATAATTATTGTACTTCTAGCGATAATAACTGCATAATATGGGCAATAATGCATGTTATATTGATAATATTGGGAGTAATAAGTATATTTATTATAGTTCTGACGATAATAACTGCATAATATGGGTAATAATGCATGTTATATTGATAACATTGGGAGTAATAAGTATATTTATTATAGTTCTGACGATAATAACAGTATAATATGGGTAATAGTGCATGTCATACTGATAATAATATAAGTAATAAGTACAACTATTATAGCTCTAGCGATAATAACTGCATAATATGGGTAATAGTGCATGTTATATTGATAATAATAAAAGTAATAAGTATACTTATTGTAGTTCTAGCGATAACAACTACATAATATGGGTAATAGTGCATGTTATATTGATAATAATAAAAGTAATAATTATAATTATTGCAGTTCTAGCGATAATAACTGCATAATATGGGTAATAATGCATGTTATATTGATAACATTGGGAGTAATAAGTATAATTATTGTACTTCTAGCGATAATAACTGCATAATATGGGCAATAATGCATGTTATATTGATAATATTGGGAGTAATAAGTATATTTATTCCAGTTCTGACGATAATAACAGTATAATATGGGTAATAGTGCATGTCATACTGACAATAATATAAGTAATAAGTATAACTATTATAGTTCTAGCGATATTAACTGCATAATATGGGTAATAATGCATGTTATATTGATAATATTGGGAGTAATAAGTATATTTATTATAGTTCTGACGATAATAACAGTATAATATGGGTAATAATGCATGTTATATTGATAATATTGGGAGTAATAAGTATAATTATTGTAGTTCTAGCGATAATAACTGCATAATATGGGTAATAATGCATGACATATTGATTAAAGTAGGAGTAATAAGTATAATTATTATAGTTGTAGAGATAATAACTGCATAATATCGGTAATAGTGCACGTTATATTGATAATAATAAAAGTATTAAGTATAATTATTATAGTTCTAGCGATGATAACTGCATAATATGGGTAATAGTGAATGGTATATTGATAATAATAAAAGTAATAATTATAATTATTGTAGTTCTAGCGATAATAACTGCATAATATGGGTAATAATGCATGTTATATTGATAACATTGTGAGTAATAAATATAATTATTGTAGTTCTAGCGATAATAACTGCATAATATGGGTAATAATGCATGTTATATTGATAATATTGGGAGTAATAAGTGTATTTATTATAGTTCTAGCGATAATAACTGCATAATATGGGAAATAATGCATGTTATATTGAGAACATTGGGAGTAATAAGTATAATTATTGTAGTTCTAGCGATAATAACTGCATAATATGGGTAATAATGCATGTTATATTGATAATATTGGGAGTAATAAGTATATTTATTATTGTTCTGACGATAATAACAGTATATTATGGGTAATAATGCATGTTATATTGATAATATTGGGAGTAATAAGTATAATTATTGTAGTTCTAGCGATAATAACTGCATAATAGGGGTAATAATATATGTTATACTGATAATAATATAAGTAATAAGTATAACTATTATAGTTCTAGCGATAATAACTGTATAACATGGGTAATAATGCATGACATATTGATAACATTAGGAGTAATAAGTATAATTATTGTAGTTCTAGCGATAATAACTGCATAATATGGGTAATGATGCATGTTATATTGATAACATTGGGAGTAATAAGTATATTTATTATAGTTCTGACGATAATAACAGTATAATATGGGTAATAGTGCATGTCATACTGATAATAATATAAGTAATAAGTACAACTATTATAGTTCTAGCGATATTAACTGCATAATATGGGTAATAATGCATGTTATATTGATAATATTGGGAGTAATAAGTATATTTATTATAGTTCTGACGATAATAACAGTATAATATGGGTAATAGTGCATGTTATATTGATAATAATAAAAGTAATAAGTATAACTATTATAGTTCTAGCGATATTAACTGCATAATATGGGTAATAATGCATGTTATACTGATAATAATATGAGTAATAAGTATAACTATTATAGTTCTAGCGATAATAACTGCATAATATGGGTAATAATGCATGTCATATTGATAAAAGTAGGTGTAATAAGTATAATTATTATAGTTGTAGCGATAATAACTGCATAATATCGGTAATAGTGTACGTTATATTGATAATAATAAAAGAAATAAGTACAATTATTGTAGTTCTAGCGATAATAACTGCATAATATGGGTAATAATGCATGTTATATTGATAATATTGGGAGTAATAAGTATAATTATTGTA
The DNA here is from genome assembly GCA_963576845.1 of Megachile leachella. Lineage (NCBI taxonomy): Eukaryota > Metazoa > Arthropoda > Insecta > Hymenoptera > Megachilidae > Megachile > Megachile leachella. The sequence goes on from CAUYWW010000092.1 coordinate 389,269, forward strand.
GTTCTAGCGATAATAACTGCGTAATAGGGGTAATAATGCATGTTATACTGATAATAATATAAGTAATAAGTATAACTATCATAGTTCTAGCGATAATAACTGCATGATATGGGTACTAATGCATGACATATTGATAATATTAGAAGTAATAAGTATAATTATTATAGTTCTAGCGATAATAACTGCATAATAGGGGTAATAATGCATGTTATACTGATAATAATATAAGTAATAAGTATAACTATTATAGTTCTAGCGATAATAACTGTATAATATGGGTAATAATGCATGTTATATTGATAACATTGGGAGTAATAAGTATAATTATTGTAGTTCTAGCGATAATAACTGCATAATATGGGTAATAATGCATGTTATATTGATGATATTGGGAGTAATAAGTATATTTATTATAGTTCTGACGATAATAACAGTATAATATGGGTAATAATGCATGTTATATTGATAATATTGGGAGTAATAAGTATAATTATTATAGTTCTAGCGATAATAACTGCATAATATGGGTAATAATGCATGTTATATTGATAATATAAGGGAGTAATAAGTATAATTATTGTAGTTCTAGCGATAATAACTGCGTAATAGGGGTAATAATGCATGTTATACTGATAATAATATAAGTAATAAGTATAACTATCATAGTTCTAGCGATAATAACTGCATGATATGGGTACTAATGCATGACATATTGATAATATTAGAAGTAATAAGTATAATTATTGTAGTTCTAGCGATAATAACTGCATAATATGGGTAATAATGCATGACATATTTATTAAAGTAGGAGTAATAAGAATAATTATTATAGTTGTAGAGATAATAACTGCATAATATCGGTAATAGTGCACGTTATATTGATAATAATAAAAGTATTAAGTATAATTATTATAGTTCTAGCGATAATAACTGCATAATATGGGAAATAGTGCATGTTATATTGATAATAATAAGAGTAATAATTATAATTATTGCAGTTCTAGCGATAATAACTGCATAATATGGGTAATAATGCATGTTATACTGATAATAATATAAGTAATAAGTATAAATATTATAGTTCTAGCGATAATAACTGTATAATATGGGTAATAATGCATGTTATATTGATAATATTGGGAGTAATAAGTATAATTATTGTAGTTCGAGCGGTAATAACTGCATAATATGGGTAATAATGCATGTTATATTGATAATATTGGGAGTAATAAGTATATTTATTATAGCTCTGACGATAATAACTGTATAATATGGGTAATTATGCATGACATATTGATAATATTAGGAGTAATAAGTATAGTTATTATAGTCCTAGCGATAATAACTGCATAATATGGGTAATAATGCATGACATATTGATAATATTAGGAGTAATAAGTATAATTACTATAGTTGTAGCGTTAATAACTGCATATTATGGGTAATAGTGCATGTTATACTGATAATAATATAAGTAATAAGTATAACTATTATAGTTCTAGCGATAATAACTGCATAATATGGGTAATAATGCATGATATATTGATAATATTAGGAGTAATAAGTATAATTATTATAGTTCAAGCGATAATAACTGCATAATATGGGTAATAGTGCATGTTACATTTATAATATTGGGAGTAATAGGTATAATTATTGTAGTTCTAGCGATAATAACTGCATAATAGGGGTAATAATGCATGTTATACTGATAATAATATGAGTAATAAGAATAACTATTATAGTTCTAGCGATAATAACTGTATAATATGGGTAATAATGCATGACATATTGATAAAAGTACGTGTAATAAGTATAATTATTATAGTTGTAGCGATAATAACTGCATAATATCGGTAATAGTGTACGTTATATTGATAATAATAAAAGTATTAAGTATAATTGTTATAGATCGAGCGATAATAACTGCATAGTATGGGTAATAATGCATGACATATTGATAACATTAGGAGTAATAAGTATAATTATTGCAGTTCTAGCGATAATAACTGCATAATATGGGTAATAATGCATGTTATATTGATAACATTGGGAGTAATAAGTATATTTATTATAGTTCTGACGATAATAACAGTATAATATGGGTAATAGTGCATGTCATACTGATAATAATATAAGTAATAAGTACAACTATTATAGTTCTAGCGATATTAACTGCATAATATGGGTAATAATGCATGACATATTGATTAAAGTAGGAGTAATAAGTATAATTATTATAGTTGTAGAGATAATAACTGCATAATATCGGTAATAGTGCACGTTATATTGATAATAATAAAAGTATTAAGTGTAATTATTATAGTTCTAGCGATAATAACTGCATGATATGGGTAATAGTGCATGTTATATTGATAATAATAAAAGTAATAAGTATATTTATTATAGTTCTGGCGATAATAACAGTATATTATGGGTAATAATGCATGTTATATTGATAATATTGGGAGTAATTAGTATAATTATTATAGTTTGAGCGATAATAACTGCATAATATGGGTAATAGTGCATGTTATATTGATAATAATAAAAGTAATAAGTATAACTATTATAGTTCTAGCGATAATAACTGTATAATATGGGTAATAATGCATGACATATTGATAACATTAGGAGTAATAAGTATAATTATTGTAGTTCTAGCGATAATAACTGGATAATATGGGTAATGATGCATGTTATATTGATAACATTGGAAGTAATAAGTATAATTATTGTAATTCTAGCGATAATAACTGCATAATATGGGAAATAATGCATGTTATATTGATAACATTGGGAGTAATAAGTATAATTATTGCAGTTCTAGCGATAATAACTGCATAATATGGGTAATAATGCATGTTATATTGATAATATTGGGAGTAATAAGTATATTTATTATTGTTCTGACGATAATAACAGTATATTATGGGTAATAATGCATGTTATATTGATAATATTGGGAGTAATAAGTATAATTATTGTAGTTCTAGCGATAATAACTGCATAATAGGGGTAATAATATATGTTATACTGATAATAATATAAGTAATAAGTATAACTATTATAGTTCTAGCGATAATAACTGTATAATATGGGTAATAATGCATGACATATTGATAACATTAGGAGTAATAAGTATAATTATTGTAGTTCTAGCGATAATAACTGCATAATATGGGTAATGATGCATGTTATATTGATAACATTGGGAGTAATAAGTATATTTATTATAGTTCTGACGATAATAACAGTATAATATGGGTAATAGTGCATGTCATACTGATAATAATATAAGTAATAAGTACAACTATTATAGTTCTAGCGATATTAACTGCATAATATGGGTAATAATGCATGTTATATTGATAATATTGGGAGTAATAAGTATATTTATTATAGTTCTGACGATAATAACAGTATAATATGGGTAATAGTGCATGTTATATTGATAATAATAAAAGTAATAAGTATAACTATTATAGTTCTAGCGATATTAACTGCATAATATGGGTAATAATGCATGTTATATTGATAATATTGGGAGTAATAAGTATATTTATTATAGTTCTGACGATAATAACAGTATAATATGGGTAATAATGCATGTTATATTGATAATATTGGGAGTAATAAGTATAATTATTGTAGTTCTAGCGATAATAACTGCATAATATGGGTAATAATGCATGACATATTGATTAAAGTAGGAGTAATAAGTATAATTATTATAGTTGTAGAGATAATAACTGCATAATATCGGTAATAGTGCACGTTATATTGATAATAATAAAAGTATTAAGTGTAATTATTATAGTTCTAGCGATAATAACTGCATAATATGGGTAATAGTGCATGTTATATTGATAATAATAAAAGTAATAAGTATAATTATTGCAGTTCTAGCGATAATAACTGCATAATATGGGTAATAATGCATGTTATATTGATAACATTGGGAGTAATAAGTATAATTATTGTAGTTCTAGCGATAATAACTGCATAATATGGGTAATAATGCATGTTATATTGATAATATTGGGAGTAATAAGTATATTTATTATAGTTCTAGCGATAATAACTGCATAATATGGGTAATAATGCATGTTATATTGATAATATTGGGAGTAATAAGTATATTTATTATAGTTCTGACGATAATAACAGTATATTATGGGTAATAATGCATGTTATATTGATAATATTGGGAGTAATAAGTATAATTATTATAGTTTGAGCGATAATAACTGCATAATATGGGTAATAGTGCATGTTATATTGATAATAATAAAAGTAATAAGTATAATTGTTGCAGTTCTAGCGATAATAACTGCATAATATGGGTAATAATGCATGTTATATTGATAACATTGGGAGTAATAAGTATATTTATTATAGTTCTGACGATAATAACAGTATAATATGGGTAATAGTGCATGTCATACTGATAATAATATAAGTAATAAGTACAACTATTATAGTTCTAGCGATATTAACTGCATAATATGGGTAATAATGCATGTTATATTGATAATATTGGGAGTAATAAGTATATTTATTATAGCTCTGACGATAATAACTGTATAATATGGGTAATTATGCATGACATATTGATAATATTAGGAGTAATAAGTATAGTTATTATAGTCCTAGCGATAATAACTGCATAATATGGGTAATAATGCATGACATATTGATAATATTAGGAGTAATAAGTATAATTACTATAGTTGTAGCGTTAATAACTGCATATTATGGGTAATAGTGCATGTTATACTGATAATAATATAAGTAATAAGTATAACTATTATAGTTCTAGCGATAATAACTGCATAATATGGGTAATAATGCATGATATATTGATAATATTAGGAGTAATAAGTATAATTATTATAGTTCAAGCGATAATAACTGCATAATATGGGTAATAGTGCATGTTACATTTATAATATTGGGAGTAATAGGTATAATTATTGTAGTTCTAGCGATAATAACTGCATAATAGGGGTAATAATGCATGTTATACTGATAATAATATGAGTAATAAGAATAACTATTATAGTTCTAGCGATAATAACTGTATAATATGGGTAATAATGCATGACATATTGATAAAAGTACGTGTAATAAGTATAATTATTATAGTTGTAGCGATAATAACTGCATAATATCGGTAATAGTGTACGTTATATTGATAATAATAAAAGTATTAAGTATAATTGTTATAGATCGAGCGATAATAACTGCATAGTATGGGTAATAATGCATGACATATTGATAACATTAGGAGTAATAAGTATAATTATTGCAGTTCTAGCGATAATAACTGCATAATATGGGTAATAATGCATGTTATATTGATAACATTGGGAGTAATAAGTATATTTATTATAGTTCTGACGATAATAACAGTATAATATGGGTAATAGTGCATGTCATACTGATAATAATATAAGTAATAAGTACAACTATTATAGTTCTAGCGATATTAACTGCATAATATGGGTAATAATGCATGACATATTGATTAAAGTAGGAGTAATAAGTATAATTATTATAGTTGTAGAGATAATAACTGCATAATATCGGTAATAGTGCACGTTATATTGATAATAATAAAAGTATTAAGTGTAATTATTATAGTTCTAGCGATAATAACTGCATGATATGGGTAATAGTGCATGTTATATTGATAATAATAAAAGTAATAAGTATATTTATTATAGTTCTGGCGATAATAACAGTATATTATGGGTAATAATGCATGTTATATTGATAATATTGGGAGTAATTAGTATAATTATTATAGTTTGAGCGATAATAACTGCATAATATGGGTAATAGTGCATGTTATATTGATAATAATAAAAGTAATAAGTATAACTATTATAGTTCTAGCGATAATAACTGTATAATATGGGTAATAATGCATGACATATTGATAACATTAGGAGTAATAAGTATAATTATTGTAGTTCTAGCGATAATAACTGGATAATATGGGTAATGATGCATGTTATATTGATAACATTGGAAGTAATAAGTATAATTATTGTAATTCTAGCGATAATAACTGCATAATATGGGAAATAATGCATGTTATATTGATAACATTGGGAGTAATAAGTATAATTATTGCAGTTCTAGCGATAATAACTGCATAATATGGGTAATAATGCATGTTATATTGATAATATTGGGAGTAATAAGTATATTTATTATTGTTCTGACGATAATAACAGTATATTATGGGTAATAATGCATGTTATATTGATAATATTGGGAGTAATAAGTATAATTATTGTAGTTCTAGCGATAATAACTGCATAATAGGGGTAATAATATATGTTATACTGATAATAATATAAGTAATAAGTATAACTATTATAGTTCTAGCGATAATAACTGTATAATATGGGTAATAATGCATGACATATTGATAACATTAGGAGTAATAAGTATAATTATTGTAGTTCTAGCGATAATAACTGCATAATATGGGTAATGATGCATGTTATATTGATAACATTGGGAGTAATAAGTATATTTATTATAGTTCTGACGATAATAACAGTATAATATGGGTAATAGTGCATGTCATACTGATAATAATATAAGTAATAAGTACAACTATTATAGTTCTAGCGATATTAACTGCATAATATGGGTAATAATGCATGTTATATTGATAATATTGGGAGTAATAAGTATATTTATTATAGTTCTGACGATAATAACAGTATAATATGGGTAATAGTGCATGTTATATTGATAATAATAAAAGTAATAAGTATAACTATTATAGTTCTAGCGATATTAACTGCATAATATGGGTAATAATGCATGTTATATTGATAATATTGGGAGTAATAAGTATATTTATTATAGTTCTGACGATAATAACAGTATAATATGGGTAATAATGCATGTTATATTGATAATATTGGGAGTAATAAGTATAATTATTGTAGTTCTAGCGATAATAACTGCATAATATGGGTAATAATGCATGACATATTGATTAAAGTAGGAGTAATAAGTATAATTATTATAGTTGTAGAGATAATAACTGCATAATATCGGTAATAGTGCACGTTATATTGATAATAATAAAAGTATTAAGTGTAATTATTATAGTTCTAGCGATAATAACTGCATAATATGGGTAATAGTGCATGTTATATTGATAATAATAAAAGTAATAAGTATAATTATTGCAGTTCTAGCGATAATAACTGCATAATATGGGTAATAATGCATGTTATATTGATAACATTGGGAGTAATAAGTATAATTATTGTAGTTCTAGCGATAATAACTGCATAATATGGGTAATAATGCATGTTATATTGATAATATTGGGAGTAATAAGTATATTTATTATAGTTCTAGCGATAATAACTGCATAATATGGGTAATAATGCATGTTATATTGATAATATTGGGAGTAATAAGTATATTTATTATAGTTCTGACGATAATAACAGTATATTATGGGTAATAATGCATGTTATATTGATAATATTGGGAGTAATAAGTATAATTATTATAGTTTGAGCGATAATAACTGCATAATATGGGTAATAGTGCATGTTATATTGATAATAATAAAAGTAATAAGTATAATTGTTGCAGTTCTAGCGATAATAACTGCATAATATGGGTAATAATGCATGTTATATTGATAACATTGGGAGTAATAAGTATATTTATTATAGTTCTGACGATAATAACAGTATAATATGGGTAATAGTGCATGTCATACTGATAATAATATAAGTAATAAGTACAACTATTATAGTTCTAGCGATATTAACTGCATAATATGGGTAATAATGCATGTTATATTGATAATATTGGGAGTAATAAGTATAATTATTGTAGTTCTAGCGATAATAACTGCATAATATGGGTAATAATGCATGACATATTGATCTAAGTAGGAGTAATAAGTATAATTATTATAGTTGTAGAGATAATAACTGCATAATATCGGTAATAGTGCACGTTATATTGATAATAATAAAAGTATTAAGTATAATTATTATAGTTCTAGCGATAATAACTGCATAATATGGGTAATAGTGAATGGTATATTGATAATAATAAAAGTAATAATTATAATTATTGTAGTTCTAGCGATAATAACTGCATAATATGGGTAATAATGCATGTTATATTGATAACATTGGGAGTAATAAGTATAATTATTGTAGTTCTAGCGATAATAACTGCATAATATGGGTAATAATGCATGTTATATTGATAATATTGGGAGTAATAAGTATATTTATTATAGTTCTAGCGATAATAACAGTATAATATGGGTAATAATGCATGTTATATTGATAATATTGGGAGTAATAAGTATATTTATTATAGTTCTGACGATAATAACAGTATAATATGGGTAATAGTGCATGTCATACTGATAATAATATAAGTAATAAGTACAACTATTATAGTTCTAGCGATATTAACTGCATAATATGGGTAATAATGCATGTTATATTGATAATATTGGGAGTAATAAGTATATTTATTATAGTTCTGACGATAATAACAGTATAATATGGGTAATAGTGCATGTTATATTGATAATATTGGGAGTAATAAGTATAATTATTATAGTTTGAGCGATAATAACTGCATAATATGGGTAATAGTGCATGTTATATTGATAATAATAAAAGTAATAAGTATAATTGTTGCAGTTCTAGCGATAATAACTGCATAATATGGGTAATAATGCATGTTATATTGATAACATTGGGAGTAATAAGTATATTTATTATAGTTCTGACGATAATAACAGTATAATATGGGTAATAGTGCATGTCATACTGATAATAATATAAGTAATAAGTACAACTATTATAGTTCTAGCGATATTAACTGCATAATATGGGTAATAATGCATGTTATATTGATAATATTGGGAGTAATAAGTATATTTATTATAGCTCTGACGATAATAACTGTATAATATGGGTAATTATGCATGACATATTGATAATATTAGGAGTAATAAGTATAGTTATTATAGTCCTAGCGATAATAACTGCATAATATGGGTAATAATGCATGACATATTGATAATATTAGGAGTAATAAGTATAATTACTATAGTTGTAGCGTTAATAACTGCATATTATGGGTAATAGTGCATGTTATACTGATAATAATATAAGTAATAAGTATAACTATTATAGTTCTAGCGATAATAACTGCATAATATGGGTAATAATGCATGATATATTGATAATATTAGGAGTAATAAGTATAATTATTATAGTTCAAGCGATAATAACTGCATAATATGGGTAATAGTGCATGTTACATTTATAATATTGGGAGTAATAGGTATAATTATTGTAGTTCTAGCGATAATAACTGCATAATAGGGGTAATAATGCATGTTATACTGATAATAATATGAGTAATAAGAATAACTATTATAGTTCTAGCGATAATAACTGTATAATATGGGTAATAATGCATGACATATTGATAAAAGTACGTGTAATAAGTATAATTATTATAGTTGTAGCGATAATAACTGCATAATATCGGTAATAGTGTACGTTATATTGATAATAATAAAAGTATTAAGTATAATTGTTATAGATCGAGCGATAATAACTGCATAGTATGGGTAATAATGCATGACATATTGATAACATTAGGAGTAATAAGTATAATTATTGCAGTTCTAGCGATAATAACTGCATAATATGGGTAATAATGCATGTTATATTGATAACATTGGGAGTAATAAGTATATTTATTATAGTTCTGACGATAATAACAGTATAATATGGGTAATAGTGCATGTCATACTGATAATAATATAAGTAATAAGTACAACTATTATAGTTCTAGCGATATTAACTGCATAATATGGGTAATAATGCATGACATATTGATTAAAGTAGGAGTAATAAGTATAATTATTATAGTTGTAGAGATAATAACTGCATAATATCGGTAATAGTGCACGTTATATTGATAATAATAAAAGTATTAAGTGTAATTATTATAGTTCTAGCGATAATAACTGCATGATATGGGTAATAGTGCATGTTATATTGATAATAATAAAAGTAATAAGTATATTTATTATAGTTCTGGCGATAATAACAGTATATTATGGGTAATAATGCATGTTATATTGATAATATTGGGAGTAATTAGTATAATTATTATAGTTTGAGCGATAATAACTGCATAATATGGGTAATAGTGCATGTTATATTGATAATAATAAAAGTAATAAGTATAACTATTATAGTTCTAGCGATAATAACTGTATAATATGGGTAATAATGCATGACATATTGATAACATTAGGAGTAATAAGTATAATTATTGTAGTTCTAGCGATAATAACTGGATAATATGGGTAATGATGCATGTTATATTGATAACATTGGAAGTAATAAGTATAATTATTGTAATTCTAGCGATAATAACTGCATAATATGGGAAATAATGCATGTTATATTGATAACATTGGGAGTAATAAGTATAATTATTGCAGTTCTAGCGATAATAACTGCATAATATGGGTAATAATGCATGTTATATTGATAATATTGGGAGTAATAAGTATATTTATTATTGTTCTGACGATAATAACAGTATATTATGGGTAATAATGCATGTTATATTGATAATATTGGGAGTAATAAGTATAATTATTGTAGTTCTAGCGATAATAACTGCATAATAGGGGTAATAATATATGTTATACTGATAATAATATAAGTAATAAGTATAACTATTATAGTTCTAGCGATAATAACTGTATAATATGGGTAATAATGCATGACATATTGATAACATTAGGAGTAATAAGTATAATTATTGTAGTTCTAGCGATAATAACTGCATAATATGGGTAATGATGCATGTTATATTGATAACATTGGGAGTAATAAGTATATTTATTATAGTTCTGACGATAATAACAGTATAATATGGGTAATAGTGCATGTCATACTGATAATAATATAAGTAATAAGTACAACTATTATAGTTCTAGCGATATTAACTGCATAATATGGGTAATAATGCATGTTATATTGATAATATTGGGAGTAATAAGTATATTTATTATAGTTCTGACGATAATAACAGTATAATATGGGTAATAGTGCATGTTATATTGATAATAATAAAAGTAATAAGTATAACTATTATAGTTCTAGCGATATTAACTGCATAATATGGGTAATAATGCATGTTATATTGATAATATTGGGAGTAATAAGTATATTTATTATAGTTCTGACGATAATAACAGTATAATATGGGTAATAATGCATGTTATATTGATAATATTGGGAGTAATAAGTATAATTATTGTAGTTCTAGCGATAATAACTGCATAATATGGGTAATAATGCATGACATATTGATTAAAGTAGGAGTAATAAGTATAATTATTATAGTTGTAGAGATAATAACTGCATAATATCGGTAATAGTGCACGTTATATTGATAATAATAAAAGTATTAAGTGTAATTATTATAGTTCTAGCGATAATAACTGCATAATATGGGTAATAGTGCATGTTATATTGATAATAATAAAAGTAATAAGTATAATTATTGCAGTTCTAGCGATAATAACTGCATAATATGGGTAATAATGCATGTTATATTGATAACATTGGGAGTAATAAGTATAATTATTGTAGTTCTAGCGATAATAACTGCATAATATGGGTAATAATGCATGTTATATTGATAATATTGGGAGTAATAAGTATATTTATTATAGTTCTAGCGATAATAACTGCATAATATGGGTAATAATGCATGTTATATTGATAATATTGGGAGTAATAAGTATATTTATTATAGTTCTGACGATAATAACAGTATATTATGGGTAATAATGCATGTTATATTGATAATATTGGGAGTAATAAGTATAATTATTATAGTTTGAGCGATAATAACTGCATAATATGGGTAATAGTGCATGTTATATTGATAATAATAAAAGTAATAAGTATAATTGTTGCAGTTCTAGCGATAATAACTGCATAATATGGGTAATAATGCATGTTATATTGATAACATTGGGAGTAATAAGTATATTTATTATAGTTCTGACGATAATAACAGTATAATATGGGTAATAGTGCATGTCATACTGATAATAATATAAGTAATAAGTACAACTATTATAGTTCTAGCGATATTAACTGCATAATATGGGTAATAATGCATGTTATATTGATAATATTGGGAGTAATAAGTATAATTATTGTAGTTCTAGCGATAATAACTGCATAATATGGGTAATAATGCATGACATATTGATCTAAGTAGGAGTAATAAGTATAATTATTATAGTTGTAGAGATAATAACTGCATAATATCGGTAATAGTGCACGTTATATTGATAATAATAAAAGTATTAAGTATAATTATTATAGTTCTAGCGATAATAACTGCATAATATGGGTAATAGTGAATGGTATATTGATAATAATAAAAGTAATAATTATAATTATTGTAGTTCTAGCGATAATAACTGCATAATATGGGTAATAATGCATGTTATATTGATAACATTGGGAGTAATAAGTATAATTATTGTAGTTCTAGCGATAATAACTGCATAATATGGGTAATAATGCATGTTATATTGATAATATTGGGAGTAATAAGTATATTTATTATAGTTCTAGCGATAATAACAGTATAATATGGGTAATAATGCATGTTATATTGATAATATTGGGAGTAATAAGTATATTTATTATAGTTCTGACGATAATAACAGTATAATATGGGTAATAGTGCATGTCATACTGATAATAATATAAGTAATAAGTACAACTATTATAGTTCTAGCGATATTAACTGCATAATATGGGTAATAATGCATGTTATATTGATAATATTGGGAGTAATAAGTATATTTATTATAGTTCTGACGATAATAACAGTATAATATGGGTAATAGTGCATGTTATATTGATAATAATAAAAGTAATAAGTAGAACTATTATAGTTCTAGCGATATTAACTGCATAATATGGGTAATAATGCATGTTATATTGATAATATTGGGAGTAATAAGTATATTTATTATAGTTCTGACGATAATAACAGTATAATATGGGTAATAATGCATATTATATTGATAATATTGGGAGTAATAAGTATAATTATTGTAGTTCTAGCGATAATAACTGCATAATATGGGTAATAATGCATGTTATATTGATAATATTGGGAGTAATAAGTATATTTATTATAGTTCTAGCGATAATAACTGCATAAGGTGGGTAATAATGCATGTTATATTGATAATATTGGGAGTAATAAGTATATTTATTATAGTTCTGACGATAATAACAGTATATTATGGGTAATAATGCATGTTATATTGATAATATTGGGAGTAATAAGTATAAGTATTATAGTTTGAGCGATAATAACTGCATAATATGGGTAATAGTGCATGTTATATTGATAATAATAAAAGTAATAAGTATAATTATTGCAGTTCTAGCGATAATAACTGCATAATATGGGTAATAATGCATGTTACATTGATAACATTGGGAGTAATAAGTATAATTATTATAGTTCTAGCGATATTAACTGCATAATATGGTTAATAATGCATGTTATATTGATAATATTGGGAGTAATAAGTATATTTATTATAGTTCTGACGATAATAACAGTATAATATGGGTAATAATGCATGTTATATTGATAATATTGGGAGTAATAAGTATATTTATTATAGTTCTAGCGATAATATCTGTATAATATGGGTAATAATGCATGACATATTGATAACATTAGGAGTAATAAGTATAATTATTGTAGTTCTAGCGATAATAACTGCATAATATGGGTAATGATGCATGTTATATTGATAACATTGGGAGTAATAAGTATATTTATTATAGTTCTGACGATAATAACAGTATAATATGGGTAATAGTGCATGTCATACTGATAATAATATAAGTAATAAGTACAACTATTATAGTTCTAGCGATATTAACTGCATAATATGGGCAATAATGCATGTTATATTGATAATATTGGGAGTAATAAGTATATTTATTATAGTTCTGACGATAATAACAGTATAATATGGGTAATAGTGCATGTTATATTGATAATAATAAAAGTAATAAGTATAACTATTATAGTTCTAGCGATATTAACTGCATAATATGGGTAATAATGCATGTTATATTGATAATATTGGGAGTAATAAGTATATTTATTATAGTTCTGACGATAATAACAGTATAATATGGGTAATAATGCATGTTATATTGATAATATTGGGAGTAATAAGTATAATTATTGTACTTCTAGCGATAATAACTGCATAATATGGGCAATAATGCATGTTATATTGATAATATTGGGAGTAATAAGTATATTTATTCCAGTTCTGACGATAATAACAGTATAATATGGGTAATAGTGCATGTCATACTGACAATAATATAAGTAATAAGTATAACTATTATAGTTCTAGCGATATTAACTGCATAATATGGGTAATAATGCATGTTATATTGATAATATTGGGTGTAATAAGTATATTTATTATAGTTCTGACGATAATAACAGTATAATATGGGTAATAATGCATGTTATATTGATAATATTGGGAGTAATAAGTATAATTATTGTAGTTCTAGCGATAATAACTGCATAATATGGGTAATAATGCATGACATATTGATTAAAGTAGGAGTAATAAGTATTATTATTATAGTTGTAGAGATAATAACTGCATAATATCGGTAATAGTGCACGTTATATTGATAATAATAAAAGTATTAAGTATAATTATTATAGTTCTAGCGATGATAACTGCATAATATGGGTAATAGTGAATGGTATATTGATAATAATAAAAGTAATAATTATAATTATTGTAGTTCTAGCGATAATAACTGCATAATATGGGTAATAATGCATGTTATATTGATAACATTGTGAGTAATAAATATAATTATTGTAGTTCTAGTGATAATAACTGCATAATATGGGTAATAATGCATGTTATATTGATAATATTGGGAGTAATAAGTGTATATTATAGTTCTAGCGATAATAACTGCATAATATGGGAAATAATGCATGTTATATTGATAACATTGGGAGTAATAAGTATAATTATTGTAGTTCTAGCGATAATAACTGCATAATATGGGTAATAATGCATGTTATATTGATAATATTGGGAGTAATAAGTATATTTATTATAGTTCTGACGATAATAACAGTATATTATGGGTAATAATGCATGTTATATTGATAATATTGGGAGTAATAAGTATAATTATTGTAGTTCTAGCGATAATAACTGCATAATAGGGGTAATAATATATGTTATACTGATAATAATATAAGTAATAAGTATAACTATTATAGTTCTAGCGATAATAACTGTATAATATGGGTAATAATGCATGACATATTGATAACATTAGGAGTAATAAGTATAATTATTGTAGTTCTAGCGATAATAACTGCATAATATGGGTAATGATGCATGTTATATTGATAACATTGGGAGTAATAAGTATATTTATTATAGTTCTGACGATAATAACAGTATAATATGGGTAATAGTGCATGTCATACTGATAATAATATAAGTAATAAGTACAACTATTATAGTTCTAGCGATATTAACTGCATAATATGGGTAATAATGCATGTTATATTGATAATATTGGGAGTAATAAGTATATTTATTATAGTTGTGACGATAATAACAGTATAATATGGGTAATAGTGCATGTTATATTGATAATATTGGGAGTAATAAGTATAATTATTATAGTTTGAGCGATAATAACTGCATAATATGGGTAATAGTGCATGTTATATTGATAATAATAAAAGTAATAAGTATAATTGTTGCAGTTCTAGCGATAATAACTGCATAATGTGGGTAATAATGCATTTTATATTGATAATTTGGGAGTAATAAGTATAATTATTGTAGTTCTAGCGATAATAACTGCATAATATGGGTAATAATGCATGTTATATTGATAATATTGGGAGTAATAAGTATATTTGTTATAGTTCTAGCGATAATAACTGCATAATATGGGTAATAATGCATGTTATATTGATAACATTGGGAGTAATAAGTATATTTATTATAGTTCTGACGATAATAACAGTATAATATGGGTAATAGTGCATGTTATACTGATAATAATATAAGTAATAAGTACAACTATTATAGTTCTAGCGATATTAACTGCATAATATGGGTAATAATGCATGTTATATTGATAATATTGGGAGTAATAAGTATAATTATTGTAGTTCTAGCGATAATAACTGCATAATATGGGTAATAATGCATGACATATTGATCTAAGTAGGAGTAATAAGTATAATTATTATAGTTGTAGAGATAATAACTGCATAATATCGGTAATAGTGCACGTTATATTGATAATAATAAAAGTATTAAGTATAATTATTATAGTTCTAGCGATAATAACTGCATAATATGGGTAATAGTGAATGGTATATTGATAATAATAAAAGTAATAATTATAATTATTGTAGTTCTAGCGATAATAACTGCATAATATGGGTAATAATGCATGTTATATTGATAACATTGGGAGTAATAAGTATAATTATTGTAGTTCTAGCGATAATAACTGCATAATATGGGTAATGATGCATGTTATATTGATAATATTGGGAGTAATAAGTATATTTATTATAGTTCTGACGATAATAACAGTATAATATGGGTAATAATGCATGTTATATTGATAATATTGGGAGTAATAAGTATATTTATTATAGTTCTAGCGATAATAACTGTATAATATGGGTAATAATGCATGACATATTGATAACATTAGGAGTAATAAGTATAATTATTGTAGTTCTAGCGATAATAACTGCATAATATGGGTAATGATGCATGTTATATTGATAACATTGGGAGTAATAAGTATATTTATTATAGTTCTGACGATAATAACAGTATAATATGGGTAATAGTGCATGTCATACTGATAATAATATAAGTAATAAGTACAACTATTATAGTTCTAGCGATATTAACTGCATAATATGGCCAATAATGCATGTTATATTGATAATATTGGGAGTAATAAGTATATTTATTATAGTTCTGACGATAATAACAGTATAATATGGGTAATAGTGCATGTTATATTGATAATAATAAAAGTAATAAGTATAACTATTATAGTTCTAGCGATATTAACTGCATAATATGGGTAATAATGCATGTTATATTGATAATATTGGGAGTAATAAGTATATTTATTATAGTTCTGACGATAATAACAGTATAATATGGGTAATAATGCATGTTATATTGATAATATTGGGAGTAATAAGTATAATTATTGTAGTTCTAGCGATAATAACTGCATAATATGGGTAATAATGCATGACATATAGATTAAAGTAGGAGTAATAAGTATAATTATTATAGTTGTAGAGATAATAACTGCATAATATCGGTAATAGTGCACATTATATTGATAATAATAAAAGTATTAAGTGTAATTATTATAGTTCTAGCGATAATAACTGCATAATATGGGTAATAGTGCATGTTATATTGATAATAATAAAAGTAATAAGTATAATTATTGCAGTTCTAGCGATAATAACTGCATAATATGGGTAATAATGCATGTTATATTGATAACATTGGGAGTAATAAGTATAATTATTGTAGTTCTAGCGATAATAACTGCATAATATGGGTAATAATGCATGTTATATTGATAATATTGGGAGTAATAAGTATATTTATTATAGTTCTAGCGATAATAACTGCATAATATGGGTAATAATGCATGTTATATTGATAATATTGGGAGTAATAAGTATATTTATTATAGTTCTGACGATAATAACAGTATATTATGGGTAATAATGCATGTTATATTGATAATATTGGGAGTAATAAGTATATTTATTATAGTTCTAGCGATAATAACTGCATAATATGGGTAATAATGCATGTTATATTGATAATATTGGGAGTAATAAGTATATTTATTATAGTTCTGACGATAATAACAGTATATTATGGGCAATAATGCATGTTATATTGATAATATTGGGAGTAATAAGTATAATTATTATAGTTTGAGCGATAATAACTGCATAATATGGGTAATAGTGCATGTTATATTGATAATAATAAAAGGAATAAGTATAATTGTTGCAGTTCTAGTGATAATAACTGCATAATGTGGGTAATAATGCATTTTATATTGATAATTTGGGAGTAATAAGTATAATTATTGTAGTTCTAGCGATAATAACTGCATAATATGGGTAATAATGCATGTTATATTGATAATATTGGGAGTAGTAAGTATATTTGTTATAGTTCTAGCGATAATAACTGCATAATATGGGTAATAATGCATGTTATATTGATAACATTGGGAGTAATAAGTATATTTATTATAGTTCTGACGATAATAACAGTATAATATGGGTAATAGTGCATGTCATACTGATAATAATATAAGTAATAAGTACAACTATTATAGTTCTAGCGATATTAACTGCATAATATGGGTAATAATGCATGTTATATTGATAATATTGGGAGTAATAAGTATATTTATTATAGTTCTGACGATAATAACAGTATAATATGGGTAATAATGCATGTTATATTGATAATATTGGGAGTAATAAGTATAATTATTGTAGTTCTAGCGATAATAACTGCATAATAGGGGTAATAATATATGTTATACTGATAATAATATAAGTAATAAGTATAACTATTATATTTCTAGCGATAGTAACTGTATTATATGGGTAATGATGCATGACATATTGATAGCATTAGGAGTAATAAGTATAATTATTGTAGTTCTAGCGATAATAACTGCATAATATGGGTAATAGTGCATGTTATATTGATAATAATAAAAGTAATAAGTATAATTATTGCAGTTCTAGCGATAATAACTGCATAATATGGGTAATAATGCATGTTATATTGATAACATCGGGAGTAATAAGTATAATTATTGTAGTTCTAGCGATAATAACTGCACAATATGGGTAATAATGCATGTTATATTGATAATATTGGGAGTAATAAGTATATTTATTATAGTTCTAGCGATAATAACTGCATAATATGGGTAATAATGCATGTTATATTGATAACATTGGGAGTAATAAGTATATTTATTATAGTTCTGACGATAATAACAGTATAATATGGGTAATAGTGCATGTCATACTGATAATAATATAAGTAATAAGTACAACTATTATAGTTCTAGCGATATTAACTGCATAATATGGGTAATAATGCATGTTATATTGATAATATTGGGAGTAATAAGTATATTTATTATAGTTCTGACGATAATAACAGTATAATATGGGTAATAGTGCATGTTATATTGATAATAATAAAAGTAATAAGTATAACTATTATAGTTCTAGCGATATTAACTGCATAATATGGGTAATAATGCATGTTATATTGATAATATTGGGAGTAATAAGTATATTTATTATAGTTCTGACGATAATAACAGTATAATATGGGTAATAATGCATGTTATATTGATAATATTGGGAGTAATAAGTATAATTATTGTAGTTCTAGCGATAATAACTGCATAATATGGGTAATAATGCATGACATATTGATTAAAGTAGGAGTAATAAGTATAATTATTAGAGTTGTAGAGATAATAACTGCATAATATCGGTAATAGTGCACGTTATATTGATAATAATAAAAGTATTAAGTGTAATTATTATAGTTCTAGCGATAATAACTGCATAATATGGGTAATAGTGCATGTTATATTGATAATAATAAAAGTAATAAGTATAATTATTGCAGTTCTAGCGATAATAACTGCATAATATGGGTAATAGTGCATGTTATATTGATAATAATAAAAGTAATAAGTATAATTATTGCAGTTCTAGCGATAATAACTGCATAATATGGGTAATAATGCATGTTATATTGATAACATCGGGAGTAATAAGTATAATTATTGTAGTTCTAGCGATAATAACTGCACAATATGGGTAATAATGCATGTTATATTGATAATATTGGGAGTAATAAGTATATTTATTATAGTTCTAGCGATAATAACTGCATAATATGGGTAATAATGCATGTTATATTGATAACATTGGGAGTAATAAGTATATTTATTATAGTTCTGACGATAATAACAGTATAATATGGGTAATAGTGCATGTCATACTGATAATAATATAAGTAATAAGTACAACTATTATAGTTCTAGCGATATTAACTGCATAATATGGGTAATAATGCATGTTATATTGATAATATTGGGAGTAATAAGTATATTTATTATAGTTCTGACGATAATAACAGTATAATATGGGTAATAGTGCATGTTATATTGATAATAATAAAAGTAATAAGTATAACTATTATAGTTCTAGCGATATTAACTGCATAATATGGGTAATAATGCATGTTATATTGATAATATTGGGAGTAATAAGTATATTTATTATAGTTCTGACGATAATAACAGTATAATATGGGTAATAATGCATGTTATATTGATAATATTGGGAGTAATAAGTATAATTGTTGTAGTTCAAGCGATAATAACTGCATAATATGGGTAATAATGCATGACATATTGATTAAAGTAGGAGTAATAAGTATAATTATTAGAGTTGTAGAGATAATAACTGCATAATATCGGTAATAGTGCACGTTATATTGATAATAATAAAAGTATTAAGTGTAATTATTATAGTTCTAGCGATAATAACTGCATAATATGGGTAATAGTGCATGTTATATTGATAACAATAAAAGTAATAAGTATAATTATTGCAGTTCTAGCGATAATAACTGCATAATATGGGTAATAATGCATGTAATATTGATAACATTGGGAGTAATAAGTATAATTATTGTAGTTCTAGCGATAATAACTGCATAATATGGGTAATAATGCATGTTATATTGATAATATTGGGAGTAATAAGTATATTTATTATAGTTCTAGCGATAATAACTGCATAATATGGGTAATAATGCATGTTATATTGATAATATTGGGAGTAATAAGTATATTTATTATAGTTCTGACGATAATAACAGTATATTATGGGTAATGATGCATGTTATATTGATAACATTGGGAGTAATAAGTATATTTATTATAGTTCTGACGATAATAACAGTATAATATGGGTAATAGTGCATGTTATATTGATAATAATAAAAGTAATAAGTAGAACTATTATAGTTCTAGCGATATTAACTGCATAATATGGGTAATAATGCATGTTATATTGATAATATTGGGAGTAATAAGTATATTTATTATAGTTCTGACGATAATAACAGTATAATATGGGTAATAATGCATATTATATTGATAATATTGGGAGTAATAAGTATAATTATTGTAGTTCTAGCGATAATAACTGCATAATATGGGTAATAATGCATGTTATATTGATAATATTGGGAGTAATAAGTATATTTATTATAGTTCTAGCGATAATAACTGCATAAGGTGGGTAATAATGCATGTTATATTGATAATATTGGGAGTAATAAGTATATTTATTATAGTTCTGACGATAATAACAGTATATTATGGGTAATAATGCATGTTATATTGATAATATTGGGAGTAATAAGTATAAGTATTATAGTTTGAGCGATAATAACTGCATAATATGGGTAATAGTGCATGTTATATTGATAATAATAAAAGTAATAAGTATAATTATTGCAGTTCTAGCGATAATAACTGCATAATATGGGTAATAATGCATGTTACATTGATAACATTGGGAGTAATAAGTATAATTATTATAGTTCTAGCGATATTAACTGCATAATATGGTTAATAATGCATGTTATATTGATAATATTGGGAGTAATAAGTATATTTATTATAGTTCTGACGATAATAACAGTATAATATGGGTAATAATGCATGTTATATTGATAATATTGGGAGTAATAAGTATATTTATTATAGTTCTAGCGATAATAACTGTATAATATGGGTAATAATGCATGACATATTGATAACATTAGGAGTAATAAGTATAATTATTGTAGTTCTAGCGATAATAACTGCATAATATGGGTAATGATGCATGTTATATTGATAACATTGGGAGTAATAAGTATATTTATTATAGTTCTGACGATAATAACAGTATAATATGGGTAATAGTGCATGTCATACTGATAATAATATAAGTAATAAGTACAACTATTATAGTTCTAGCGATATTAACTGCATAATATGGGCAATAATGCATGTTATATTGATAATATTGGGAGTAATAAGTATATTTATTATAGTTCTGACGATAATAACAGTATAATATGGGTAATAGTGCATGTTATATTGATAATAATAAAAGTAATAAGTATAACTATTATAGTTCTAGCGATATTAACTGCATAATATGGGTAATAATGCATGTTATATTGATAATATTGGGAGTAATAAGTATATTTATTATAGTTCTGACGATAATAACAGTATAATATGGGTAATAATGCATGTTATATTGATAATATTGGGAGTAATAAGTATAATTATTGTACTTCTAGCGATAATAACTGCATAATATGGGCAATAATGCATGTTATATTGATAATATTGGGAGTAATAAGTATATTTATTCCAGTTCTGACGATAATAACAGTATAATATGGGTAATAGTGCATGTCATACTGACAATAATATAAGTAATAAGTATAACTATTATAGTTCTAGCGATATTAACTGCATAATATGGGTAATAATGCATGTTATATTGATAATATTGGGTGTAATAAGTATATTTATTATAGTTCTGACGATAATAACAGTATAATATGGGTAATAATGCATGTTATATTGATAATATTGGGAGTAATAAGTATAATTATTGTAGTTCTAGCGATAATAACTGCATAATATGGGTAATAATGCATGACATATTGATTAAAGTAGGAGTAATAAGTATTATTATTATAGTTGTAGAGATAATAACTGCATAATATCGGTAATAGTGCACGTTATATTGATAATAATAAAAGTATTAAGTATAATTATTATAGTTCTAGCGATGATAACTGCATAATATGGGTAATAGTGAATGGTATATTGATAATAATAAAAGTAATAATTATAATTATTGTAGTTCTAGCGATAATAACTGCATAATATGGGTAATAATGCATGTTATATTGATAACATTGTGAGTAATAAATATAATTATTGTAGTTCTAGCGATAATAACTGCATAATATGGGTAATAATGCATGTTATATTGATAATATTGGGAGTAATAAGTGTATTTATTATAGTTCTAGCGATAATAACTGCATAATATGGGAAATAATGCATGTTATATTGATAACATTGGGAGTAATAAGTATAATTATTGTAGTTCTAGCGATAATAACTGCATAATATGGGTAATAATGCATGTTATATTGATAATATTGGGAGTAATAAGTATATTTATTATAGTTCTGACGATAATAACAGTATATTATGGGTAATAATGCATGTTATATTGATAATATTGGGAGTAATAAGTATAATTATTGTAGTTCTAGCGATAATAACTGCATAATAGGGGTAATAATATATGTTATACTGATAATAATATAAGTAATAAGTATAACTATTATAGTTCTAGCGATAATAACTGTATAATATGGGTAATAATGCATGACATATTGATAACATTAGGAGTAATAAGTATAATTATTGTAGTTCTAGCGATAATAACTGCATAATGTGGGTAATAATGCATTTTATATTGATAATTTGGGAGTAATAAGTATAATTATTGTAGTTCTAGCGATAATAACTGCATAATATGGGTAATAATGCATGTTATATTGATAATATTGGGAGTAATAAGTATATTTGTTATAGTTCTAGCGATAATAACTGCATAATATGGGTAATAATGCATGTTATATTGATAACATTGGGAGTAATAAGTATATTTATTATAGTTCTGACGATAATAACAGTATAATATGGGTAATAGTGCATGTTATACTGATAATAATATAAGTAATAAGTACAACTATTATAGTTCTAGCGATATTAACTGCATAATATGGGTAATAATGCATGTTATATTGATAATATTGGGAGTAATAAGTATAATTATTGTAGTTCTAGCGATAATAACTGCATAATATGGGTAATAATGCATGACATATTGATCTAAGTAGGAGTAATAAGTATAATTATTATAGTTGTAGAGATAATAACTGCATAATATCGGTAATAGTGCACGTTATATTGATAATAATAAAAGTATTAAGTATAATTATTATAGTTCTAGCGATAATAACTGCATAATATGGGTAATAGTGAATGGTATATTGATAATAATAAAAGTAATAATTATAATTATTGTAGTTCTAGCGATAATAACTGCATAATATGGGTAATAATGCATGTTATATTGATAACATTGGGAGTAATAAGTATAATTATTGTAGTTCTAGCGATAATAACTGCATAATATGGGTAATGATGCATGTTATATTGATAATATTGGGAGTAATAAGTATATTTATTATAGTTCTGACGATAATAACAGTATAATATGGGTAATAATGCATGTTATATTGATAATATTGGGAGTAATAAGTATATTTATTGTAGTTCTAGCGATAATAACTGCATAATATGGGTAATAATGCATGTTATATTGATAATATTGGGAGTAATAAGTATATTTATTATAGTTCTAGCGATAATAACTGCATAAGGTGGGTAATAATGCATGTTATATTGATAATATTGGGAGTAATAAGTATATTTATTATAGTTCTGACGATAATAACAGTATATTATGGGTAATAATGCATGTTATATTGATAATATTGGGAGTAATAAGTATAAGTATTATAGTTTGAGCGATAATAACTGCATAATATGGGTAATAGTGCATGTTATATTGATAATAATAAAAGTAATAAGTATAATTATTGCAGTTCTAGCGATAATAACTGCATAATATGGGTAATAATGCATGTTACATTGATAACATTGGGAGTAATAAGTATAATTATTATAGTTCTAGCGATATTAACTGCATAATATGGTTAATAATGCATGTTATATTGATAATATTGGGAGTAATAAGTATATTTATTATAGTTCTGACGATAATAACAGTATAATATGGGTAATAATGCATGTTATATTGATAATATTGGGAGTAATAAGTATATTTATTATAGTTCTAGCGATAATAACTGTATAATATGGGTAATAATGCATGACATATTGATAACATTAGGAGTAATAAGTATAATTATTGTAGTTCTAGCGATAATAACTGCATAATATGGGTAATGATGCATGTTATATTGATAACATTGGGAGTAATAAGTATATTTATTATAGTTCTGACGATAATAACAGTATAATATGGGTAATAGTGCATGTCATACTGATAATAATATAAGTAATAAGTACAACTATTATAGTTCTAGCGATATTAACTGCATAATATGGGCAATAATGCATGTTATATTGATAATATTGGGAGTAATAAGTATATTTATTATAGTTCTGACGATAATAACAGTATAATATGGG
Source organism: Megachile leachella (assembly GCA_963576845.1). Classification (NCBI taxonomy): domain Eukaryota; kingdom Metazoa; phylum Arthropoda; class Insecta; order Hymenoptera; family Megachilidae; genus Megachile; species Megachile leachella. Next base: position 414,942 of record CAUYWW010000092.1, read on the forward strand.
TAATAGTGCATGTTATATTGATAATAATAAAAGTAATAAGTATAACTATTATAGTTCTAGCGATATTAACTGCATAATATGGGTAATAATGCATGTTATATTGATAATATTGGGAGTAATAAGTATATTTATTATAGTTCTGACGATAATAACAGTATAATATGGGTAATAATGCATGTTATATTGATAATATTGGGAGTAATAAGTATAATTATTGTACTTCTAGCGATAATAACTGCATAATATGGGCAATAATGCATGTTATATTGATAATATTGGGAGTAATAAGTATATTTATTCCAGTTCTGACGATAATAACAGTATAATATGGGTAATAGTGCATGTCATACTGACAATAATATAAGTAATAAGTATAACTATTATAGTTCTAGCGATATTAACTGCATAATATGGCCAATAATGCATGTTATATTGATAATATTGGGAGTAATAAGTATATTTATTATAGTTCTGACGATAATAACAGTATAATATGGGTAATAGTGCATGTTATATTGATAATAATAAAAGTAATAAGTATAACTATTATAGTTCTAGCGATATTAACTGCATAATATGGGTAATAATGCATGTTATATTGATAATATTGGGAGTAATAAGTATAATTATTGTAGTTCTAGCGATAATAACTGCATAATATGGGTAATAATGCATGGCATATAGATTAAAGTAGGAGTAATAAGTATAATTATTATAGTTGTAGAGATAATAACTGCATAATATCGGTAATAGTGCACATTATATTGATAATAATAAAAGTATTAAGTGTAATTATTATAGTTCTAGCGATAATAACTGCATAATATGGGTAATAGTGCATGTTATATTGATAATAATAAAAGTAATAAGTATAATTATTGCAGTTCTAGCGATAATAACTGCATAATATGGGTAATAATGCATGTTATATTGATAACATTGGGAGTAATAAGTATAATTATTGTAGTTCTAGCGATAATAACTGCATAATATGGGTAATAATGCATGTTATATTGATAATATTGGGAGTAATAAGTATATTTATTATAGTTCTAGCGATAATAACTGCATAATATGGGTAATAATGCATGTTATATTGATAATATTGGGAGTAATAAGTATATTTATTATAGTTCTGACGATAATAACAGTATATTATGGGTAATAATGCATGTTATATTGATAATATTGGGAGTAATAAGTATATTTATTATAGTTCTAGCGATAATAACTGCATAATATGGGTAATAATGCATGTTATATTGATAATATTGGGAGTAATAAGTATATTTATTATAGTTCTGACGATAATAACAGTATATTATGGGTAATAATGCATGTTATATTGATAATATTGGGAGTAATAAGTATAATTATTATAGTTTGAGCGATAATAACTGCATAATATGGGTAATAGTGCATGTTATATTGATAATAATAAAAGTAATAAGTATAATTGTTGCAGTTCTAGCGATAATAACTGCATAATGTGGGTAATAATGCATTTTATATTGATAATTTGGGAGTAATAAGTATAATTATTGTAGTTCTAGCGATAATAACTGCATAATATGGGTAATAATGCATGTTATATTGATAATATTGGGAGTAATAAGTATATTTGTTATAGTTCTAGCGATAATAACTGCATAATATGGGTAATAATGCATGTTATATTGATAACATTGGGAGTAATAAGTATATTTATTATAGTTCTGACGATAATAACAGTATAATATGGGTAATAGTGCATGTCATACTGATAATAATATAAGTAATAAGTACAACTATTATAGTTCTAGCGATATTAACTGCATAATATGGGTAATAATGCATGTTATATTGATAATATTGGGAGTAATAAGTATATTTATTATAGTTCTGACGATAATAACAGTATAATATGGGTAATAATGCATGTTATATTGATAATATTGGGAGTAATAAGTATAATTATTGTAGTTCTAGCGATAATAACTGCATAATAGGGGTAATAATATATGTTATACTGATAATAATATAAGTAATAAGTATAACTATTATATTTCTAGCGATAATAACTGTATTATATGGGTAATAATGCATGACATATTGATAGCATTAGGAGTAATAAGTATAATTATTGTAGTTCTAGCGATAATAACTGCATAATATGGGTAATAGTGCATGTTATATTGATAATAATAAAAGTAATAGGTATAATTATTGCAGTTCTAGCGATAATAACTGCATAATATGGGTAATAATGCATGTTATATTGATAACATCGGGAGTAATAAGTATAATTATTGTAGTTCTAGCGATAATAACTGCACAATATGGGTAATAATGCATGTTATATTGATAATATTGGGAGTAATAAGTATATTTATTATAGTTCTAGCGATAATAACTGCATAATATGGGTAATAATGCATGTTATATTGATAACATTGGGAGTAATAAGTATATTTATTATAGTTCTGACGATAATAACAGTATAATATGGGTAATAGTGCATGTCATACTGATAATAATATAAGTAATAAGTACAACTATTATAGTTCTAGCGATATTAACTGCATAATATGGGTAATAATGCATGTTATATTGATAATATTGGGAGTAATAAGTATATTTATTATAGTTCTGACGATAATAACAGTATAATATGGGTAATAGTGCATGTTATATTGATAATAATAAAAGTAATAAGTATAACTATTATAGTTCTAGCGATATTAACTGCATAATATGGGTAATAATGCATGTTATATTGATAATATTGGGAGTAATAAGTATATTTATTATAGTTCTGACGATAATAACAGTATAATATGGGTAATAATGCATGTTATATTGATAATATTGGGAGTAATAAGTATAATTATTGTAGTTCTAGCGATAATAACTGCATAATATGGGTAATAATGCATGACATATTGATTAAAGTAGGAGTAATAAGTATAATTATTAGAGTTGTAGAGATAATAACTGCATAATATCGGTAATAGTGCACGTTATATTGATAATAATAAAAGTATTAAGTGTAATTATTATAGTTCTAGCGATAATAACTGCATAATATGGGTAATAGTGCATGTTATATTGATAATAATAAAAGTAATAAGTATAATTATTGCAGTTCTAGCGATAATAACTGCATAATATGGGTAATAATGCATGTAATATTGATAACATTGGGAGTAATAAGTATAATTATTGTAGTTCTAGCGATAATAACTGCATAATATGGGTAATAATGCATGTTATATTGATAATATTGGGAGTAATAAGTATATTTATTATAGTTCTAGCGATAATAACTGCATAATATGGGTAATAATGCATGTTATATTGATAATATTGGGAGTAATAAGTATATTTATTATAGTTCTGACGATAATAACAGTATATTATGGGTAATGATGCATGTTATATTGATAACATTGGGAGTAATAAGTATATTTATTATAGTTCTGACGATAATAACAGTATAATATGGGTAATAGTGCATGTCATACTGATAATAATATGAGTAATAAGTACAACTATTATAGTTCTAGCGATATTAACTGCATAATATAGGTAATAATGCATGTTATATTGATAATATTGGGAGTAATAAGTATATTTATTATAGTTCTGACGATAATAACAGTATAATATGGGTAATAATGCATGTTATATTGATAATATTGGGAGTAATAAGTATAATTCTCGTAGTTCTAGCGATAATAACTGCATAATAGGGGTAATAATATATGTTATACTGATAATAATATAAGTAATAAGTATAACTATTATATTTCTAGCGATAATAACTGTATTATATGGGTAATAATGCATGACATATTGATAGCATTAGGAGTAATAAGTATAATTATTGTAGTTCTAGCGATAATAACTGCATAATATGGGTAATAGTGCATGTTATATTGATAATAATAAAAGTAATAAGTATAATTATTGCAGTTCTAGCGATAATAACTGCATAATATGGGTAATAATGCATGTTATATTGATAACATCGGGAGTAATAAGTATAATTATTGTAGTTCTAGCGATAATAACTGCACAATATGGGTAATAATGCATGTTATATTGATAATATTGGGAGTAATAAGTATATTTATTATAGTTCTAGCGATAATAACTGCATAATATGGGTAATAATGCATGTTATATTGATAACATTGGGAGTAATAAGTATATTTATTATAGTTCTGACGATAATAACAGTATAATATGGGTAATAGTGCATGTCATACTGATAATAATATAAGTAATAAGTACAACTATTATAGTTCTAGCGATATTAACTGCATAATATGGGTAATAATGCATGTTATATTGATAATATTGGGAGTAATAAGTATATTTATTATAGTTCTGACGATACTAACAGTATAATATGGGTAATAGTGCATGTCATACTGATAATAATATAAGTAATAAGTACAACTATTATAGTTCTAGTGATATTAACTGCATAATATGGGTAATAATGCATGTTATATTGATAATATTGGGAGTAATAAGTATATTTATTATAGTTCTGACGATAATAACAGTATAATATGGGTAATAATGCATGTTATATTGATAATATTGGGAGTAATAAGTATAATTATCGTAGTTCTAGCGATAATAACTGCATAATAGGGGTAATAATATATGTTATACTGATAATAATATAAGTAATAAGTATAACTATTATATTTCTAGCGATAATAACTGTATTATATGGGTAATAATGCATGACATATTGATAGCATTAGGAGTAATAAGTATAATTATTGTAGTTCTAGCGATAATAACTGCATAATATGGGTAATAGTGCATGTTATATTGATAATAATAAAAGTAATAAGTATAATTATTGCAGTACTAGCGATAATAACTGCATAATATGGGTAATAATGCATGTAATATTGATAACATTGGGAGTAATAAGTATAATTATTGTAGTTCTAGCGATAATAACTGCATAATATGGGTAATAATGCATGTTATATTGATAATATTGGGAGTAATAAGTATATTTATTATAGTTCTAGCGATAATAACTGCATAATATGGGTAATAATGCATGTTATATTGATAACATTGGGAGTAATAAGTATATTTATTATAGTTCTGACGATAATAACAGTATAATATGGGTAATAGTGCATGTCATACTGATAATAATATAAGTAATAAGTACAACTATTATAGTTCTAGCGATATTAACTGCATAATATGGGTAATAATGCATGTTATATTGATAATATTGGGAGTAATAAGTATATTTATTATAGTTCTGACGATAATAACAGTATAATATGGGTAATAGTGCATGTTATATTGATAATAATAAAAGTAATAAGTATAACTATTATAGTTCTAGCGATATTAACTGCATAATATGGGTAATAATGCATGTTATATTGATAATATTGGGAGTAATAAGTATATTTATTATAGTTCTGACGATAATAACAGTATAATATGGGTAATAATGCATGTTATATTGATAATATTGGGAGTAATAAGTATAATTATTGTAGTTCTAGCGATAATAACTGCATAATATGGGTAATAATGCATGACATATTGATTAAAGTAGGAGTAATAAGTATAATTATTAGAGTTGTAGAGATAATAACTGCATAATATCGGTAATAGTGCACGTTATATTGATAATAATAAAAGTATTAAGTGTAATTATTATAGTTCTAGCGATAATAACTGCATAATATGGGTAATAGTGCATGTTATATTGATAATAATAAAAGTAATAAGTATAATTATTGCAGTTCTAGCGATAATAACTGCATAATATGGGTAATAATGCATGTAATATTGATAACATTGGGAGTAATAAGTATAATTATTGTAGTTCTAGCGATAATAACTGCATAATATGGGTAATAATGCATGTTATATTGATAATATTGGGAGTTATAAGTATATTTATTATAGTTCTAGCGATAATAACTGCATAATATGGGTAATAATGCATGTTATATTGATAATATTGGGAGTAATAAGTATATTTATTATAGTTCTGACGATAATAACAGTATATTATGGGTAATGATGCATGTTATATTGATAACATTGGGAGTAATAAGTATATTTATTATAGTTCTGACGATAATAACAGTATAATATGGGTAATAGTGCATGTCATACTGATAATAATATAAGTAATAAGTACAACTATTATAGTTCTAGCGATATTAACTGCATAATATAGGTAATAATGCATGTTACATTGATAATATTGGGAGTAATAAGTATATTTATTATAGTTCTGACGATAATAACAGTATAATATGGGTAATAATGCATGTTATATTGATAATATTGGGAGTAATAAGTATAATTCTCGTAGTTCTAGCGATAATAACTGCATAATAGGGGTAATAATATATGTTATACTGATAATAATATAAGTAATAAGTATAACTATTATATTTCTAGCGATAATAACTGTATTATATGGGTAATAATGCATGACATATTGTTAGCATTAGGAGTAATAAGTATAATTATTGTAGTTCTAGCGATAATAACTGCATAATATGGGTAATAGTGCATGTTATATTGATAATAATAAAAGTAATAAGTATAATTATTGCAGTTCTAGCGATAATAACTGCATAATATGGGTAATAATGCATGTTATATTGATAACATCGGGAGTAATAAGTATAATTATTGTAGTTCTAGCGATAATAACTGCACAATATGGGTAATAATGCATGTTATATTGATAATATTGGGAGTAATAAGTATATTTATTATAGTTCTAGCGATAATAACTGCATAATATGGGTAATAATGCATGTTATATTGATAACATTGGGAGTAATAAGTATATTTATTATAGTTCTGACGATAATAACAGTATAATATGGGTAATAGTGCATGTCATACTGATAATAATATAAGTAATAAGTACAACTATTATAGTTCTAGCGATATTAACTGCATAATATGGGTAATAATGCATGTTATATTGATAATATTGGGAGTAATAAGTATAATTATTGCAGTTCTAGCGATAATAACTGCATAATATGGGTAATAATGCATGTTATATTGATAACATTGGGAGTAATAAGTATAATTATTGTAGTTCTAGCGATAATAACTGCATAATATGGGTAATAATGCATGTTATATTGATAACATTGGGAGTAATAAGTATAATTATTGTAGTTCTAGCTATAATAACTGCATAATATGGGTAATAATGCATCACACATTGATAATATTAGGAGTAATAAGTATAATTATTATAGTTCTAGCGATAATAACTGTGTAATGTGGGTAATAATGCATGACATATTGATAATATTAGGACTAATAAGTATAATTATTATAGTTCTAGCGATAATAACTGCATAATAGGGGTAATAATGCATGTTATACTGATAATAATATAAGTAATAAGTATAACTATTATAGTTCTAGCGATAATAACTGTATAATATGGGTAATAATGCATGTTATATTGATAATATTGGGAGTAATAAGTATAATTATTGTAGTTCGAGCGGAAATAACTGCATAATATGGGTAATAGTGCATGTTATATTGATAATAATAAAAGTAATAAGTATAATTATTGAAGTTCTAGCGATAATAACTGCATAATATGGGCAATAATGCATGTTATATTGATAACATTGGGAGTAATAAGTATATTTATTATAGTTCTGACGATAATAACAGTATAATATGGGTAATAGTGCATGTCATACTGATAATAATATAAGTAATAAGTACAACTATTATAGTTCTAGCGATATTAACTGCATAATATGGGTAATAATGCATGTTATATTGATAATATTGGGAGTAATAAGTATATTTATTATAGTTCTGACGATAATAACAGTATATTATGGGTAATAATGCATGTTATATTGATAATATTGGGAGTAATAAGTATAATTATTGCAGTTCTAGCGATAATAACTGCATAATATGGGTAATAATGCATGTTATATTGATAACATTGGGAGTAATAAGTATAATTATTGTAGTTCTAGCGATAATAACTGCATAATATGGGTAATAATGCATGTTATATTGATAACATTGGGAGTAATAAGTATAATTATTGTAGTTCTAGCTATAATAACTGCATAATATGGGTAATAATGCATCACACATTGATAATATTAGGAGTAATAAGTATAATTATTATAGTTCTAGCGATAATAACTGTGTAATATGGGTAATAATGCATGACATATTGATAATATTAGGACTAATAAGTATAATTATTATAGTTCTAGCGATAATAACTGCATAATAGGGGTAATAATGCATGTTATACTGATAATAATATAAGTAATAAGTATAACTATTATAGTTCCAGCGATAATAACTGTATAATATGGGTAATAATGCATGTTATATTGATAATATTGGGAGTAATAAGTATAATTATTGTAGTTCGAGCGGAAATAACTGCATAATATGGGTAATAGTGCATGTTATATTGATAATAATAAAAGTAATAAGTATAATTATTGTAGTTCTAGCGATAATAACAGTATAATATGGGTAATAATGCATGTTATATTGATAATATTGGGAGTAATAAGTATAATTATTATAGTTCTAATGTTACGCGCCGTTCAAAGAATTATCGAAACCTTTCGAATTTGTCGGACGCGTGACTCTACGGCTTTTTATGGCGATAGAGTTGGTTGGTTGTTAAATCATGTAAATACTGTTAACTGTTAAATAACGATTTAATGTTTAAAACACTTAAATTAAGTAACAAAAGAATGTTTGTGTTGTAATGTGTACCGGATTCGTGAACGTTAAAACTGCTAAAATTGTAAAGTTCGTGAATGTTGAAATGTTTAAGTAACTGAACTGTTTAGAAGATTCTTTACTGTATGGAATCTTCGAAGATGACCTTTACTGTATGATATGTGTAGTGAGAGATCTGTACTGTTCGATATGTTTGGTGAGAGATCTGTACTGTTCGATATGTTTGGTGAGAGTGCTCCTTCCGGGTCTGTCACGAAGGAGGAAAATTCAGAAAAGTCCGGAAACGAAACGACTTTCCTGATTGGCTTTTCTGTTGGCCAATCATATACTTCAAAAAGGGACACCATCCTACCCCGTGCGCCCTTAGCGCGATCCGTGCGGAGTACGATGGGCCTTGTGGAGGTGGAAATAGAAAGCGGACGTAAGACAGAATTTCCGTTGGGTTGTCAACAAGGGGACCTGGTTTATGTCTCCTAGGCCCTGTCCTCGGACCCTCAGGAAATTCACGTTTATGGCATTGGCAATTAGCTATTGAGACTGTCGAAAGAGCTTGGATAAAGAAATCATAAATTACAAAATACAAAAAGACTCTCAAAAACAGCTCTGTAACTTGCATGCCATGAACGCGCTAGCAACGTGTAGGCCAAATGTTCATCCTGTGTACAAACTGCTGGCTGCCTTCGTGAAAAACAAAGTTGTAAATCTAAGCTTTCTAAAGATACTGTAAAAAATGTGATTTCGGCTATGTACTGTGAAACATCTAGCGAGAATAACTGCATAATATGGGTAATAATGCATGTTATATTGATAATACTAAAAGTAATAAGTACAATTATTATAGTTCGAGCGATAATAACTACATAATATGGGTAATAGTACATGTTATATTGATAATAATAAAAGTAATAAGTATAATTATCGTAGTTCTAGCGATAATAACTGCATAATAGGGGTAATAATATATGTTATACTGATAAAAATATAAGTAATAAGGATAACTATTATAGTTCTAGCGATAATAACTGCATAATATGGGTAATAATGCATGTTATATTGATAATATTGGGAGTAATAAGTATAATTATTGTAGTTCTAGCGATAATAACTGCATAATAGGGGTAATAATGCATGTTATACTGATAATAATATAAGTAATAAGTATAACTATCATAGTTCTAGCGATAATAACTGCATAATATGTGTAATAATGCATGACATATTGATAATATTAGGAGTAATAAGTATAATTTTTATAGTTCTCGCGATAATAACTGCATAATAGGGGTAATAATGCATGTTATACTGATAATAATATAAGTAATAAGTATAACTATTATAGTTCTAACGATAATAACTGTATAATATGGGTAATAATGCATGTTATATTGATAACATTGGGAGTAATAAGTATAATTATTGTAGTTCTAGCTATAATAACTGCATAATATGGGTAATAATGCATGTTATATTGATAATATTGGGAGTAATAAGTATATTTATTATAGCTCTGACGATAATAACAGTATAATATGGGTAATAATGCATGTTATATTGATAATATTGGGAGTAATAAGTATAATTATTATAGTTCTAGCGATAATAACTGCATAATATGGGTAATAATGCATGTTATATTGATAACATTGGGAGTAATAAGTATATTTATTATAGTTCTGACGATAATAACAGTATAATATGGGTAATAGTGCATGTCATACTGATAATAATATAAGTAATAAGTACAACTATTATAGTTCTAGCGATATTAACTGCATAATATGGGTAATAATGCATGTTATATTGATAATATTGGGAGTAATAAGTATATTTATTATAGTTCTGACGATAATAACAGTATAATATGGGTAATAATGCATGTTATATTGATAATATTGGGAGTAATAAGTATAATTATTGTAGTTCTAGCGATAATAACAGCATAATATGGGTAATAATGCATGACATATTGATTAAAGTAGGAGTAATAAGTATAATTATTATAGTTGTAGAGATAATAACTGCATAATATCGGTAATAGTGCACGTTATATTGATAATAATAAAAGTATTAAGTATAATTATTATAGTTGTAGCGATAATAACTGCATAATATGGGTAATAGTGCATGTTATATTGATAATAATAAAAGAAATAAGTATAATTATTGTAGTTCTAGCGATAATAACTGCATAATATGGGTAATAATGCATGTTATATTGATAATATTGGGAGTAATAAGGATAATTATTGTAGTTCTAGCGATAATAACTGCATAATAGGGGTAATAATGCATGTTATACTGATAATAATATAAGTAATAAGTATAACTATTATAGTTCTAGCGATAATAGCTGTATAATATGGGTAATAATGCATGTTATATTGATAATATTGGGAGTAATAAGTATAATTATTGTAGTTCGAGCGGTAATAACTGCATAATATGGGTAATAGTGCATGTTATATTGATAATAATAAAAGTAATAAGTATAATTATTGTAGCTCTAGCGATAATAACTGCATAATATGGGTAATAATGCATGTTATATTGATAACATTGGGAGTAATAAGTATATTTATTATAGTTCTGACGATAATAACAGTATAATATGGGTAATAATGCATGTTATATTGATAATATTGGGAGTAATAAGTATAATTATTGTAGTTCTAGCGATAATAACAGCATAATATGGGTAATAATGCATGTTATATTGATAATATTGGGAGTAATAAGTATATTTATTATAGTTCTAGCGATAATAACTGCATAATATGGGTAATAATGCATGTTATATTGATAACATTGGGAGTAATAAGTATATTTATTATAGTTCTGACGATAATAACAGTATAATATGGGTAATAATGCATGTTATATTGATAATATTGGGAGTAATAAGTATAATTATTGTAGTTCTAGCGATAATAACAGCATAATATGGGTAATAATGCATGACATATTGATTAAAGTAGGAGTAATAAGTATAATTATTATAGTTGTAGAGATAATAACTGCATAATATCGGTAATAGTGCACGTTATATTGATAATAATAAAAGTATTAAGTATAATTATTATAGTTGTAGCGATAATAGCTGCATAATATGGGTAATAGTGCATGTTATATTGATAATAATAAAAGAAATAAGTATAATTATTGTAGTTCTAGCGATAATATAATAACTGCATAATATGGGTAATAATGCATGTTATATTGATAATATTGGGAGTAATAAGGATAATTATTGTAGTTCTAGCGATAATAACTGCATAATAGGGGTAATAATGCATGTTATACTGATAATAATATAAGTAATAAGTATAACTATTATAGTTCTAGCGATAATAACTGTATAATATGGGTAATAATGCATGTTATATTGATAATATTGGGAGTAATAAGTATAATTATTGTAGTTCGAGCGGTAATAACTGCATAATATGGGTAATAGTGCATGTTATATTGATAATAATAAAAGTAATAAGTATAATTATTGTAGCTCTAGCGATAATAACTGCATAATATGGGTAATGATGCATGTTATATTGATAACATTGGAAGTAATAAGTATAATTATTGTAGTTCTAGCGATAGTAACTGCATAATATGGGTAATAATGCATGTTATATTGATAACATTGGAAGTAATAAGTATAATTATTGTAGTTCTAGCGATAATAACTGCATAATATGGGTAATAATGCATGTTATATTGATAATATTGGGAGTAATAAGTATATTTATTATAGTTCTAGCGATAATAACTGCATAATAGGGGTAATAATGCATGTTATACTGATAATAATATAAGTAATAAGTATAACTATTATAGTTCTAACGATAATAACTGTATAATATGGGTAATAATGCATGTTATATTGATAACATTGGGAGTAATAAGTATAATTATTGTAGTTCTAGCTATAATAACTGCATAATATGGGTAATAATGCATGTTATATTGATAATATTGGGAGTAATAAGTATATTTATTATAGCTCTGACGATAATAACAGTATAATATGGGTAATAATGCATGTTATATTGATAATATTGGGAGTAATAAGTATAATTATTATAGTTCTAGCGATAATAACTGCATAATATGGGTAATAATGCATGTTATATTGATAACATTGGGAGTAATAAGTATATTTATTATAGTTCTGACGATAATAACAGTATAATATGGGTAATAGTGCATGTCATACTGATAATAATATAAGTAATAAGTACAACTATTATAGTTCTAGCGATATTAACTGCATAATATGGGTAATAATGCATGTTATATTGATAATATTGGGAGTAATAAGTATATTTATTATAGTTCTGACGATAATAACAGTATAATATGGGTAATAATGCATGTTATATTGATAATATTGGGAGTAATAAGTATAATTATTGTAGTTCTAGCGATAATAACAGCATAATATGGGTAATAATGCATGACATATTGATTAAAGTAGGAGTAATAAGTATAATTATTATAGTTGTAGAGATAATAACTGCATAATATCGGTAATAGTGCACGTTATATTGATAATAATAAAAGTATTAAGTATAATTATTATAGTTGTAGCGATAATAACTGCATAATATGGGTAATAGTGCATGTTATATTGATAATAATAAAAGAAATAAGTATAATTATTGTAGTTCTAGCGATAATAACTGCATAATATGGGTAATAATGCATGTTATATTGATAATATTGGGAGTAATAAGGATAATTATTGTAGTTCTAGCGATAATAACTGCATAATAGGGGTAATAATGCATGTTATACTGATAATAATATAAGTAATAAGTATAACTATTATAGTTCTAGCGATAATAACTGTATAATATGGGTAATAATGCATGTTATATTGATAATATTGGGAGTAATAAGTATAATTATTGTAGTTCGAGCGGTAATAACTGCATAATATGGGTAATAGTGCATGTTATATTGATAATAATAAAAGTAATAAGTATAATTATTGTAGCTCTAGCGATAATAACTGCATAATATGGGTAATAATGCATGTTATATTGATAACATTGGGAGTAATAAGTATATTTATTATAGTTCTGACGATAATAACAGTATAATATGGGTAATAATGCATGTTATATTGATAATATTGGGAGTAATAAGTATAATTATTGTAGTTCTAGCGATAATAACAGCATAATATGGGTAATAATGCATGTTATATTGATAATATTGGGAGTAATAAGTATATTTATTATAGTTCTAGCGATAATAACTGCATAATATGGGTAATAATGCATGTTATATTGATAACATTGGGAGTAATAAGTATATTTATTATAGTTCTGACGATAATAACAGTATAATATGGGTAATAATGCATGTTATATTGATAATATTGGGAGTAATAAGTATAATTATTGTAGTTCTAGCGATAATAACAGCATAATATGGGTAATAATGCATGACATATTGATTAAAGTAGGAGTAATAAGTATAATTATTATAGTTGTAGAGATAATAACTGCATAATATCGGTAATAGTGCACGTTATATTGATAATAATAAAAGTATTAAGTATAATTATTATAGTTGTAGCGATAATAGCTGCATAATATGGGTAATAGTGCATGTTATATTGAAAATAATAAAAGAAATAAGTATAATTATTGTAGTTCTAGCGATAATATAATAACTGCATAATATGGGTAATAATGCATGTTATATTGATAATATTGGGAGTAATAAGGATAATTATTGTAGTTCTAGCGATAATAACTGCATAATAGGGGTAATAATGCATGTTATACTGATAATAATATAAGTAATAAGTATAACTATTATAGTTCTAGCGATAATAACTGTATAATATGGGTAATAATGCATGTTATATTGATAATATTGGGAGTAATAAGTATAATTATTGTAGTTCGAGCGGTAATAACTGCATAATATGGGTAATAGTGCATGTTATATTGATAATAATAAAAGTAATAAGTATAATTATTGTAGCTCTAGCGATAATAACTGCATAATATGGGTAATGATGCATGTTATATTGATAACATTGGAAGTAATAAGTATAATTATTGTAGTTCTAGCGATAATAACTGCATAATATGGGTAATAATGCATGTTATATTGATAACATTGGAAGTAATAAGTATAATTATTGTAGTTCTAGCGATAGTAACTGCATAATATGGGTAATAATGCATGGTATATTGATAATATTGGGAGTAATAAGTATATTTATTATAGTTCTAGCGATAATAACTGCATAATATGGGTAATAATGCATGTTATATTGATAACATTGGGAGTAATAAGTATATTTATTATAGTTCTGACGATAATAACAGTATAATATGGGTAATAGTGCATGTCATACTGATAATAATATAAGTAATAAGTACAACTATTATAGTTCTAGCGATATTAACTGCATAATATGGGTAATAATGCATGTTATATTGATAATATTGGGAGTAATAAGTATATTTATTATAGTTCTGACGATAATAACAGTATAATGTGGGTAATAATGCATGTTATATTGATAATATTGGGAGTAATAAGTATAATTATTGTAGTTCTAGCGATAATAACTGCATAATATGGGTAATAATGCATGACATATTGATTAAAGTAGGAGTAATAAGTATAATTATTATAGTTGTAGAGATAATAACTGCATAATATCGGTAATAGTGCACGTTATATTGATAATAATAAAAGTATTAAGTATAATTATTATAGTTCTAGCGATAATAACTGCATAATATGGGTAATAGTGCATGTTATATTGATAGTAATAAAAGTAATAATTATAGTTATTGTAGTTCTAGCGATAATAACTGCATAATATGGGTAATAATGCATGTTATATTGATAATATTGGGAGGAATAAGTATATTTATTAAAGTTCTGACGATAATAACAGTATATTATGGGTAATAATGCATGTTATATTGATAATATTGGGAGTAATAAGTATATTTATTATAGTTCTAGCGATAATAACTGCATAATATGGGTAATAATGCATGTTATATTGATAACGTTGGGAGTAATAAGTATAATTATTGTAGTTCTAGCGATAATAACTGCATAGTATGGGTAATAATGCATGTTATATTGATAATATTGGGAGTAATAAGTATAATTATTGTAGTTCTAGCGATAATAACTGCATAATATGGGTAATAATGCATGTCATATTGATAATATTGGGAGTAATAAGTATATTTATTATAGTTCTAGCGATAATAACTGCATAATATGGGTAATAGTGCATGTTATATTGATAATAATAAAAGTAATAAGTATAATTATTGTAGTTCTAGCGATAATAACAGTATAATATGGGTAATAATGCATGTTATATTGATAATATTGGGAGTAATAAGTATAATTATTATAGTTCTGACGATAATAACAGTATAATATGGGTAATAATGCATGTTATATTGATAATATTGGGAGTAATAAGTATAATTATTGTAGTTCTAGCGATAATAACTGCATAATATGGGTAATAATGCATGACATATTGATTAAAGTAGGAGTAATAAGTATAATTATTATAGTTGTAGAGATAATAACTGCATAATATCGGTAATAGTGCACGTTATATTGATAATAATAAAAGTATTAAGTACAATTATTATAGTTCTAGCGATAATAACTGCATAATAGGGGTAATAATGCATGTTATACCGATAATAATATAAGTAATAAGTATAACTATTATAGTTCTAGCGATAATAACTGTATAATATGGGTAATAATGCATGTCATACTGATAATAATATAAGTAATAAGTACAACTATTGTAGTTCTAGTGATATTAACTGCATAATATGGGTAATAATGCATGTTATATTGATAATATTGGGAGTAATAAGTATATTTATTATAGTTCTGACGATAATAACAGTATAATATGGGTAATAATGCATGTTATGTTGATAATATTGGGAGTAATAAGAATAATTATCGTAGTTCTAGCGATAATAACTGCATAATAGGGGTAATAATATATGTTATACTGATAATAATATAAGTAATAAGTATAACTATTATATTTCTAGCGATAATAACTGTATTATATGGGTAATAATGCATGACATATTGATAGCATTAGGAGTAATAAGTATAATTATTGTAGTTCTAGCGATAATAACTGCATAATATGGGTAATAGTGCATGTTATATTGATAATAATAAAAGTAATAAGTATAATTATTGCAGTACTAGCGATAATAACTGCATAATATGGGTAATAATGCATGTAATATTGATAACATTGGGAGTAATAAGTATAATTATTGTAGTTCTAGCGATAATAACTGCATAATATGGGTAATAATGCATGTTATATTGATAATATTGGGAGTAATAAGTATATTTATTATAGTTCTAGCGATAATAACTGCATAATATGGGTAATAATGCATGTTATATTGATAATATTGGGAGTAATAAGTATATTTATTATAGTTCTGACGATAATAACAGTATATTATGGGTAATAATGCATGTTATATTGATAATATTGGGAGTAATAAGTATAATTATTATAGTTTGAGCGATAATAACTGCATAATATGGGTAATAGTGCATGTTACATTGATAATAATAAAAGTAATAAGTATAATTATTGCAGTTCTAGCGATAATAACTGCATAATGTGGGTAATAATGTATTTTATATTGATAATTTGGGAGTAATAAGTATAATTATTGTAGTTCTAGCGATAATAACTGCATAATATGGGTAATAATGCATGTTATATTGATAATATTGGGAGTAATAAGTATATTTATTAGAGTTCTAGCGATAATAACTGCATAATATGGGTGATAATGCATGTTATATTGATAACATTGGGAGTAATAAGTATATTTATTATAGTTCTGACGATAATAACAGTATAATATGGGTAATAGTGCATGTCATACTGATAATAATATAAGTAATAAGTACAACTATTATAGTTCTAGCGATATTAACTGCATAATATGGGTAATAATGCATGTTATATTGATAATATTGGGAGTAATAAGTATATTTATTGTAGTTCTAGCGATAATAACTGCATAATATGGGTAATAATGCATGACATATGGATTAAAGTAGGAGTAATAAGTATAATTATTATAGTTGTAGAGATAATAACTGCATAATATCGGTAATAGTGCACGTTATATTGATAATAATAAAAGTATTAAGTATAATTATTATAGTTCTAGCGATAATAACTGCATAATATGGGTAATAGTGCATGGTATATTGATAATAATAAAAGTAATAATTATAATTATTGTAGTTCTAGCGATAATAACTGCATAATATGGGTAATAATGCATGTTATATTGATAATATTGGGAGTAATAAGTATATTTATTATAGTTCTGACGATAATAACAGTATATTATGGGTAATAATGCATGTTATATTGATAATATTGGGAGTAATAAGTATAATTATTGCAGTTCTAGCGATAATAACTGCATAATATGGGTAATAATGCATGTTATATTGATAACATTGGGAGTAATAAGTATAATTATTGTAGTTCTAGCGATAATAACTGCATAATATGGGTAATAATGCATGTTATATTGATAACATTGGGAGTAATAAGTATAATTATTGTAGTTCTAGCTATAATAACTGCATAATATGGGTAATAATGCATCACACATTGATAATATTAGGAGTAATAAGTATAATTATTATAGTTCTAGCGATAATAACTGTGTAATGTGGGTAATAATGCATGACATATTGATAATATTAGGACTAATAAGTATAATTATTATAGTTCTAGCGATAATAACTGCATAATAGGGGTAATAATGCATGTTATACTGATAATAATATAAGTAATAAGTATAACTATTATAGTTCTAGCGATAATAACTGTATAATATGGGTAATAATGCATGTTATATTGATAATATTGGGAGTAATAAGTATAATTATTGTAGTTCGAGCGGAAATAACTGCATAATATGGGTAATAGTGCATGTTATATTGATAATAATAAAAGTAATAAGTATAATTATTGAAGTTCTAGCGATAATAACTGCATAATATGGGCAATAATGCATGTTATATTGATAACATTGGGAGTAATAAGTATATTTATTATAGTTCTGACGATAATA
Source organism: Megachile leachella (assembly GCA_963576845.1). Taxonomy (NCBI): domain Eukaryota; kingdom Metazoa; phylum Arthropoda; class Insecta; order Hymenoptera; family Megachilidae; genus Megachile; species Megachile leachella. The sequence goes on from CAUYWW010000092.1 coordinate 433,865, forward strand.
ACAGTATAATATGGGTAATAGTGCATGTCATACTGATAATAATATAAGTAATAAGTACAACTATTATAGTTCTAGCGATATTAACTGCATAATATGGGTAATAATGCATGTTATATTGATAATATTGGGAGTAATAAGTATATTTATTATAGTTCTGACGATAATAATAGTATAATATGGGTAATAATGCATGTTATATTGATAATATTGGGAGTAATAAGTATAATTATTGTAGTTCTAGCGATAATAACTGCATAATATGGGTAATAATGCATGACATATTGATTAAAGTAGGAGTAATAAGTATAATTGTTATAGTTGTAGAGACAATAACTGCATAATATCGGTAATAGTGCACGTTATATTGATAATAATAAAAGTATTAAGTATAATTATTATAGTTCTAGCGATAATAACTGCATAATATGGGTAATAGTGCATGGTATATTGATAATAATAAAAGTAATAATTATAATTATTGTAGTTCTAGCGATAATAACTGCATAATATGGGTAATAATGCATGTTATATTGATAATATTGGGAGTAATAAGTATATTTATTATAGTTCTGACGATAATAACAGTATATTATGGGTAATAATGCATGTTATATTGATAATATTGGGAGTAATAAGTATAATTATTGCAGTTCTAGCGATAATAACTGCATAATATGGGTAATAATGCATGTTATATTGATAACATTGGGAGTAATAAGTATAATTATTGTAGTTCTAGCGATAATAACTGCATAATATGGGTAATAATGCATGTTATATTGATAACATTGGGAGTAATAAGTATAATTATTGTAGTTCTAGCTATAATAACTGCATAATATGGGTAATAATGCATCACACATTGATAATATTAGGAGTAATAAGTATAATTATTATAGTTCTAGCGATAATAACTGTGTAATATGGGTAATAATGCATGACATATTGATAATATTAGGACTAATAAGTATAATTATTATAGTTCTAGCGATAATAACTGCATAATAGGGGTAATAATGCATGTTATACTGATAATAATATAAGTAATAAGTATAACTATTATAGTTCCAGCGATAATAACTGTATAATATGGGTAATAATGCATGTTATATTGATAATATTGGGAGTAATAAGTATAATTATTGTAGTTCGAGCGGAAATAACTGCATAATATGGGTAATAGTGCATGTTATATTGATAATAATAAAAGTAATAAGTATAATTATTGTAGTTCTAGCGATAATAACAGTATAATATGGGTAATAATGCATGTTATATTGATAATATTGGGAGTAATAAGTATAATTATTATAGTTCTAATGTTACGCGCCGTTCAAAGAATTATCGAAACCTTTCGAATTTGTCGGACGCGTGACTCTACGGCTTTTTATGGCGATAGAGTTGGTTGGTTGTTAAATCATGTAAATACTGTTAACTGTTAAATAACGATTTAATGTTTAAAACACTTAAATTAAGTAACAAAAGAATGTTTGTGTTGTAATGTGTACCGGATTCGTGAACGTTAAAACTGCTAAAATTGTAAAGTTCGTGAATGTTGAAATGTTTAAGTAACTGAACTGTTTAGAAGATTCTTTACTGTATGGAATCTTCGAAGATGACCTCTACTGTATGATATGTGTAGTGAGAGATCTGTACTGTTCGATATGTTTGGTGAGAGATCTGTACTGTTCGATATGTTTGGTGAGAGTGCTCCTTCCGGGTCTGTCACGAAGGAGGAAAATTCAGAAAAGTCCGGAAACGAAACGACTTTCCTGATTGGCTTTTCTGTTGGCCAATCATATACTTCAAAAAGGGACACCATCCTACCCCGTGCGCCCTTAGCGCGATCCGTGCGGAGTACGATGGGCCTTGTGGAGGTGGAAATAGAAAGCGGACGTAAGACAGAATTTCCGTTGGGTTGTCAACAAGGGGACCTGGTTTATGTCTCCTAGGCCCTGTCCTCGGACCCTCAGGAAATTCACGTTTATGGCATTGGCAATTAGCTATTGAGACTGTCGAAAGAGCTTGGATAAAGAAATCATAAATTACAAAATACAAAAAGACTCTCAAAAACAGCTCTGTAACTTGCATGCCATGAACGCGCTAGCAACGTGTAGGCCAAATGTTCATCCTGTGTACAAACTGCTGGCTGCCTTCGTGAAAAACAAAGTTGTAAATCTAAGCTTTCTAAAGATACTGTAAAAAATGTGATTTCGGCTATGTACTGTGAAACATCTAGCGAGAATAACTGCATAATATGGGTAATAATGCATGTTATATTGATAATACTAAAAGTAATAAGTACAATTATTATAGTTCGAGCGATAATAACTACATAATATGGGTAATAGTACATGTTATATTGATAATAATAAAAGTAATAAGTATAATTATCGTAGTTCTAGCGATAATAACTGCATAATAGGGGTAATAATATATGTTATACTGATAAAAATATAAGTAATAAGGATAACTATTATAGTTCTAGCGATAATAACTGCATAATATGGGTAATAATGCATGTTATATTGATAATATTGGGAGTAATAAGTATAATTATTGTAGTTCTAGCGATAATAACTGCATAATAGGGGTAATAATGCATGTTATACTGATAATAATATAAGTAATAAGTATAACTATCATAGTTCTAGCGATAATAACTGCATAATATGTGTAATAATGCATGACATATTGATAATATTAGGAGTAATAAGTATAATTTTTATAGTTCTCGCGATAATAACTGCATAATAGGGGTAATAATGCATGTTATACTGATAATAATATAAGTAATAAGTATAACTATTATAGTTCTAACGATAATAACTGTATAATATGGGTAATAATGCATGTTATATTGATAACATTGGGAGTAATAAGTATAATTATTGTAGTTCTAGCTATAATAACTGCATAATATGGGTAATAATGCATGTTATATTGATAATATTGGGAGTAATAAGTATATTTATTATAGCTCTGACGATAATAACAGTATAATATGGGTAATAATGCATGTTATATTGATAATATTGGGAGTAATAAGTATAATTATTATAGTTCTAGCGATAATAACTGCATAATATGGGTAATAATGCATGTTATATTGATAACATTGGGAGTAATAAGTATATTTATTATAGTTCTGACGATAATAACAGTATAATATGGGTAATAGTGCATGTCATACTGATAATAATATAAGTAATAAGTACAACTATTATAGTTCTAGCGATATTAACTGCATAATATGGGTAATAATGCATGTTATATTGATAATATTGGGAGTAATAAGTATATTTATTATAGTTCTGACGATAATAACAGTATAATATGGGTAATAATGCATGTTATATTGATAATATTGGGAGTAATAAGTATAATTATTGTAGATCTAGCGATAATAACAGCATAATATGGGTAATAATGCATGACATATTGATTAAAGTAGGAGTAATAAGTATAATTATTATAGTTGTAGAGATAATAACTGCATAATATCGGTAATAGTGCACGTTATATTGATAATAATAAAAGTATTAAGTATAATTATTATAGTTGTAGCGATAATAACTGCATAATATGGGTAATAGTGCATGTTATATTGATAATAATAAAAGAAATAAGTATAATTATTGTAGTTCTAGCGATAATAACTGCATAATATGGGTAATAATGCATGTTATATTGATAATATTGGGAGTAATAAGGATAATTATTGTAGTTCTAGCGATAATAACTGCATAATAGGGGTAATAATGCATGTTATACTGATAATAATATAAGTAATAAGTATAACTATTATAGTTCTAGCGATAATAACTGTATAATATGGGTAATAATGCATGTTATATTGATAATATTGGGAGTAATAAGTATAATTATTGTAGTTCGAGCGGTAATAACTGCATAATATGGGTAATAGTGCATGTTATATTGATAATAATAAAAGTAATAAGTATAATTATTGTAGCTCTAGCGATAATAACTGCATAATATGGGTAATAATGCATGTTATATTGATAACATTGGGAGTAATAAGTATATTTATTATAGTTCTGACGATAATAACAGTATAATATGGGTAATAATGCATGTTGTATTGATAATATTGGGAGTAATAAGTATAATTATTGTAGTTCTAGCGATAATAACAGCATAATATGGGTAATAATGCATGTTATATTGATAATATTGGGAGTAATAAGTATATTTATTATAGTTCTAGCGATAATAACTGCATAATATGGGTAATAATGCATGTTATATTGATAACATTGGGAGTAATAAGTATATTTATTATAGTTCTGACGATAATAACAGTATAATATGGGTAATAATGCATGTTATATTGATAATATTGGGAGTAATAAGTATAATTATTGTAGTTCTAGCGATAATAACAGCATAATATGGGTAATAATGCATGACATATTGATTAAAGTAGGAGTAATAAGTATAATTGTTATAGTTGTAGAGATAATAACTGCATAATATCGGTAATAGTGCACGTTATATTGATAATAATAAAAGTATTAAGTATAATTATTATAGTTGTAGCGATAATAGCTGCATAATATGGGTAATAGTGCATGTTATATTGATAATAATAAAAGAAATAAGTATAATTATTGTAGTTCTAGCGATAATATAATAACTGCATAATATGGGTAATAATGCATGTTATATTGATAATATTGGGAGTAATAAGGATAATTATTGTAGTTCTAGCGATAATAACTGCATAATAGGGGTAATAATGCATGTTATACTGATAATAATATAAGTAATAAGTATAACTATTATAGTTCTAGCGATAATAACTGTATAATATGGGTAATAATGCATGTTATATTGATAATATTGGGAGTAATAAGTATAATTATTGTAGTTCGAGCGGTAATAACTGCATAATATGGGTAATAGTGCATGTTATATTGATAATAATAAAAGTAATAAGTATAATTATTGTAGCTCTAGCGATAATAACTGCATAATATGGGTAATGATGCATGTTATATTGATAACATTGGAAGTAATAAGTATAATTATTGTAGTTCTAGCGATAATAACTACATAATATGGGTAATAATGCATGTTATATTGATAACATTGGAAGTAATAAGTATAATTATTGTAGTTCTAGCGATAATAACTGCATAATATGGGTAATAATGCATGTTATATTGATAATATTGGGAGTAATAAGTATATTTATTATAGTTCTAGCGATAATAACTGCATAATATGGGTAATAATGCATGTTATATTGATAACATTGGGAGTAATAAGTATATTTATTATAGTTCTGACGATAATAACAGTATAATGTGGGTAATAATGCATGTTATATTGATAATATTGGGAGTAATAAGTATAATTATTGTAGTTCTAGCCATAATAACTGCATAATATGGGTAATAATGCATGACATATTGATTAAAGTAGGAGTAATAAGTATAATTATTATAGTTGTAGAGATAATAACTGCATAATATCGGTAATAGTGCACGTTATATTGATAATAATAAAAGTATTAAGTATAATTATTATAGTTCTAGCGATAATAACTGCATAATATGGGTAATAGTGCATGTTATATTGATAGTAATAAAAGTAATAATTATAGTTATTGTAGTTCTAGCGATAATAACTGCATAATGTGGGTATTAATGCATGTTATATTGATAATATTGGGAGTAATAAGTATATTTATTATAGTTCTGACGATAATAACAGTATAATATGGGTAATAATGCATGTTATATTGATAATATTGGGAGTAATAAGTATAATTATTATAGTTCTAGCGATAATAACTGCATAATATGGGTAATAGTGCATGTTATATTGATAATAATAAAAGTAATAAGTATACATATTGTAGTTCGAGCAATAATAACTACATAATATGGGTAATAATGCATGTTATATTGATAACATTGGAAGTAATAAGTATAATTATTGTAGTTCTAGCGATAATAACTGCATAATATGGGTAATAATGCATGTCATATTGATAATATTGGGAGTAATAAGTATATTTATTATAGTTCTAGCGATAATAACTGCATAATATGGGTAATAGTGCATGTTATATTGATAATAATAAAAGTAATAAGTATAATTATTGTAGTTCTAGCGATAATAACAGTATAATATGGGTAATAATGCATGTTATATTGATAATATTGGGAGTAATAAGTATAATTATTATAGTTCTGACGATAATAACAGTATAATATGGGTAATAATGCATGTTATATTGATAATATTGGGAGTAATAAGTATAATTATTGTAGTTCTAGCGATAATAACTGCATAATATGGGTAATAATGCATGACATATTGATTAAAGTAGGAGTAATAAGTATAATTATTATAGTTGTAGAGATAATAACTGCATAATATCGGTAATAGTGCACGTTATATTGATAATAATAAAAGTATTAAGTACAATTATTATAGTTCTAGCGATAATAACTGCATAATAGGGGTAATAATGCATGTTATACTGATAATAATATAAGTAATAAGTATAACTATTATAGTTCTAGCGATAATAACTGTATAATATGGGTAATAATGCATGTTATATTGATAATATTGGGAGTAATAAGTATAATTATTGTAGTTCGAGCGGTAATAACTGCATAATATGGGTAATAGTGCATGTTATATTGATAATAATAAAAGTAATAAGTATACTTATTGTAGTTCGAGCGATAATAACTACATAATATGGGTAATGATGCATGTTATATTGATAACATTGGGAGTAATAAGTATAATTATTGTAGTTCTAGAGATAATAACTGCATAATATGGGTATTAATGCATGTTATATTGATAATATTGGGAGTAATAAGTATATTTATTATAGTTCTGACGATAATAACAGTATATTATGGGTAATAATGCATGTTATATTGATAATATTGGGAGTAATAAGTATATTTATTATAGTTCTAGCGATAATAACTGCATAATATGGGTAATAATGCATGTTATATTGATAACGTTGGGAGTAATAAGTATAATTATTGTAGTTCTAGCGATAATAACTGCATAGTATGGGTAATAATGCATGTTATATTGATAATATTGGGAGTAATATGTATAATTATCGTAGTTCTAGCGATAATAACTGCATAATAGCGGTAATAATATATGTTATACTGATAATAATATAAGTAATAAGTATAACTATTATAGTTCTAGCGATAATAACTGTATAATATGGGTAATAATGCATGACATATTGATAACATTAGGAGTAATAAGTATAATTATTGTAGTTCTAGCGATAATAACTGCATAATATGGGTAATAATGCATCACACATTGATAATATTAGGAGTAATAAGTATAATTATTATAGTTCTAGCGATAATAACTGTGTAATATGGGTAATAATGCATGACATATTGATAATATTAGGAGTAATAAGTATAATTATTATAGTTCTAGCGATAATAACTGCATAATAGGGGTAATAATGCATGTTATACTGATAATAATATAAGTAATAAGTATGACTATTATAGTTCTAACGATAATAACTGTATAATATGGGTAATAATGCATGTTGTATTGATAATATTGGGAGTAATAAGTATAATTATTGTAGTTCGAGCGGTAATAACTGCATAATATGGGTAATAGTGCATGTTATATTGATAATAATAAAAGTAATAAGTATAATTATTGTAGTTCTAGCGATAATAACAGTATAATATGGGTAATAATGCATGTTATATTGATAATATTGGGAGTAATAAGTATAATTATTATAGTTCTAGCGATAATAACTGTATAATATGGGTGATAATGCATGTTATATTGATAATATTGGGAGTAATAAGTATAATTATTGTAGTTCGAGCGGTAATAACTGCATAATATGGGTAATAGTGCATGTTATATTGATAATAATAAAAGTAATAAGTATAATTATTGTAGCTCTAGCGATAATAACTGCATAATATGGGTAATGATGCATGTTATATTGATAACATTGGGAGTAATAAGTATAATTATTGTAGTTCTAGCGATAATAACTGCATAATATGGGTATTAATGCATGTTATATTGATAATATTGGGAGTAATAAGTATATTTATTATAGTTCTGACGATAATAACAGTATAATATGGGTAATAATGCATGTTATATTGATAATATTGGGAGTAATAAGTATAATTATTATAGTTCTAGCGATAATAACTGCATAATATGGGTAATAGTGCATGTGATATGGATAATAATAAAAGTAATAAGTATACTTATTGTAGTTCGAGCGATAATAACTACATAATATGGGTAATGATGCATGTTATATTGATAACATTGGGAGTAATAAGTATAATTATTGTAGTTCTAGCGATAATAACTGCATAATATGGGTATTAATGCATGTTATATTGATAATATTGGGAGTAATAAGTATATTTATTATAGTTCTGACGATAATAACAGTATATTATGGGTAATAATGCATGTTATATTGATAACGTTGGGAGTAATAAGTATAATTATTGTAGTTCTAGCGATAATAACTGCATAGTATGGGTAATAATGCATGTTATATTGATAATATTGGGAGTAATATGTATAATTATCGTAGTTCTAGCGATAATAACTGCATAATAGCGGTAATAATATATGTTATACTGATAATAATATAAGTAATAAGTATAACTATTATAGTTCTAGCGATAATAACTGTATAATATGGGTAATAATGCATGACATATTGATAACATTAGGAGTAATAAGTACAATTATTATAGTTCTAGCGATAATAACTGCATAATATGGGTAATAATGCATGACATATTGATAATATTAGGAGTAATAAGTATAATTATTGTAGTTCTAGCGATAATAACTGCATAATATGGGTAATAATGCATCACACATTGATAATATTAGGAGTAATAAGTATAATTATTATAGTTCTAGCGATAATAACTGTGTAATATGGGTAATAATGCATGACATATTGATAATATTAGGAGTAATAAGTATAATTATTATAGTTCTAGCGATAATAACTGCATAATAGGGGTAATAATGCATGTTATACTGATAATAATATAAGTAATAAGTATAACTATTATAGTTCTAACGATAATAACTGTATAATATGGGTAATAATGCATGTTGTATTGATAATATTGGGAGTAATAAGTATAATTATTATAGTTCTAGCGATAATAACTGCATAATATGGGTAATAGTGCATGTTATATTGATAATAATAAAAGTAATAAGTATACTTATTGTAGTTCGAGCGATAATAACTACATAATATGGGTAATAATGCATGTTATATTGATAACATTGGAAGTAATAAGTATAATTATTGTAGTTCTAGCGATAATAACTGCATAATATGGGTAATAATGCATGTTATATTGATAATATTGGGAGTAATAAGTATATTTATTATAGTTCTAGCGATAATAACTGCATAATATGGGTAATAATGCATGTTATATTGATAACATTGGGAGTAATAAGTATATTTATTATAGTTCTGACGATAATAACAGTATAATATGGGTAATAGTGCATGTCATACTGATAATAATATAAGTAATAAGTACAACTATTATAGTTCTAGCGATATTAACTGCATAATATGGGTAATAATGCATGTTATATTGATAATATTGGGAGTAATAAGTATATTTATTATAGTTCTGACGATAATAACAGTATAATATGGGTAATAATGCATGTTATATTGATAATATTGGGAGTAATAAGTATAATTATTGTAGTTCTAGCGATAATAACTGCATAGTATGGGAAATAATGCATGTTATATTGATAATATTGGGAGTAATAAGTATATTTATTATAGTTCTGACGATAATAACAGTATAATATGGGTAATAATGCATGTTATATTGATAATATTGGGAGTAATAAGTATATATATTATAGTTCTGACGATAATAACAGTATAATATGGGTAATAATGCATGTTATATTGATAATATTGGGAGTAATAAGTATAATTATTGTAGTTCTAGCGATAATAACTGCATAATATGGGTAATAATGCATGACATATTGATTAAAGTAGGAGTAATAAGTATAATTATTATAGTTGTAGAGATAATAACTGCATAATATCGGTAATAGTGCACGTTATATTGATAATAATAAAAGTATTAAGTATAATTATTATAGTTCTAGCGATAATAACTGCATAATATGGGTAATAGTGCATGTTATATTGATAATAGTAAAAGTAATAATTATAGTTATTGTAGTTCTAGCGATAATAACTGCATAATAGGGGTAATAATGCATGTTATATTGATAACATTGGGAGTAATAAGTATATAATTATTATAGTTCTGACGATAATAACAGTATATTATGGGTAATAATGCATGTTATATTGATAATATTGGGAGTAATAAGTATATTCATTATAGTTCTAGCGATAATAACTGCATAATATGGGTAATAATGCATGACATATTGATTAAAGTAGGAGTAATAAGTATAATTATTATAATTGTAGAGATAATAACTGCATAATATGGGTAATAATGCATGTTATATTGATAACATTGGGAGTAACAAGTATAATTATTATAGTTCTAGCGATAATAACTGCATAATATGGGTAATAATGCATGTTATATTGATAACATTGGGAGTAATAAGTATAATTATTGTAGTGCTAGCGATAATAACTGCATAATATGGGCAATAATGCATGTTATATTGATAATATTGGGAGTAATTAGTATATTTGTTATAGTTCTGACGAGAATAACTGTATAATATGGGTAATTATGCATGACATATTGATAATATTAGGAGTAATAAGTATAATTATTATAGTTCTAGCGATAATAACTGCATAATATGGGTAATAATGCATGTTATACTGATAATAATATAAGTAATAAGTATAACTATTATAGTTCTAGCGATAATAACTGTGTAATATGGGTAATAATGCATGACATATTGATAATATTAGGAGTAATAAGTATAATTATTATAGTTCTCGCGATAATAACTGCATAATAGGGGTAATAATGCATGTTATACTGATAATAATATAAGTAATAAGTATAACTATTATAGTTCTAGCGATAATAACTGTATAAAAAGGGTAATAATGCATGTTATATTGATAATATTGGGAGTAATAAGTATAATTATTGTAGTTCGAGCGGTAATAACTGCATAATATGGGTAATAGTGCATGTTATATTGATAATATTGGGAGTAATAAGTATATTTATTATAGTTCTGACGATAATAACTGCATAATATGGGTAATAATGCATGTTATATTGATAATATTGGGAGTAATAAGTATATTTATTATAGTTCTGACGATAATAGCAGTATAATATGGGTAATAATGCATGTTATATTGATAATATTGGGAGTAATAAGTATAATTATTATAGTTCTAGCGATAATAACTGCATAATATGGGTAATAATGCATGTTATATTGATAATATTGGGAGTAATAAGTATAATTATTGTAGTTCTAGCGATAATAACTGCATAATAGGGGTAATAATGCATGTTATACTGATAATAATATAAGTAATAAGTATAACTATTATAGTTCTAGCGATAATAACTGTGTAATATGGGTAATAATGCATGACATATTGATAATATTAGGAGTAATAAGTATAATTATTGTAGTTCGAGCGGTAATAACTGCATAATATGGGTAATAGTGCATGTTATATTGATAATATTGGGAGTAATAAGTATATTTATTATAGTTCTGACGATAACAACAGTATAATATGGGTAATAATGCATGTTATATTGATAATATTGGGAGTAATAAGTATAATTGTTATAGTTCTAGCGATAATAACTGCATAATATGGGTAATAATGCATGCTATATTGATAATATTGGGAGTAATAAGTAAAATTATTGTAGTTCTAGCGATAATAACTGCATAGTATGGGTAATAATGCATGTTATATTGATAATATTGGGAGTAATATGTATAATTATCGTAGTTCTAGCGATAATAACTGCATAATAGCGGTAATAATATATGTTATACTGATAATAATATAAGTAATAAGTATAACTATTATAGTTCTAGCGATAATAACTGTATAATATGGGTAATAATGCATGTTATATTGATAATATTGGGAGTAATAAGTATAATTATTGTAGTTCGAGCGGTAATAACTGCATAATATGGGTAATAGTGCATGTTATATTGATAATAATAAAAGTAATAAGTATACTTATTGTAGTTCGAGCGATAATAACTACATAATATGGGTAATGATGCATGTTATATTGATAACATTGGGAGTAATAAGTATAATTATTGTAGTTCTAGCGATAATAACTGCATAATATGGGTATTAATGCATGTTATATTGATAATATTGGGAGTAATAAGGATAGTTATTATAGTTCTGACTATAATAACAGTATATTATGGGTAATAATGCATGTTATATTGATAATATTGGGAGTAATAAGTATATTTATTATAGTTCTAGCGATAATAACTGCATAATATGGGTAATAGTGCATGTGATATTGATAATAATAAACGTAATAAGTATACTTATTGTAGTTCGAGCGATAATAACTACATAATATGGGTAATGATGCATGTTATATTGATAACATTGGGAGTAATAAGTATAATTATTGTAGTTCTAGCGATAATAACTGCATAATATGGGTATTAAAGCATGTTATATTGATAATATTGGGAGTAATAAGTATATTTATTATAGTTCTGACGATAATAACAGTATATTATGGGTAATAATGCATGTTATATTGATAATATTGGGAGTAATAAGTATATTCATTATAGTTCTAGCGATAATAACTGCATAATATGGGTAATAATGCATGTTATCTTGATAACGTTGGGAGTAATAAGTATAATTATTGTAGTTCTAGCGATAATAACTGCATAGTATGGGTAATAATGCATGTTATATTGATAATATTGGGAGTAATATGTATAATTATCGTAGTTCTAGCGATAATAACTGCATAATAGCGGTAATAATATATGTTATACTGATAATAATATAAGTAATAAGTATAACTATTATAGTTCTAGCGATAATAACTGTATAATATGGGTAATAATGCATGTTATATTGATAATATTGGGAGTAATAAGTATAATTATTGTAGTTCGAGCGGTAATAACTGCATAATATGGGTAATAGTGCATGTTATATTGATAATAATAAAAGTAATAAGTATACTTATTGTAGTTCGAGCGATAATAACTACATAATATGGGTAATGATGCATGTTATATTGATAACATTGGGAGTAATAAGTATAATTATTGTAGTTCTAGCGATAATAACTGCATAATATGGGTATTAATGCATGTTATATTGATAATATTGGGAGTAATAAGGATATTTATTATAGTTCTGACTATAATAACAGTATATTATGGGTAATAATGCATGTTATATTGATAATATTGGGAGTAATAAGTATATTTATTATAGTTCTAGCGATAATAACTGCATAATATGGGTAATAGTGCATGTGATATTGATAATAATAAAAGTAATAAGTATACTTATTGTAGTTCGAGCGATAATAACTACATAATATGGGTAATGATGCATGTTATATTGATAACATTGGGAGTAATAAGTATAATTATTGTAGTTCTAGCGATAATAACTGCATAATATGGGTATTAAAGCATGTTATATTGATAATATTGGGAGTAATAAGTATATTTATTATAGTTCTGACGATAATAACAGTATATTATGGGTAATAATGCATGTTATATTGATAATATTGGGAGTAATAAGTATATTCATTATAGTTCTAGCGATAATAACTGCATAATATGGGTAATAATGCATGTTATATTGATAACGTTGGGAGTAATAAGTATAATTATTGTAGTTCTAGCGATAATAACTGCATAGTATGGGTAATAATGCATGTTATATTGATAATATTGGGAGTAATATGTATAATTATCGTAGTTCTAGCGATAATAACTGCATAATAGCGGTAATAATATATGTTATACTGATAATAATATAAGTAATAAGTATAACTATTATAGTTCTAGCGATAATAACTGTATAATATGGGTAATAATGCATGACATATTGATAACATTAGGAGTAATAAGTATAATTATTATAGTTCTAGCGATAATAACTGCATAATATGGGTAATAATGCATGTTATATTGATAATATTGGGAGTAATAAGTATATTCATTATAGTTCTAGCGATAATAACTGCATAATATGGGTAATAATGCATGTTATATTGATAACGTTGGGAGTAATAAGTATAATTATTGTAGTTCTAGCGATAATAACTGCATAGTATGGGTAATAATGCATGTTATATTGATAATATTGGGAGTAATATGTATAATTATCGTAGTTCTAGCGATAATAACTGCATAATAGCGGTAATAATATATGTTATACTGATAATAATATAAGTAATAAGTATAACTATTATAGTTCTAGCGATAATAACTGTATAATATGGGTAATAATGCATGTTATATTGATAATATTGGGAGTAATAAGTATAATTATTGTAGTTCGAGCGGTAATAACTGCATAATATGGGTAATAGTGCATGTTATATTGATAATAATAAAAGTAATAAGTATACTTATTGTAGTTCGAGCGATAATAACTACATAATATGGGTAATGATGCATGTTATATTGATAACATTGGGAGTAATAAGTATAATTATTGTAGTTCTAGCGATAATAACTGCATAATATGGGTATTAATGCATGTTATATTGATAATATTGGGAGTAATAAGGATAGTTATTATAGTTCTGACTATAATAACAGTATATTATGGGTAATAATGCATGTTATATTGATAATATTGGGAGTAATAAGTATATTTATTATAGTTCTAGCGATAATAACTGCATAATATGGGTAATAGTGCATGTGATATTGATAATAATAAAAGTAATAAGTATACTTATTGTAGTTCGAGCGATAATAACTACATAATATGGGTAATGATGCATGACATATTGATTAAAGTAGGAGTAATAAGTATAATTATTATAGTTGTAGAGATAATAACTGCATAATATCGGTAATAGTGCACGTTATATTGATAATAATAAAAGTATTAAGTATAATTATTATAGTTCTAGCGATAATAACTGCATAATATGGGTAATAGTGCATGTT
The DNA here is from genome assembly GCA_963576845.1 of Megachile leachella. NCBI lineage: Eukaryota > Metazoa > Arthropoda > Insecta > Hymenoptera > Megachilidae > Megachile > Megachile leachella. Next base: position 449,096 of record CAUYWW010000092.1, read on the forward strand.
ATATTGATAATAATAAAAGTAATAAGTATAATTATTGTAGTTCTAGCGATAATAACAGTATAATATGGGTAATAATGCATGTTATATTGATAATATTGGGAGTAATAAGTATAATTATTATAGTTCTGACGATAATAACAGTATAATATGGGTAATAATGCATGTTATATTGATAATATTGGGAGTAATAAGTATAATTATTGTAGTTCTAGCGATAATAACTGCATAATATGGGTAATAATGCATGACATATTGATTAAAGTAGGAGTAATAAGTATAACTATTATAGTTCTAGCGATAATAACTGTATAATATGGGTAATAATGCATGTTATATTGATAATATTGGGAGTAATAAGTATAATTATTGTAGTTCGAGCGGTAATAACTGCATAATATGGGTAATAGTGCATGTTATATTGATAATAATAAAAGTAATAAGTATACTTATTGTAGTTCGAGCGATAATAACTACATAATATGGGTAATGATGCATGTTATATTGATAACATTGGGAGTAATAAGTATAATTATTGTAGTTCTAGAGATAATAACTGCATAATATGGGTATTAATGCATGTTATATTGATAATATTGGGAGTAATAAGTATATTTATTATAGTTCTGACGATAATAACAGTATATTATGGGTAATAATGCATGTTATATTGATAATATTGGGAGTAATAAGTATATTTATTATAGTTCTAGCGATAATAACTGCATAATATGGGTAATAATGCATGTTATATTGATAACGTTGGGAGTAATAAGTATAATTATTGTAGTTCTAGCGATAATAACTGCATAGTATGGGTAATAATGCATGTTATATTGATAATATTGGGAGTAATATGTATAATTATCGTAGTTCTAGCGATAATAACTGCATAATAGCGGTAATAATATATGTTATACTGATAATAATATAAGTAATAAGTATAACTATTATAGTTCTAGCGATAATAACTGTATAATATGGGTAATAATGCATGACATATTGATAACATTAGGAGTAATAAGTATAATTATTGTAGTTCTAGCGATAATAACTGCATAATATGGGTAATAATGCATCACACATTGATAATATTAGGAGTAATAAGTATAATTATTATAGTTCTAGCGATAATAACTGTGTAATATGGGTAATAATGCATGACATATTGATAATATTAGGAGTAATAAGTATAATTATTATAGTTCTAGCGATAATAACTGCATAATAGGGGTAATAATGCATGTTATACTGATAATAATATAAGTAATAAGTATGACTATTATAGTTCTAACGATAATAACTGTATAATATGGGTAATAATGCATGTTGTATTGATAATATTGGGAGTAATAAGTATAATTATTGTAGTTCGAGCGGTAATAACTGCATAATATGGGTAATAGTGCATGTTATATTGATAATAATAAAAGTAATAAGTATAATTATTGTAGTTCTAGCGATAATAACAGTATAATATGGGTAATAATGCATCTTATATTGATAATATTGGGAGTAATAAGTATAATTATTATAGTTCTAGCGATAATAACTGTATAATATGGGTAATAATGCATGTTATATTGATAATATTGGGAGTAATAAGTATAATTATTGTAGTTCGAGCGGTAATAACTGCATAATATGGGTAATAGTGCATGTTATATTGATAATAATAAAAGTAATAAGTATAATTATTGTAGCTCTAGCGATAATAACTGCATAATATGGGTAATGATGCATGTTATATTGATAACATTGGGAGTAATAAGTATAATTATTGTAGTTCTAGCGATAATAACTGCATAATATGGGTATTAATGCATGTTATATTGATAATATTGGGAGTAATAAGTATATTTATTATAGTTCTGACGATAATAACAGTATAATATGGGTAATAATGCATGTTATATTGATAATATTGGGAGTAATAAGTATAATTATTATAGTTCTAGCGATAATAACTGCATAATATGGGTAATAGTGCATGTGATATGGATAATAATAAAAGTAATAAGTATACTTATTGTAGTTCGAGCGATAATAACTACATAATATGGGTAATGATGCATGTTATATTGATAACATTGGGAGTAATAAGTATAATTATTGTAGTTCTAGCGATAATAACTGCATAATATGGGTATTAATGCATGTTATATTGATAATATTGGGAGTAATAAGTATATTTATTATAGTTCTGACGATAATAACAGTATATTATGGGTAATAATGCATGTTATATTGATAACGTTGGGAGTAATAAGTATAATTATTGTAGTTCTAGCGATAATAACTGCATAGTATGGGTAATAATGCATGTTATATTGATAATATTGGGAGTAATATGTATAATTATCGTAGTTCTAGCGATAATAACTGCATAATAGCGGTAATAATATATGTTATACTGATAATAATATAAGTAATAAGTATAACTATTATAGTTCTAGCGATAATAACTGTATAATATGGGTAATAATGCATGACATATTGATAACATTAGGAGTAATAAGTATAATTATTATAGTTCTAGCGATAATAACTGCATAATATGGGTAATAATGCATGACATATTGATAATATTAGGAGTAATAAGTATAATTATTGTAGTTCTAGCGATAATAACTGCATAATATGGGTAATAATGCATCACACATTGATAATATTAGGAGTAATAAGTATAATTATTATAGTTCTAGCGATAATAACTGTGTAATATGGGTAATAATGCATGACATATTGATAATATTAGGAGTAATAAGTATAATTATTATAGTTCTAGCGATAATAACTGCATAATAGGGGTAATAATGCATGTTATACTGATAATAATATAAGTAATAAGTATAACTATTATAGTTCTAACGATAATAACTGTATAATATGGGTAATAATGCATGTTGTATTGATAATATTGGGAGTAATAAGTATAATTATTATAGTTCTAGCGATAATAACTGCATAATATGGGTAATAGTGCATGTTATATTGATAATAATAAAAGTAATAAGTATACTTATTGTAGCTCTAGCGATAATAACTGCATAATATGGGTAATGATGCATGTTATATTGATAACATTGGGAGTAATAAGTATAATTATTGTAGTTCTAGCGATAATAACTGCATAATATGGGTATTAATGCATGTTATATTGATAATATTGGGAGTAATAAGTATATTTATTATAGTTCTGACGATAATAACAGTATAATATGGGTAATAATGCATGTTATATTGATAATATTGGGAGTAATAAGTATAATTATTATAGTTCTAGCGATAATAACTGCATAATATGGGTAATAGTGCATGTGATATGGATAATAATAAAAGTAATAAGTATACTTATTGTAGTTCGAGCGATAATAACTACATAATATGGGTAATGATGCATGTTATATTGATAACATTGGGAGTAATAAGTATAATTATTGTAGTTCTAGCGATAATAACTGCATAATATGGGTATTAATGCATGTTATATTGATAATATTGGGAGTAATAAGTATATTTATTATAGTTCTGACGATAATAACAGTATATTATGGGTAATAATGCATGTTATATTGATAACGTTGGGAGTAATAAGTATAATTATTGTAGTTCTAGCGATAATAACTGCATAGTATGGGTAATAATGCATGTTATATTGATAATATTGGGAGTAATATGTATAATTATCGTAGTTCTAGCGATAATAACTGCATAATAGCGGTAATAATATATGTTATACTGATAATAATATAAGTAATAAGTATAACTATTATAGTTCTAGCGATAATAACTGTATAATATGGGTAATAATGCATGACATATTGATAACATTAGGAGTAATAAGTATAATTATTATAGTTCTAGCGATAATAACTGCATAATATGGGTAATAATGCATGACATATTGATAATATTAGGAGTAATAAGTATAATTATTGTAGTTCTAGCGATAATAACTGCATAATATGGGTAATAATGCATCACATATTGATAATATTAGGAGTAATAAGTATAATTATTATAGTTCTAGCGATAATAACTGTGTAATATGGGTAATAATGCATGACATATTGATAATATTAGGAGTAATAAGTATAATTATTATAGTTCTAGCGATAATAACTGCATAATAGGGGTAATAATGCATGTTATACTGATAATAATATAAGTAATAAGTATAACTATTATAGTTCTAACGATAATAACTGTATAATATGGGTAATAATGCATGTTGTATTGATAATATTGGGAGTAATAAGTATAATTATTATAGTTCTAGCGATAATAACTGCATAATATGGGTAATAGTGCATGTTATATTGATAATAATAAAAGTAATAAGTATACTTATTGTAGTTCGAGCGATAATAACTACATAATATGGGTAATAATGCATGTTATATTGATAACATTGGAAGTAATAAGTATAATTATTGTAGTTCTAGCGATAATAACTGCATAATATGGGTAATAATGCATGTTATATTGATAATATTGGGAGTAATAAGTATATTTATTATAGTTCTAGCGATAATAACTGCATAATATGGGTAATAATGCATGTTATATTGATAACATTGGGAGTAATAAGTATATTTATTATAGTTCTGACGATAATAACAGTATAATATGGGTAATAGTGCATGTCATACTGATAATAATATAAGTAATAAGTACAACTATTATAGTTCTAGCGATATTAACTGCATAATATGGGTAATAATGCATGTTATATTGATAATATTGGGAGTAATAAGTATATTTATTATAGTTCTGACGATAATAACAGTATAATATGGGTAATAATGCATGTTATATTGATAATATTGGGAGTAATAAGTATAATTATTGTAGTTCTAGCGATAATAACTGCATAGTATGGGAAATAATGCATGTTATATTGATAATATTGGGAGTAATAAGTATATTTATTATAGTTCTGACGATAATAACAGTATAATATGGGTAATAATGCATGTTATATTGATAATATTGGGAGTAATAAGTATATATATTATAGTTCTGACGATAATAACAGTATAATATGGGTAATAATGCATGTTATATTGATAATATTGGGAGTAATAAGTATAATTATTGTAGTTCTAGCGATAATAACTGCATAATATGGGTAATAATGCATGACATATTGATTAAAGTAGGAGTAATAAGTATAATTATTATAGTTGTAGAGATAATAACTGCATAATATCGGTAATAGTGCACGTTATATTGATAATAATAAAAGTATTAAGTATAATTATTATAGTTCTAGCGATAATAACTGCATAATATGGGTAATAGTGCATGTTATATTGATAATAGTAAAAGTAATAATTATAGTTATTGTAGTTCTAGCGATAATAACTGCATAATAGGGGTAATAATGCATGTTATATTGATAACATTGGGAGTAATAAGTATATAATTATTATAGTTCTGACGATAATAACAGTATATTATGGGTAATAATGCATGTTATATTGATAATATTGGGAGTAATAAGTATATTCATTATAGTTCTAGCGATAATAACTGCATAATATGGGTAATAATGCATGACATATTGATTAAAGTAGGAGTAATAAGTATAATTATTATAATTGTAGAGATAATAACTGCATAATATGGGTAATAATGCATGTTATATTGATAACATTGGGAGTAACAAGTATAATTATTATAGTTCTAGCGATAATAACTGCATAATATGGGTAATAATGCATGTTATATTGATAACATTGGGAGTAATAAGTATAATTATTGTAGTGCTAGCGATAATAACTGCATAATATGGGCAATAATGCATGTTATATTGATAATATTGGGAGTAATTAGTATATTTGTTATAGTTCTGACGAGAATAACTGTATAATATGGGTAATTATGCATGACATATTGATAATATTAGGAGTAATAAGTATAATTATTATAGTTCTAGCGATAATAACTGCATAATATGGGTAATAATGCATGTTATACTGATAATAATATAAGTAATAAGTATAACTATTATAGTTCTAGCGATAATAACTGTGTAATATGGGTAATAATGCATGACATATTGATAATATTAGGAGTAATAAGTATAATTATTATAGTTCTCGCGATAATAACTGCATAATAGGGGTAATAATGCATGTTATACTGATAATAATATAAGTAATAAGTATAACTATTATAGTTCTAGCGATAATAACTGTATAAAAAGGGTAATAATGCATGTTATATTGATAATATTGGGAGTAATAAGTACAATTATTGTAGTTCGAGCGGTAATAACTGCATAATATGGGTAATAGTGCATGTTATATTGATAATATTGGGAGTAATAAGTATATTTATTATAGTTCTGACGATAATAACTGCATAATATGGGTAATAATGCATGTTATATTGATAATATTGGGAGTAATAAGTATATTTATTATAGTTCTGACGATAATAGCAGTATAATATGGGTAATAATGCATGTTATATTGATAATATTGGGAGTAATAAGTATAATTATTATAGTTCTAGCGATAATAACTGCATAATATGGGTAATAATGCATGTTATATTGATAATATTGGGAGTAATAAGTATAATTATTGTAGTTCTAGCGATAATAACTGCATAATAGGGGTAATAATGCATGTTATACTGATAATAATATAAGTAATAAGTATAACTATTATAGTTCTAGCGATAATAACTGTGTAATATGGGTAATAATGCATGACATATTGATAATATTAGGAGTAATAAGTATAATTATTGTAGTTCGAGCGGTAATAACTGCATAATATGGGTAATAGTGCATGTTATATTGATAATATTGGGAGTAATAAGTATATTTATTATAGTTCTGACGATAACAACAGTATAATATGGGTAATAATGCATGTTATATTGATAATATTGGGAGTAATAAGTATAATTGTTATAGTTCTAGCGATAATAACTGCATAATATGGGTAATAATGCATGCTATATTGATAATATTGGGAGTAATAAGTAAAATTATTGTAGTTCTAGCGATAATAACTGCATAGTATGGGTAATAATGCATGTTATATTGATAATATTGGGAGTAATATGTATAATTATCGTAGTTCTAGCGATAATAACTGCATAATAGCGGTAATAATATATGTTATACTGATAATAATATAAGTAATAAGTATAACTATTATAGTTCTAGCGATAATAACTGTATAATATGGGTAATAATGCATGTTATATTGATAATATTGGGAGTAATAAGTATAATTATTGTAGTTCGAGCGGTAATAACTGCATAATATGGGTAATAGTGCATGTTATATTGATAATAATAAAAGTAATAAGTATACTTATTGTAGTTCGAGCGATAATAACTACATAATATGGGTAATGATGCATGTTATATTGATAACATTGGGAGTAATAAGTATAATTATTGTAGTTCTAGCGATAATAACTGCATAATATGGGTATTAATGCATGTTATATTGATAATATTGGGAGTAATAAGGATAGTTATTATAGTTCTGACTATAATAACAGTATATTATGGGTAATAATGCATGTTATATTGATAATATTGGGAGTAATAAGTATATTTATTATAGTTCTAGCGATAATAACTGCATAATATGGGTAATAGTGCATGTGATATTGATAATAATAAAAGTAATAAGTATACTTATTGTAGTTCGAGCGATAATAACTACATAATATGGGTAATGATGCATGTTATATTGATAACATTGGGAGTAATAAGTATAATTATTGTAGTTCTAGCGATAATAACTGCATAATATGGGTATTAAAGCATGTTATATTGATAATATTGGGAGTAATAAGTATATTTATTATAGTTCTGACGATAATAACAGTATATTATGGGTAATAATGCATGTTATATTGATAATATTGGGAGTAATAAGTATATTCATTATAGTTCTAGCGATAATAACTGCATAATATGGGTAATAATGCATGTTATATTGATAACGTTGGGAGTAATAAGTATAATTATTGTAGTTCTAGCGATAATAACTGCATAGTATGGGTAATAATGCATGTTATATTGATAATATTGGGAGTAATATGTATAATTATCGTAGTTCTAGCGATAATAACTGCATAATAGCGGTAATAATATATGTTATACTGATAATAATATAAGTAATAAGTATAACTATTATAGTTCTAGCGATAATAACTGTATAATATGGGTAATAATGCATGTTATATTGATAATATTGGGAGTAATAAGTATAATTATTGTAGTTCGAGCGGTAATAACTGCATAATATGGGTAATAGTGCATGTTATATTGATAATAATAAAAGTAATAAGTATACTTATTGTAGTTCGAGCGATAATAACTACATAATATGGGTAATGATGCATGTTATATTGATAACATTGGGAGTAATAAGTATAATTATTGTAGTTCTAGCGATAATAACTGCATAATATGGGTATTAATGCATGTTATATTGATAATATTGGGAGTAATAAGGATATTTATTATAGTTCTGACTATAATAACAGTATATTATGGGTAATAATGCATGTTATATTGATAATATTGGGAGTAATAAGTATATTTATTATAGTTCTAGCGATAATAACTGCATAATATGGGTAATAGTGCATGTGATATTGATAATAATAAAAGTAATAAGTATACTTATTGTAGTTCGAGCGATAATAACTACATAATATGGGTAATGATGCATGTTATATTGATAACATTGGGAGTAATAAGTATAATTATTGTAGTTCTAGCGATAATAACTGCATAATATGGGTATTAAAGCATGTTATATTGATAATATTGGGAGTAATAAGTATATTTATTATAGTTCTGACGATAATAACAGTATATTATGGGTAATAATGCATGTTATATTGATAATATTGGGAGTAATAAGTATATTCATTATAGTTCTAGCGATAATAACTGCATAATATGGGTAATAATGCATGTTATATTGATAACGTTGGGAGTAATAAGTATAATTATTGTAGTTCTAGCGATAATAACTGCATAGTATGGGTAATAATGCATGTTATATTGATAATATTGGGAGTAATATGTATAATTATCGTAGTTCTAGCGATAATAACTGCATAATAGCGGTAATAATATATGTTATACTGATAATAATATAAGTAATAAGTATAACTATTATAGTTCTAGCGATAATAACTGTATAATATGGGTAATAATGCATGACATATTGATAACATTAGGAGTAATAAGTATAATTATTATAGTTCTAGCGATAATAACTGCATAATATGGGTAATAATGCATGTTATATTGATAATATTGGGAGTAATAAGTATATTCATTATAGTTCTAGCGATAATAACTGCATAATATGGGTAATAATGCATGTTATATTGATAACGTTGGGAGTAATAAGTATAATTATTGTAGTTCTAGCGATAATAACTGCATAGTATGGGTAATAATGCATGTTATATTGATAATATTGGGAGTAATATGTATAATTATCGTAGTTCTAGCGATAATAACTGCATAATAGCGGTAATAATATATGTTATACTGATAATAATATAAGTAATAAGTATAACTATTATAGTTCTAGCGATAATAACTGTATAATATGGGTAATAATGCATGTTATATTGATAATATTGGGAGTAATAAGTATAATTATTGTAGTTCGAGCGGTAATAACTGCATAATATGGGTAATAGTGCATGTTATATTGATAATAATAAAAGTAATAAGTATACTTATTGTAGTTCGAGCGATAATAACTACATAATATGGGTAATGATGCATGTTATATTGATAACATTGGGAGTAATAAGTATAATTATTGTAGTTCTAGCGATAATAACTGCATAATATGGGTATTAATGCATGTTATATTGATAATATTGGGAGTAATAAGGATAGTTATTATAGTTCTGACTATAATAACAGTATATTATGGGTAATAATGCATGTTATATTGATAATATTGGGAGTAATAAGTATATTTATTATAGTTCTAGCGATAATAACTGCATAATATGGGTAATAGTGCATGTGATATTGATAATAATAAAAGTAATAAGTATACTTATTGTAGTTCGAGCGATAATAACTACATAATATGGGTAATGATGCATGTTATATTGATAACATTGGGAGTAATAAGTATAATTATTGTAGTTCTAGCGATAATAACTGCATAATATGGGTATTAAAGCATGTTATATTGATAATATTGGGAGTAATAAGTATATTTATTATAGTTCTGACGATAATAACAGTATATTATGGGTAATAATGCATGTTATATTGATAATATTGGGAGTAATAAGTATATTCATTATAGTTCTAGCGATAATAACTGCATAATATGGGTAATAATGCATGTTATATTGATAACGTTGGGAGTAATAAGTATAATTATTGTAGTTCTAGCGATAATAACTGCATAGTATGGGTAATAATGCATGTTATATTGATAATATTGGGAGTAATATGTATAATTATCGTAGTTCTAGCGATAATAACTGCATAATAGCGGTAATAATATATGTTATACTGATAATAATATAAGTAATAAGTATAACTATTATAGTTCTAGCGATAATAACTGTATAATATGGGTAATAATGCATGTTATATTGATAATATTGGGAGTAATAAGTATAATTATTGTAGTTCGAGCGGTAATAACTGCATAATATGGGTAATAGTGCATGTTATATTGATAATAATAAAAGTAATAAGTATACTTATTGTAGTTCGAGCGATAATAACTACATAATATGGGTAATGATGCATGTTATATTGATAACATTGGGAGTAATAAGTATAATTATTGTAGTTCTAGCGATAATAACTGCATAATATGGGTATTAATGCATGTTATATTGATAATATTGGGAGTAATAAGGATATTTATTATAGTTCTGACTATAATAACAGTATATTATGGGTAATAATGCATGTTATATTGATAATATTGGGAGTAATAAGTATATTTATTATAGTTCTAGCGATAATAACTGCATAATATGGGTAATAGTGCATGTGATATTGATAATAATAAAAGTAATAAGTATACTTATTGTAGTTCGAGCGATAATAACTACATAATATGGGTAATGATGCATGTTATATTGATAACATTGGGAGTAATAAGTATAATTATTGTAGTTCTAGCGATAATAACTGCATAATATGGGTATTAAAGCATGTTATATTGATAATATTGGGAGTAATAAGTATATTTATTATAGTTCTGACGATAATAACAGTATATTATGGGTAATAATGCATGTTATATTGATAATATTGGGAGTAATAAGTATATTCATTATAGTTCTAGCGATAATAACTGCATAATATGGGTAATAATGCATGTTATATTGATAACGTTGGGAGTAATAAGTATAATTATTGTAGTTCTAGCGATAATAACTGCATAGTATGGGTAATAATGCATGTTATATTGATAATATTGGGAGTAATATGTATAATTATCGTAGTTCTAGCGATAATAACTGCATAATAGCGGTAATAATATATGTTATACTGATAATAATATAAGTAATAAGTATAACTATTATAGTTCTAGCGATAATAACTGTATAATATGGGTAATAATGCATGACATATTGATAACATTAGGAGTAATAAGTATAATTATTATAGTTCTAGCGATAATAACTGCATAATATGGGTAATAATGCATGACATATTGATAATATTAGGAGTAATAAGTATAATTATTGTAGTTCTAGCGATAATAACTGCATAATATGGGTAATAATGCATCACACATTGATAATATGAGGAGTAATAAGTATAATTATTATAGTTCTAGCGATAATAACTGTGTAATATGGGTAATAATGCATGACATATTGATAATATTAGGAGTAATAAGTATAATTATTATAGTTCTAGCGATAATAACTGCATAATAGGGGTAATAATGCATGTTATACTGATAATAATATAAGTAATAAGTATAACTATTATAGTTCTAACGATAATAACTGTATAATATGGGTAATAATGCATGTTATATTGATAATATTGGGAGTAATATGTATAATTATCGTAGTTCTAGCGATAATAACTGCATAATAGCGGTAATAATATATGTTATACTGATAATAATATAAGTAATAAGTATAACTATTATAGTTCTAGCGATATTAACTGCATAATATGGGTAATAATGCATGTTATATTGATAATATTGGGAGTAATAAGTATATTTATTATAGTTCTGACGATAATAACAGTATAATATGGGTAATAATGCATGTTATATTGATAATATTGGGAGTAATAAGTATAATTATTGTAGTTCTAGCGATAATAACTGCATAGTATGGGAAATAATGCATGTTATATTGATAATATTGGGAGTAATAAGTATATTTATTATAGTTCTGACGATAATAACAGTATAATATGGGTAATAATGCATGTTATATTGATAATATTGGGAGTAATAAGTATATATATTATAGTTCTGACGATAATAACAGTATAATATGGGTAATAATGCATGTTATATTGATAATATTGGGAGTAATAAGTATAATTATTGTAGTTCTAGCGATAATAACTGCATAATATGGGTAATAATGCATGACATATTGATTAAAGTAGGAGTAATAAGTATAATTATTATAGTTGTAGAGATAATAACTGCATAATATCGGTAATAGTGCACGTTATATTGATAATAATAAAAGTATTAAGTATAATTATTATAGTTCTAGCGATAATAACTGCATAATATGGGTAATAGTGCATGTTATATTGATAATAGTAAAAGTAATAATTATAGTTATTGTAGTTCTAGCGATAATAACTGCATAATAGGGGTAATAATGCATGTTATATTGATAACATTGGGAGTAATAAGTATATAATTATTATAGTTCTGACGATAATAACAGTATATTATGGGTAATAATGCATGTTATATTGATAATATTGGGAGTAATAAGTATATTCATTATAGTTCTAGCGATAATAACTGCATAATATGGGTAATAATGCATGACATATTGATTAAAGTAGGAGTAATAAGTATAATTATTATAATTGTAGAGATAATAACTGCATAATATGGGTAATAATGCATGTTATATTGATAACATTGGGAGTAACAAGTATAATTATTATAGTTCTAGCGATAATAACTGCATAATATGGGTAATAATGCATGTTATATTGATAACATTGGGAGTAATAAGTATAATTATTGTAGTGCTAGCGATAATAACTGCATAATATGGGCAATAATGCATGTTATATTGATAATATTGGGAGTAATTAGTATATTTGTTATAGTTCTGACGAGAATAACTGTATAATATGGGTAATTATGCATGACATATTGATAATATTAGGAGTAATAAGTATAATTATTATAGTTCTAGCGATAATAACTGCATAATATGGGTAATAATGCATGTTATACTGATAATAATATAAGTAATAAGTATAACTATTATAGTTCTAGCGATAATAACTGTGTAATATGGGTAATAATGCATGACATATTGATAATATTAGGAGTAATAAGTATAATTATTATAGTTCTCGCGATAATAACTGCATAATAGGGGTAATAATGCATGTTATACTGATAATAATATAAGTAATAAGTATAACTATTATAGTTCTAGCGATAATAACTGTATAAAAAGGGTAATAATGCATGTTATATTGATAATATTGGGAGTAATAAGTACAATTATTGTAGTTCGAGCGGTAATAACTGCATAATATGGGTAATAGTGCATGTTATATTGATAATATTGGGAGTAATAAGTATATTTATTATAGTTCTGACGATAATAACTGCATAATATGGGTAATAATGCATGTTATATTGATAATATTGGGAGTAATAAGTATATTTATTATAGTTCTGACGATAATAGCAGTATAATATGGGTAATAATGCATGTTATATTGATAATATTGGGAGTAATAAGTATAATTATTATAGTTCTAGCGATAATAACTGCATAATATGGGTAATAATGCATGTTATATTGATAATATTGGGAGTAATAAGTATAATTATTGTAGTTCTAGCGATAATAACTGCATAATAGGGGTAATAATGCATGTTATACTGATAATAATATAAGTAATAAGTATAACTATTATAGTTCTAGCGATAATAACTGTGTAATATGGGTAATAATGCATGACATATTGATAATATTAGGAGTAATAAGTATAATTATTGTAGTTCGAGCGGTAATAACTGCATAATATGGGTAATAGTGCATGTTATATTGATAATATTGGGAGTAATAAGTATATTTATTATAGTTCTGACGATAACAACAGTATAATATGGGTAATAATGCATGTTATATTGATAATATTGGGAGTAATAAGTATAATTGTTATAGTTCTAGCGATAATAACTGCATAATATGGGTAATAATGCATGCTATATTGATAATATTGGGAGTAATAAGTAAAATTATTGTAGTTCTAGCGATAATAACTGCATAGTATGGGTAATAATGCATGTTATATTGATAATATTGGGAGTAATATGTATAATTATCGTAGTTCTAGCGATAATAACTGCATAATAGCGGTAATAATATATGTTATACTGATAATAATATAAGTAATAAGTATAACTATTATAGTTCTAGCGATAATAACTGTATAATATGGGTAATAATGCATGTTATATTGATAATATTGGGAGTAATAAGTATAATTATTGTAGTTCGAGCGGTAATAACTGCATAATATGGGTAATAGTGCATGTTATATTGATAATAATAAAAGTAATAAGTATACTTATTGTAGTTCGAGCGATAATAACTACATAATATGGGTAATGATGCATGTTATATTGATAACATTGGGAGTAATAAGTATAATTATTGTAGTTCTAGCGATAATAACTGCATAATATGGGTATTAATGCATGTTATATTGATAATATTGGGAGTAATAAGGATAGTTATTATAGTTCTGACTATAATAACAGTATATTATGGGTAATAATGCATGTTATATTGATAATATTGGGAGTAATAAGTATATTTATTATAGTTCTAGCGATAATAACTGCATAATATGGGTAATAGTGCATGTGATATTGATAATAATAAAAGTAATAAGTATACTTATTGTAGTTCGAGCGATAATAACTACATAATATGGGTAATGATGCATGTTATATTGATAACATTGGGAGTAATAAGTATAATTATTGTAGTTCTAGCGATAATAACTGCATAATATGGGTATTAAAGCATGTTATATTGATAATATTGGGAGTAATAAGTATATTTATTATAGTTCTGACGATAATAACAGTATATTATGGGTAATAATGCATGTTATATTGATAATATTGGGAGTAATAAGTATATTCATTATAGTTCTAGCGATAATAACTGCATAATATGGGTAATAATGCATGTTATATTGATAACGTTGGGAGTAATAAGTATAATTATTGTAGTTCTAGCGATAATAACTGCATAGTATGGGTAATAATGCATGTTATATTGATAATATTGGGAGTAATATGTATAATTATCGTAGTTCTAGCGATAATAACTGCATAATAGCGGTAATAATATATGTTATACTGATAATAATATAAGTAATAAGTATAACTATTATAGTTCTAGCGATAATAACTGTATAATATGGGTAATAATGCATGTTATATTGATAATATTGGGAGTAATAAGTATAATTATTGTAGTTCGAGCGGTAATAACTGCATAATATGGGTAATAGTGCATGTTATATTGATAATAATAAAAGTAATAAGTATACTTATTGTAGTTCGAGCGATAATAACTACATAATATGGGTAATGATGCATGTTATATTGATAACATTGGGAGTAATAAGTATAATTATTGTAGTTCTAGCGATAATAACTGCATAATATGGGTATTAATGCATGTTATATTGATAATATTGGGAGTAATAAGGATATTTATTATAGTTCTGACTATAATAACAGTATATTATGGGTAATAATGCATGTTATATTGATAATATTGGGAGTAATAAGTATATTTATTATAGTTCTAGCGATAATAACTGCATAATATGGGTAATAGTGCATGTGATATTGATAATAATAAAAGTAATAAGTATACTTATTGTAGTTCGAGCGATAATAACTACATAATATGGGTAATGATGCATGTTATATTGATAACATTGGGAGTAATAAGTATAATTATTGTAGTTCTAGCGATAATAACTGCATAATATGGGTATTAAAGCATGTTATATTGATAATATTGGGAGTAATAAGTATATTTATTATAGTTCTGACGATAATAACAGTATATTATGGGTAATAATGCATGTTATATTGATAATATTGGGAGTAATAAGTATATTCATTATAGTTCTAGCGATAATAACTGCATAATATGGGTAATAATGCATGTTATATTGATAACGTTGGGAGTAATAAGTATAATTATTGTAGTTCTAGCGATAATAACTGCATAGTATGGGTAATAATGCATGTTATATTGATAATATTGGGAGTAATATGTATAATTATCGTAGTTCTAGCGATAATAACTGCATAATAGCGGTAATAATATATGTTATACTGATAATAATATAAGTAATAAGTATAACTATTATAGTTCTAGCGATAATAACTGTATAATATGGGTAATAATGCATGACATATTGATAACATTAGGAGTAATAAGTATAATTATTATAGTTCTAGCGATAATAACTGCATAATATGGGTAATAATGCATGTTATATTGATAATATTGGGAGTAATAAGTATATTCATTATAGTTCTAGCGATAATAACTGCATAATATGGGTAATAATGCATGTTATATTGATAACGTTGGGAGTAATAAGTATAATTATTGTAGTTCTAGCGATAATAACTGCATAGTATGGGTAATAATGCATGTTATATTGATAATATTGGGAGTAATATGTATAATTATCGTAGTTCTAGCGATAATAACTGCATAATAGCGGTAATAATATATGTTATACTGATAATAATATAAGTAATAAGTATAACTATTATAGTTCTAGCGATAATAACTGTATAATATGGGTAATAATGCATGTTATATTGATAATATTGGGAGTAATAAGTATAATTATTGTAGTTCGAGCGGTAATAACTGCATAATATGGGTAATAGTGCATGTTATATTGATAATAATAAAAGTAATAAGTATACTTATTGTAGTTCGAGCGATAATAACTACATAATATGGGTAATGATGCATGTTATATTGATAACATTGGGAGTAATAAGTATAATTATTGTAGTTCTAGCGATAATAACTGCATAATATGGGTATTAATGCATGTTATATTGATAATATTGGGAGTAATAAGGATAGTTATTATAGTTCTGACTATAATAACAGTATATTATGGGTAATAATGCATGTTATATTGATAATATTGGGAGTAATAAGTATATTTATTATAGTTCTAGCGATAATAACTGCATAATATGGGTAATAGTGCATGTGATATTGATAATAATAAAAGTAATAAGTATACTTATTGTAGTTCGAGCGATAATAACTACATAATATGGGTAATGATGCATGTTATATTGATAACATTGGGAGTAATAAGTATAATTATTGTAGTTCTAGCGATAATAACTGCATAATATGGGTATTAAAGCATGTTATATTGATAATATTGGGAGTAATAAGTATATTTATTATAGTTCTGACGATAATAACAGTATATTATGGGTAATAATGCATGTTATATTGATAATATTGGGAGTAATAAGTATATTCATTATAGTTCTAGCGATAATAACTGCATAATATGGGTAATAATGCATGTTATATTGATAACGTTGGGAGTAATAAGTATAATTATTGTAGTTCTAGCGATAATAACTGCATAGTATGGGTAATAATGCATGTTATATTGATAATATTGGGAGTAATATGTATAATTATCGTAGTTCTAGCGATAATAACTGCATAATAGCGGTAATAATATATGTTATACTGATAATAATATAAGTAATAAGTATAACTATTATAGTTCTAGCGATAATAACTGTATAATATGGGTAATAATGCATGTTATATTGATAATATTGGGAGTAATAAGTATAATTATTGTAGTTCGAGCGGTAATAACTGCATAATATGGGTAATAGTGCATGTTATATTGATAATAATAAAAGTAATAAGTATACTTATTGTAGTTCGAGCGATAATAACTACATAATATGGGTAATGATGCATGTTATATTGATAACATTGGGAGTAATAAGTATAATTATTGTAGTTCTAGCGATAATAACTGCATAATATGGGTATTAATGCATGTTATATTGATAATATTGGGAGTAATAAGGATATTTATTATAGTTCTGACTATAATAACAGTATATTATGGGTAATAATGCATGTTATATTGATAATATTGGGAGTAATAAGTATATTTATTATAGTTCTAGCGATAATAACTGCATAATATGGGTAATAATGCATCACACATTGATAATATGAGGAGTAATAAGTATAATTATTATAGTTCTAGCGATAATAACTGTGTAATATGGGTAATAATGCATGACATATTGATAATATTAGGAGTAATAAGTATAATTATTATAGTTCTAGCGATAATAACTGCATAATAGGGGTAATAATGCATGTTATACTGATAATAATATAAGTAATAAGTATAACTATTATAGTTCTAACGATAATAACTGTATAATATGGGTAATAATGCATGTTGTATTGATAATATTGGGAGTAATAAGTATAATTATTATAGTTCTAGCGATAATAACTGCATAATATGGGTAATAGTGCATGTTATATTGATAATAATAAAAGTAATAAGTATACTTATTGTAGTTCGAGCGATAATAACTACATAATATGGGTAATAATGCATGTTATATTGATAACATTGGAAGTAATAAGTATAATTATTGTAGTTCTAGCGATAATAACTGCATAATATGGGTAATAATGCATGTTATATTGATAATATTGGGAGTAATAAGTATATTTATTATAGTTCTAGCGATAATAACTGCATAATATGGGTAATAATGCATGTTATATTGATAACATTGGGAGTAATAAGTATATTTATTATAGTTCTGACGATAATAACAGTATAATATGGGTAATAGTGCATGTCATACTGATAATAATATAAGTAATAAGTACAACTATTATAGTTCTAGCGATATTAACTGCATAATATGGGTAATAATGCATGTTATATTGATAATATTGGGAGTAATAAGTATATTTATTATAGTTCTGACGATAATAACAGTATAATATGGGTAATAATGCATGTTATATTGATAATATTGGGAGTAATAAGTATAATTATTGTAGTTCTAGCGATAATAACTGCATAGTATGGGAAATAATGCATGTTATATTGATAACATTGGGAGTAATAAGTATAATTATTGTAGTGCTAGCGATAATAACTGCATAATATGGGCAATAATGCATGTTATATTGATAATATTGGGAGTAATTAGTATATTTGTTATAGTTCTGACGAGAATAACTGTATAATATGGGTAATTATGCATGACATATTGATAATATTAGGAGTAATAGGTATAATTATTATAGTTCTAGCGATAATAACTGCATAATATGGGTAATAATGCATGTTATACTGATAATAATATAAGTAATAAGTATAACTATTATAGTTCTAGCGATAATAACTGTGTAATATGGGTAATAATGCATGACATATTGATAATATTAGGAGTAATAAGTATAATTATTATAGTTCTCGCGATAATAACTGCATAATAGGGGTAATAATGCATGTTATACTGATAATAATATAAGTAATAAGTATAACTATTATAGTTCTAGCGATAATAACTGTATAAAAAGGGTAATAATGCATGTTATATTGATAATATTGGGAGTAATAAGTATAATTATTGTAGTTCGAGCGGTAATAACTGCATAATATGGGTAATAGTGCATGTTATATTGATAATATTGGGAGTAATAAGTATATTTATTATAGTTCTGACGATAATAACTGCATAATATGGGTAATAATGCATGTTATATTGATAATATTGGGAGTAATAAGTATATTTATTATAGTTCTGACGATAATAGCAGTATAATATGGGTAATAATGCATGTTATATTGATAATATTGGGAGTAATAAGTATAATTATTGTAGTTCTAGCGATAATAACTGCATAATAGGGGTAATAATGCATGTTATACTGATAATAATATAAGTAATAAGTATAACTATTATAGTTCTAGCGATAATAACTGTGTAATATGGGTAATAATGCATGACATATTGATAATATTAGGAGTAATAAGTATAATTATTGTAGTTCGAGCGGTAATAACTGCATAATATGGGTAATAGTGCATGTTATATTGATAATATTGGGAGTAATAAGTATATTTATTATAGTTCTGACGATAACAACAGTATAATATGGGTAATAATGCATGTTATATTGATAATATTGGGAGTAATAAGTATAATTGTTATAGTTCTGGCGATAATAACTGCATAATATGGGTAATAATGCATGCTATATTGATAATATTGGGAGTAATAAGTAAAATTATTGTAGTTCTAGCGATAATAACTGCATAATAGGGGTAATAATGCATGTTATACTGATAATAATATAAGTAATAAGTATAACTATTATAGTTCTAGCGATAATAACTGCATTATATGGGTAATAATGCATGTTATATTGATAATGTCGGGAGTAATAAGTATAATTATTATAGTTCTAGCGATAATAATAGTAAAATATGGCTAATAGTGCATGTTATATTGATAATAATAAAAGTAATAAGTATATTTATTATAGTTCTAGCGATAATAACTGCATAATATGGGTAATAATGCATGTTATATTGATGATAATAAAAGTAATACGTATATTTATTATAGTTCTAGCGATAATAACTGCATAATATGGGTAATAATGCATGTTATATTGATGATAATAAAAGTAGTAAGTATATTTATTATAGTTCTAGCGATTATAACTGCATAATATGGGTAATAATGCATGTTATATTGAGAATAATATAAGTAATAAGTATAATTATTACAGTTCTAGCGATAATAACTGCATTATATGGGTAATAATGCATGTTATATTGATAATGTCGGGAGTAATAAGTATAATTATTATAGTTCTAGCGATAATAATAGTAAAATATGGCTAATAGTGCACGTTATATTGATAACAATAAAAGTAATAAGTATATTTATTATAGTTCTAGCGATTATAACTGCATAATATGGGTAATAATGCATGTTATATTGAGAATAATATAAGTAATAAGTATAATTATTACAGTTCTAGCGATAATAACTCCATTATATGGGTAATAATGCACGTTATATTGCTAATAATATAAGTAATAAGTATAATTATTACAGTTCTAGCGATAATAACTGCATAATATGGGTAATAATGCATGTTATATTGATAATAATAAAAGTAATAAGTATATTTATTATAGTTCTAGCGATAATAACTGCATAATATGGGTAATAATGCATGTTATATTGATGATAATAAAAGTAATACGTATATTTATTATAGTTCTAGCGATAATAACTGCATAATATGGGTAATAATGCATGTTATATTGATGATAATAAAAGTAGTAAGTATATTTATTATAGTTCTAGCGATTATAACTGCATAATATGGGTAATAATGCATGTTATATTGAGAATAATATAAGTAATAAGTATAATTATTACAGTTCTAGCGATAATAACTGCATTATATGGGTAATAATGCATGTTATATTGATAATGTCGGGAGTAATAAGTATAATTATTATAGTTCTAGCGATAATAATAGTAAAATATGGCTAATAGTGCATGTTATATTGATAACAATAAAAGTAATAAGTATATTTATTATAGTTCTAGCGATTATAACTGCATAATATGGGTAATAATGCATGTTATATTGAGAATAATATAAGTAATAAGTATAATTATTACAGTTCTAGCGATAATAACTCCATTATATGTGTAATAATGCACGTTATATTGCTAATAATATAAGTAATAAGTATAATTATTACAGTTCTAGCGATAATAACTGCATAATATGGGTAATAATGCATGTTATATTGATGATAATAAAAGTAATACGTATATTTATTATAGTTCTAGCGATAATAACTGCATTATATGGGTAATAATGCACGTTATATTGCTGACGATATAAGTAATAAGTAGAATTATTACAGTTCTAGCGATAATAACTGCATTATATGGGTAATAATGCATGTTATATTGATAATATCGGGAGTAATAAGTATAATTATTATAGTTCTAGCGATAATAATAGTAAAATATGGCTAATAGTGCATGTTATATTGATAATAATAAAAGTAATAAGTATATTTATTATAGTTCTATCGATAATAACTGCATAATATGGGTAATAATGCACGTTATATTGATGATAATAAAAGTAGTAAGTATATTTATTATAGTTCTAGCGATTATAACTGAATAAAATGGGTAATAATGCATGTTATATTGAGAATAATATAAGTAATAAGTATAATTATTACAGTTCTAGCTATAATAACTCCATTATATGGGTAATAATGCACGTTATATTGCTAATAATATAAGTAATAAGTATAATTATTACAGTTCTAGCGATAATATCTGCATAATATGGGTAATAATGCATGTTATATTGACGATAATAAAAGTAATACGTATATTTATTATAGTTCTAGCGATAATAACTGCATTATATGGGTAATAATGCACGTTATATTGCTGGCAATATAAGTAGTAAGTAGAATTATTACAGTTCTAGCGATAATAACTGCATTATATGGGTAATAATGCATGTTATATTGATAATGTCGGGAGTAATAAGTATAATTATTATAGTTCTAGCGATAATAATAGTAAAATATGGCTAATAGTGCATGTTATATTGATAATAATAAAAGTAATAAGTATATTTATTATAGTTCTAGCGATTATAACTGCATAATATGGGTAATAATGCATGTTATATTGAGAATAATATAAGTAATAAGTATAATTATTACAGTTCTAGCGATAATAACTCCATTATATGGGTAATAATGCACGTTATATTGCTAATAATATAAGTAATAAGTATAATTATTACAGTTCTAGCGATAATAACTGCATAATATGGGTTATAATGCATGTTATATTGATGATAACAAAAGTAATACGTATATTTATTATAGTTCTAGCGATAATAACTGCATTATATGGGTAATAATGCACGTTATATTGCTGACGATATAAGTAATAAGTAGAATTATTACAGTTCTAGCGATAATAACTGCATTATATGGGTAATAATGCATGTTATATTGATAATATCGGGAGTAATAAGTATAATTATTATAGTTCTAGCGATAATAATAGTAAAATATGGCTAATAGTGCATGTTATATTGATAATAATAAAAGTAATAAGTATATTTATTATAGTTCTATCGATAATAACTGCATAATATGGGTAATAATGCATGTTATATTGATGATAATAAAAGTAGTAAGTATATTTATTATAGTTCTAGCGATTATAACTGAATAATATGGGTAATAATGCATGTTATATTGAGAATAATATAAGTAATAAGTATAATTATTACAGTTCTAGCGATAATAACTCCATTATATGGGTAATAATGCACGTTATATTGCTAATAATATAAGTAATAAGTATAATTATTACAGTTCTAGCGATAATAACTGCATAATATGGGTAATAATGCATGTTATATTGATGATAATAAAAGTAATACGTATATTTATTATAGTTCTAGCGATAATAACTGCATTATATGGGTAATAATGCACGTTATATTGCTGGCAATATAAGTAATAAGTAGAATTATTACAGTTCTAGCGATAATAACTGCATTATATGGGTAATAATGCATGTTATATTGATAATGTCGGGAGTAATAAGTATAATTATTATAGTTCTAGCGATAATAATAGTAAAATATGGCTAATAGTGCATGTTATATTGATAATAATAAAAGTAATAAGTATATTTATTATAGTTCTAGCGATAATAACTGCATAATATGGGTAATAATGCATGTTATATTGATGATAATAAAAGTAATACGTATATTTATTATAGTTCTAGCGATAATAACTGCATAATATGGGTAATAATGCATGTTATATTGATGATAATAAAAGTAGTAAGTATATTTATTATAGTTCTAGCGATTATAACTGCATAATATGGGTAATAATGCATGTTATATTGAGAATAATATAAGTAATAAGTATAAATATTACAGTTCTAGCGATAATAACTGCATTATATGGGTAATAATGCATGTTATATTGATAATGTCGGGAGTAATAAGTATAATTATTATAGTTCTAGCGATAATAATAGTAAAATATGGCTAATAGTGCATGTTATATTGATAATAATAAAAGTAATAAGTATATTTATTATAGTTCTAGCGATAATAACTGCATAATATGGGTAATAATGCATGTTATATTGATGATAATAAAAGTAATACGTATATTTATTATAGTTCTAGCGATAATAACTGCATTATATGGGTAATAATGCACGTTATATTGCTGGCAATATAAGTAATAAGTAGAATTATTACAGTTCTAGCGATAATAACTGCATTATATGGGTAATAATGCATGTTATATTGATAATGTCGGGAGTAATAAGTATAATTATTATAGTTCTAGCGATAATAATAGTAAAATATGGCTAATAGTGCATGTTATATTGATAATAATAAAAGTAATAAGTATATTTATTATAGTTCTAGCGATAATAACTGCATAATATGGGTAATAATGCATGTTATATTGATGATAATAAAAGTAATACGTATATTTATTATAGTTCTAGCGATAATAACTGCATAATATGGGTAATAATGCATGTTATATTGATGATAATAAAAGTAGTAAGTATATTTATTATAGTTCTAGCGATTATAACTGCATAATATGGGTAATAATGCATGTTATATTGAGAATAATATAAGTAATAAGTATAAATATTACAGTTCTAGCGATAATAACTGCATTATATGGGTAATAATGCATGTTATATTGATAATGTCGGGAGTAATAAGTATAATTATTATAGTTCTAGCGATAATAATAGTAAAATATGGCTAATAGTGCATGTTATATTGATAATAATAAAAGTAATAAGTATATTTATTATAGTTCTAGCGATTATAACTGCATAATATGGGTAATAATGCATGTTATATTGAGAATAATATAAGTAATAAGTATAATTATTACAGTTCTAGCGACAATAACTCCATTATATGGGTAATAATGCACGTTATATTGCTAATAATATAAGTAATAAGTATAATTATTACAGTTCTAGCGATAATAACTGCATAATATGGGTAATAATGCATGTTATATTGATGATAATAAAAGTAATACGTATATTTATTATAGTTCTAGCGATAATAACTGCATTATATGGGTAATAATGCACGTCATATTGCTGACGATATAAGTAATAAGTAGAATTATTACAGTTCTAGCGATAATAACTGCATTATATGGGTAATAATGCATGTTATATTGATAATATCGGGAGTAATAAGTATAATTATTATAGTTCTAGCGATAATAGTAGTAAAATATGGCTAATAGTGCATGTTATATTGATAATAATAAAAGTAATAAGTATATTTATTATAGTTCTATCGATAATAACTGCATAATATGGGTAATAATGCATGTTATATTGATGATAATAAAAGTAGTAAGTATATTTATTATAGTTCTAGCGATTATAACTGAATAATATGGGTAATAATGCATGTTATATTGAGAATAATATAAGTAATAAGTATAATTATTACAGTTCTAGCGATAATAACTCCATTATATGGGTAATAATGCACGTTATATTGCTAATAATATAAGTAATAAGTATAATTATTACAGTTCTAGCGATAATATCTGCATAATATGGGTAATAATGCATGTTATATTGATGATAATAAAAGTAATACGTATATTTATTATAGTTCTAGCGATAATAACTGCATTATATGGGTAATAATGCACATTATATTGCTGGCAATATAAGTAGTAAGTAGAATTATTACAGTTCTAGCGATAATAACTGCATTATATGGGTAATAATGCATGTTATATTGATAATGTCGGGAGTAATAAGTATAATTATTATAGTTCTAGCGATAATAATAGTAAAATATGGCTAATAGTGCATGTTATATTGATAATAATAAAAGTAATAAGTATATTTATTATAGTTCTATCGATAATAACTGCATAATATGGGTAATAATGCATGTTATATTGATGATAATAAAAGTAGTAAGTATATTTATTATAGTTCTAGCGATTATAACTGAATAATATGGATAATAATGCATGTTATATTGAGAATAATATAAGTAATAAGTATAATTATTACAGTTCTAGCGATAATAACTCCATTATATGGGTAATAATGCACGTTATATTGCTAATAATATAAGTAATAAGTATAATTATTACAGTTCTAGCGATAATAACTGCATAATATGGGTAATAATGCATGTTATATTGATGATAATAAAAGTAATACGTATATTTATTATAGTTCTAGCGATAATAACTGCATTATATGGGTAATAATGCACGTTATATTGCTGGCAATATAAGTAATAAGTAGAATTATTACAGTTCTAGCGATAATAACTGCATTATATGGGTAATAATGCATGTTATATTGATAATGTCGGGAGTAATAAGTATAATTATTATAGTTCTAGCGATAATAATAGTAAAATATGGCTAATAGTGCATGTTATATTGATAATAATAAAAGTAATAAGTATATTTATTATAGTTCTAGCGATAATAACTGCATAATATGGGTAATAATGCATGTTATATTGATGATAATAAAAGTAATACGTATATTTATTATAGTTCTAGCGATAATAACTGCATAATATGGGTAATAATGCATGTTATATTGATGATAATAAAAGTAGTAAGTATATTTATTATAGTTCTAGCGATTATAACTGCATAATATGGGTAATAATGCATGTTATATTGAGAATAATATAAGTAATAAGTATAAATATTACAGTTCTAGCGATAATAACTGCATTATATGGGTAATAATGCATGTTATATTGATAATGTCGGGAGTAATAAGTATAATTATTATAGTTCTAGCGATAATAATAGTAAAATATGGCTAATAGTGCATGTTATATTGATAATAATAAAAGTAATAAGTATATTTATTATAGTTCTAGCGATTATAACTGCATAATATGGGTAATAATGCATGTTATATTGAGAATAATATAAGTAATAAGTATAATTATTACAGTTCTAGCGATAATAACTCCATTATATGGGTAATAATGCACGTTATATTGCTAATAATATAAGTAATAAGTATAATTATTACAGTTCTGGCGATAATAACTGCATAATATGGGTAATAATGCATGTTATATTGATGATAATAAAAGTAATACGTATATTTATTATAGTTCTAGCGATAATAACTGCATTATATGGGTAATAATGCACGTCATATTGCTGACGATATAAGTAATAAGTAGAATTATTACAGTTCTAGCGATAATAACTGCATTATATGGGTAATAATGCATGTTATATTGATAATATCGGGAGTAATAAGTATAATTATTATAGTTCTAGCGATAATAGTAGTAAAATATGGCTAATAGTGCATGTTATATTGATAATAATAAAAGTAATAAGTATATTTATTATAGTTCTATCGATAATAACTGCATAATATGGGTAATAATGCATGTTATATTGATGATAATAAAAGTAGTAAGTATATTTATTATAGTTCTAGCGATTATAACTGAATAATATGGGTAATAATGCATGTTATATTGAGAATAATATAAGTAATAAGTATAATTATTACAGTTCTAGCGATAATAACTCCATTATATGGGTAATAATGCACGTTATATTGCTAATAATATAAGTAATAAGTATAATTATTACAGTTCTAGCGATAATAACTGCATAATATGGGTAATAATGCATGTTATATTGATGATAATAAAAGTAATACGTATATTTATTATAGTTCTAGCGATAATAACTGCATTATATGGGTAATAATGCACGTTATATTGCTGGCAATATAAGTAATAAGTAGAATTATTACAGTTCTAGCGATAATAACTGCATTATATGGGTAATAATGCATGTTATATTGATAATGTCGGGAGTAATAAGTATAATTATTATAGTTCTAGCGATAATAATAGTAAAATATGGCTAATAGTGCATGTTATATTGATAATAATAAAAGTAATAAGTATATTTATTATAGTTCTAGCGATAATAACTGCATAATATGGGTAATAATGCATGTTATATTGATGATAATAAAAGTAATACGTATATTTATTATAGTTCTAGCGATAATAACTGCATAATATGGGTAATAATGCATGTTATATTGATGATAATAAAAGTAGTAAGTATATTTATTATAGTTCTAGCGATTATAACTGCATAATATGGGTAATAATGCATGTTATATTGAGAATAATATAAGTAATAAGTATAAATATTACAGTTCTAGCGATAATAACTGCATTATATGGGTAATAATGCATGTTATATTGATAATATCGGGAGTAATAAGTATAATTATTATAGTTCTAGCGATAATAGTAGTAAAATATGGCTAATAGTGCATGTTATATTGATAATAATAAAAGTAATAAGTATATTTATTATAGTTCTATCGATAATAACTGCATAATATGGGTAATAATGCATGTTATATTGATGATAATAAAAGTAGTAAGTATATTTATTATAGTTCTAGCGATTATAACTGAATAATATGGGTAATAATGCATGTTATATTGAGAATAATATAAGTAATAAGTATAATTATTACAGTTCTAGCGATAATAACTCCATTATATGGGTAATAATGCACGTTATATTGCTAATAATATAAGTAATAAGTATAATTATTACAGTTCTAGCGATAATAACTGCATAATATGGGTAATAATGCATGTTATATTGATGATAATAAAAGTAATACGTATATTTATTATAGTTCTAGCGATAATAACTGCATTATATGGGTAATAATGCACGTTATATTGCTGGCAATATAAGTAATAAGTAGAATTATTACAGTTCTAGCGATAATAACTGCATTATATGGGTAATAATGCATGTTATATTGATAATGTCGGGAGTAATAAGTATAATTATTATAGTTCTAGCGATAATAATAGTAAAATATGGCTAATAGTGCATGTTATATTGATAATAATAAAAGTAATAAGTATATTTATTATAGTTCTAGCGATTATAACTGCATAATATGGGTAATAATGCATGTTATATTGAGAATAATATAAGTAATAAGTATAATTATTACAGTTCTAGCGATAATAACTCCATTATATGGGTAATAATGCACGTTATATTGCTAATAATATAAGTAATAAGTATAATTATTACAGTTCTGGCGATAATAACTGCATAATATGGGTAATAATGCATGTTATATTGATGATAATAAAAGTAATACGTATATTTATTATAGTTCTAGCGATAATAACTGCATTATATGGGTAATAATGCACGTCATATTGCTGACGATATAAGTAATAAGTAGAATTATTACAGTTCTAGCGATAATAACTGCATTATATGGGTAATAATGCATGTTATATTGATAATATCGGGAGTAATAAGTATAATTATTATAGTTCTAGCGATAATAGTAGTAAAATATGGCTAATAGTGCATGTTATATTGATAATAATAAAAGTAATAAGTATATTTATTATAGTTCTATCGATAATAACTGCATAATGTGGGTAATAATGCATGTAATATTGATGATAATAAAAGTAGTAAGTATATTTATTATAGTTCTAGCGATTATAACTGCATAATATGGGTAATAATGCATGTTATATTGAGAATAATATAAGTAATAAGTATAATTGTTACAGTTCTAGCGATAATAACTCCATTATATGGGTAATAATGCACGTTATATTGCTAATAATATAAGTAATAAGTATAATTATTACAGTTCTAGCGATAATAACTGCATTATATGGGTAATAATGCATGTTATATTGATAATGTCGGGAGTAATAAGTATAATTATTATAGTTCTAGCGATAATAATAGTAAAATATGGCTAATAGTGCATGTTATATTGATAATAATAAAAGTAATAAGTATATTTATTATAGTTCTAGCGATTATTACTGCATAATATGGGTAATAATGCATGTTATATTGAGAATAATATAAGTAATAAGTATAATTATTACAGTTCTAGCGATAATAACTCCATTATATGGGTAATAATGCACGTTATATTGCTAATAATATAAGTAATAAGTATAATTATTACAGTTCTAGCGATAATAACTGCATAATATGGGTAATAATGCATGTTATATTGATGATAATAAAAGTAATACGTATATTTATTATAGTTCTAGCGATAATAACTGCATTATATGGGTAATAATGCACGTTATATTGCTGACAATATAAGTAATAAGTAGAATTATTACAGTTCTAGCGATAATAACTGCATTATATGGGTAATAATGCATGTTATATTGATAATATCGGGAGTAATAAGTATAATTATTATAGTTCTAGCGATAGTAATAGTAAAATATGGCTAATAGTGCATGTTATATTGATAATAATAAAAGTAATAAGTATATTTATTATAGTTCTATCGATAATAACTGCATAATATGGGTAATAATGCATGTTATATTGATGATAATAAAAGTAGTAAGTATATTTATTATAGTCCTAGCGATTATAACTGCATAATATGGGTAATAATGCATGTTATATTGAGAATAATATAAGTAATAAGTATAATTATTACAGTTCTAGCGATAATAACTGCATAATATGGGTAATAATGCATGTTGTATTGATGATAATAAAAGTAATACGTATATTTATTATAGTTCTATCGATAATAACTGCATAATATGGGTAGTAATGCATGTTATATTGATGATAATAAAAGTAGTAAGTATACTTATTATAGTTCTAGCGATAATAACTGCATAATATGGGTAATAATGCATGTTATATTGATGATAATAAAAGTAATACGTATATTTATTATAGTTCTAGCGATAATAACTGCATAATGTGGCTAATAATGCACGTTATATTGCTAATAATATAAGTAATAAGTATAATTATTACAGTTCTAGCGATAATAACTGCATTATATGGGTAATAATGCATGTTATATTGATAATATCGGGAGTAATAAGTATAATTATTATAGTTCTAGCGATAATAATAGTAAAATATGGCTAATAGTGCATGTTATATTGATAATAATAAAAGTAATAAGTATATTTATTACAGTTCTATCGATAATAACTGCATAATATGGGTAATAATGCATGTTATATTGATGATAATAAAAGTAATACGTATATTTATTATAGTTCTAGCGATAATAACTGCATAATATGGGTAATAATGCATGTTATATTGATAATAATATAAGTAATACGTATAATTATTACAGTTCTAGCGATAAGAACTGCATTATATGGGTAATAATGCACGTTATATTGCTGATAATATAAGTAATAAGTATAATTATTACAGTTCTAGCGATAATACTAGTAAAACATGGCTTAGAGTGCCTGTTATATTGATAATAATAAAAGTAATAAGTAAATTTATTATACTTCTGTCGATAATAACTGCATTATATGGGTAATAATGCATGTTATATAGATAATAATATAAGTAATAAGTATAATTATTACAGTTCTAGCGATAATAACTCCATTATATTGGTAATAATGCATGTTATATTGATAATAATATAAGTAGTAAGTATAATTATTACAGTTCTAGCGATAATAACTCCATTATATGGGTAATAATGCATGTTATATTGATGATAATGAAAGTAATACATATATTTATTATAGTTCTAGCGATACCAACTGCATAATATGGGTAATAATGCATGTTATATTGATAATATCGGGAGTAATAAGTATAATTATTATAGTTCTAGCGATAGTAATAGTAAAATATGGCTAATAGTGCATGTTATATTGATAATAATAAAAGTAATAAGTATATTTATTATAGTTCTAGCGATTATAACTGCATAATATGGGTAATAATGCATGTTATATTGAGAATAATATAAGTAATAAGTATAATAATTACAGTTCTAGCGATAATAACTCCATTATATGGGTAATAATGCACGTTATATTGCTAATAATATAAGTAATAAGTATAATTATTACATTTCTAGCGATAATAACTGCATAATATGGGTAATAATGCATGTTATATTGATGATAATAAAAGTAATACGTATATTTATTATAGTTCTAGCGATAATAACTGCATTATATGGGTAATAATGCACGTTATATTGCTGACAATATAAGTAATAAGTAGAATTATTACAGTTCTAGCGATAATAACTGCATAATATGGGTAATAATGCATGTTATATTGAGAATAATATAAGTAATAAGTATAATTATTACAGTTCTAGCGATAATAACTGCATAATATGGGTAATAATGCATGTTATATTGATGATAATAAAAGTAATACGTATATTTATTATAGTTCTAGCGATAATAACTGCATAATATGGGTAATAATGCATGTTATATTGATGATAATAAAAGTAGTAAGTATATTTATTATAGTTCTAGCGATTATAACTGCATAATATGGGTAATAATGCATGTTATATTGAGAATAATATAAGTAATAAGTATAATTATTACAGTTCTAGCGATAATAACTGCATTATATGGGTAATAATGCATGTTATATTGATAATGTCGGGAGTAATAAGTATAATTATTATAGTTCTAGCGATAATAATAGTAAAATATGGCTAATAGTGCATGTTTTATTGATAATAATAAAAGTAATAAGTATATTTATTATAGTTCTAGCGATTATAACTGCATAATATGGGTAATAATGCATGTTATATTGAGAATAATATAAGTAATAAGTATAATTATTACAGTTCTAGCGATAATAACTCCATTATATGGGTAATAATGCACGTTATATTGCTAATAATATAAGTAATAAGTATAATTATTACAGTTCTAGCGATAATAACTGCATAATATGGGTAATAATGCATGTTATATTGATGATAATAAAAGTAATACCTATATTTATTATAGTTCTAGCGATAATAACTGCATTATATGGGTAATAATGCACGTTATATTGCTGACGATATAAGTAATAAGTAGAATTATTACAGTTCTAGCGATAATAACTGCATTATATGGGTAATAATGCATGTTATATTGATAATATCGGGAGTAATAAGTATAATTATTATAGTTCTAGCGATAATAATAGTAAAATATGGCTAATAGTGCATGTTATATTGATAATAATAAAAGTAATAAGTATATTTATTATAGTTCTATCGATAATAACTGCATAATATGGGTAATAATGCATGTTATATTGATGATAATAAAAGTAGTAAGTATATTTATTATAGTTCTAGCGATTATAACTGCATAATATGGGTAATAATGCATGTTATATTGAGAATAATATAAGTAATAAGTATAATTGTTACAGTTCTAGCGATAATAACTCCATTATATGGGTAATAATGCACGTTATATTGCTAATAATATAAGTAGTAAGTATAATTATTACAGTTCTAGCGATAATAACTGCATTATATGGGTAATAATGCATGTTATATTGATAATGTCGGGAGTAATAAGTATAATTATTATAGTTCTAGCGATAATAATAGTAAAATATGGCTAATAGTGCATGTTATATTGATAATAATAAAAGTAATAAGTATATTTATTATAGTTCTAGCGATTATTACTGCATAATATGGGTAATAATGCATGTTATATTGAGAATAATATAAGTAATAAGTATAATTATTACAGTTCTAGCGATAATAACTCCATTATATGGGTAATAATGCACGTTATATTGCTAATAATATAAGTAATAAGTATAATTATTACAGTTCTAGCGATAATAACTGCATAATATGGGTAATAATGCATGTTATATTGATGATAATAAAAGTAATACGTATATTTATTATAGTTCTAGCGATAATAACTGCATTATATGGGTAATAATGCACGTTATATTGCTGACAATATAAGTAATAAGTAGAATTATTACAGTTCTAGCGATAATAACTGCATTATATGGGTAATAATGCATGTTATATTGATAATATCGGGAGTAATAAGTATAATTATTATAGTTCTAGCGATAGTAATAGTAAAATATGGCTAATAGTGCATGTTATATTGATAATAATAAAAGTAATAAGTATATTTATTATAGTTCTATCGATAATAACTGCATAATATGGGTAATAATGCATGTTATATTGAT
Source organism: Megachile leachella (assembly GCA_963576845.1). Classification (NCBI taxonomy): domain Eukaryota; kingdom Metazoa; phylum Arthropoda; class Insecta; order Hymenoptera; family Megachilidae; genus Megachile; species Megachile leachella. The sequence goes on from CAUYWW010000092.1 coordinate 483,636, forward strand.
GATAATAAAAGTAGTAAGTATATTTATTATAGTTCTAGCGATTATAACTGCATAATATGTGTAATAATGCATGTTATATTGAGAATAATATAAGTAATAAGTATAATTATTACAGTTCTAGCGATAATAACTGCATAATATGGGTAATAATGCATGTTATATTGATAATAATATAAGTAATAAGTATAATTATTACAGTTCTATCGATAATAGCTGCATAATATGGGTAATAATGCATGTTGTATTGATGATAATAAAAGTAATACGTATATTTATTATAGTTCTATCGATAATAACTGCATAATATGGGTAGTAATGCATGTTATATTGATGATAATAAAAGTAGTAAGTATACTTATTATAGTTCTAGCGATAATAACTGCATAATATGGGTAATAATGCATGTTATATTGATGATAATAAAAGTAATACGTATATTTATTATAGTTCTAGCGATAATAACTGCATAATGTGGCTAATAATGCACGTTATATTGCTAATAATATAAGTAATAAGTATAATTATTACAGTTCTAGCGATAATAACTGCATTATATGGGTAATAATGCATGTTATATTGATAATATCGGGAGTAATAAGTATAATTATTATAGTTCTAGCGATAATAATAGTAAAATATGGCTAATAGTGCATGTTATATTGATAATAATAAAAGTAATAAGTATATTTATTACAGTTCTATCGATAATAACTGCATAATATGGGTAATAATGCATGTTATATTGATGATAATAAAAGTAATACGTATATTTATTATAGTTCTAGCGATAATAACTGCATAATATGGGTAATAATGCATGTTATATTGATAATAATATAAGTAATAAGTATAATTATTACAGTCCTGGCGATAATAACTCCATTATATGGGTAATAATGCATGTTATATTGATGATAATAAAAGTAATACATATATTTATTATAGTTCTAGCGATACCAACTGCATAATATGGGTAATAATGCATGTTATATTGATAACAATATAAGTAATAAGTATAATTATTACAGTTCTAGCGATAAGAACTGCATTATATGGGTAATAATGCACGTTATATTGCTGATAGTATAAGTAGTAAGTATAATTATTACAGTTCTAGCGATAATAACTGCATTATATGGGTAGTAATGCATGTTATATTGATAATATCGGGAATAATAAGTATAATTATTATAGTTCTAGCGATAATAATAGTAAAATATGGCTAATAGTGCATGTTATATTGATAATAATAAAAGAAATAAGTATATTTATTATAGTTCTATCGATAATAACTGCATAATATGGGTAATAATGCATGTTATATTGATGATAATAAAAGTAGTAAGTATGTTTATTATAGTTCTAGCGATTATAACTGCATAATATGGGTAATAATGCATGTTATATTGAGAATAATATAAGTAATAAGTATAATTATTACAGTTCTAGCGATAATAACTGCATTATATGGGTAGTAATGCATGTTATATTGATAATATTGGGAGTAATAAGTATAATTATTATAGTTCTAGCTATAATAACTGCATTATATGGGTAATAATGCATGTTATATTGATAATATCGGGAGTAATAAGTATAATTATTATAGTTCTAGCGATAATAACTGCATTATTGGGGTAATAATGCATGTTATATTGATAATATTGGGAGTAATAAGTATAATTATTATAGTTATAGCGATAATAATAGTAAAATATGGCTAATAGTGCATGTTATATTGATAATAATAAAAGTACTAAGTATATTTATTATAGTTCTAGCGATTATAACTGCATAATATGGGTAATAATGCATGTTATATTGATAATAATATAAGTAATAAGTATAATTATTACAGTTCTAGCGATAATAACTGCATTATATGGGTAATAATGCATGTTATTTTGATGATAATAAAAGTAATACGTATATTTATTATAGTTCTAGCGATAATAACTGCATAATATGGGTAATAATGCATGTTATATTGATAATAATATAAGTAATACGTATAATTATTACAGTTCTAGCGATAAGAACTGCATTATATGGGTAATAATGCACGTTATATTGCTGATAATATAAGTAATAAGTATAATTATTACAGTTCTAGCGATAATACTAGTAAAATATGGCTTAGAGTGCCTGTTATATTGATAATAATAAAAGTAATAAGTAAATTTATTATACTTCTGTCGATAATAACTGCATTATATGGGTAATAATGCATGTTATATAGATAATAATATAAGTAATAAGTATAATTATTACAGTTCTAGCGATAATAACTCCATTATATGGGTAATAATGCATGTTATATTGATAATAATATAAGTAATAAGTATAATTATTACAGTCCTGGCGATAATAACTCCATTATATGGGTAATAATGCATGTTATATTGATGATAATAAAAGTAATACATATATTTATTATAGTTCTAGCGATACCAACTGCATAATATGGGTAATAATGCATGTTATATTGATAACAATATAAGTAATAAGTATAATTATTACAGTTCTAACGATAAGAACTGCATTATATGGGTAATAATGCACGTTATATTGCTGATAGTATAAGTAGTAAGTATAATTATTACAGTTCTAGCGATAATAACTGCATTATATGGGTAGTAATGCATGTTATATTGATAATATCGGGAATAATAAGTATAATTATTATAGTTCTAGCGATAATAATAGTAAAATATGGCTAATAGTGCATGTTATATTGATAATAATAAAAGAAATAAGTATATTTATTATAGTTCTATCGATAATAACTGCATAATATGGGTAATAATGCATGTTATATTGATGATAATAAAAGTAGTAAGTATGTTTATTATAGTTCTAGCGATTATAACTGCATAATATGGGTAATAATGCATGTTATATTGAGAATAATATAAGTAATAAGTATAATTATTACAGTTCTAGCGATAATAACTGCATTATATGGGTAATAATGCATGTTATATTGATAATATTGGGAGTAACAAGTATAATTATTATAGTTCTAGCTATAATAACTGCATTATATGGGTAATAATGCATGTTATATTGATAATATCGGGAGTAATAAGTATAATTATTATAGTTCTAGCGATAATAACTGCATTATTGGGGTAATAATGCATGTTATATTGATAATATTGGGAGTAATAAGTATAATTATTATAGTTCTAGCGATAATAATAGTAAAATATGGCTAATAGTGCATGTTATATTGATAATAATAAAAGTACTAAGTATATTTATTATAGTTCTAGCGATTATAACTGCATAATATGGGTAATAATGCATGTTATATTGATAATAATATAAGTAATAAGTATAATTATTACAGTTCTAGCGATAATAACTGCATTATATGGGTAATAATGCATGTTATTTTGATGATAATAAAAGTAATACGTATATTTATTATAGTTCTAGCGATAATAACTGCATAATATGGGTAATAATGCATGTTATATTGATAATAATATAAGTAATAAGTATAATTATTACAGTTCTAGCGATAATAACTGCATTATATGGGTAATAAAGCACGTTATATTGCTGATAATATAAGTAATAAGTATAATTATTACAGTTCTAGCGATAATACTAGTAAAATATGGCTTAGAGTGCCTGTTATATTGATAATAATAAAAGTAATATGTAAATTTATTATACTTCTGTCGATAATAACTGCATTATATGGGTAATAATGCATGTTATATAGATAATAATATAAGTAATAAGTATAATTATTACAGTTCTAGCGATAATAACTCCATTATATGGGTAATAATGCATGTTATATTGATAATAATATAAGTAATAAGTATAATTATTACAGTTCTAGCGATAAGAACTGCATTATATGGGTAATAATGCACGTTATATTGCTGATAATATAAGTAATAAGTATAATTATTACAGTTCTAGCGATAATAACTCCATTATATGGGTAATAATGCACGTTATATTGCTAATAATATAAGTAATAAGTATAATTATTACAGTTCTAGCGATAATAACTGCATAATATGGGTAATAATGCATGTTATATTGATGATAATAAAAGTAATACGTATATTTATTATAGTTCTAGCGATAATAACTGCATTATATGGGTAATAATGCACGTTATATTGCTGGCAATATAAGTAATAAGTAGAATTATTACAGTTCTAGCGATAATAACTGCATTATATGGGTAATAATGCATGTTATATTGATAATGTCGGGAGTAATAAGTATAATTATTATAGTTCTAGCGATAATAATAGTAAAATATGGCTAATAGTGCATGTTATATTGATAATAATAAAAGTAATAAGTATATTTATTATAGTTCTAGCGATAATAACTGCATAATATGGGTAATAATGCATGTTATATTGATGATAATAAAAGTAATACGTATATTTATTATAGTTCTAGCGATAATAACTGCATAATATGGGTAATAATGCATGTTATATTGATGATAATAAAAGTAGTAAGTATATTTATTATAGTTCTAGCGATTATAACTGCATAATATGGGTAATAATGCATGTTATATTGAGAATAATATAAGTAATAAGTATAAATATTACAGTTCTAGCGATAATAACTGCATTATATGGGTAATAATGCATGTTATATTGATAATGTCGGGAGTAATAAGTATAATTATTATAGTTCTAGCGATAATAATAGTAAAATATGGCTAATAGTGCATGTTATATTGATAATAATAAAAGTAATAAGTATATTTATTATAGTTCTAGCGATTATAACTGCATAATATGGGTAATAATGCATGTTATATTGAGAATAATATAAGTAATAAGTATAATTATTACAGTTCTAGCGACAATAACTCCATTATATGGGTAATAATGCACGTTATATTGCTAATAATATAAGTAATAAGTATAATTATTACAGTTCTAGCGATAATAACTGCATAATATGGGTAATAATGCATGTTATATTGATGATAATAAAAGTAATACGTATATTTATTATAGTTCTAGCGATAATAACTGCATTATATGGGTAATAATGCACGTCATATTGCTGACGATATAAGTAATAAGTAGAATTATTACAGTTCTAGCGATAATAGCTGCACTATATGGGTAATAATGCATGTTATATTGATAATATCGGGAGTAATAAGTATAATTATTATAGTTCTAGCGATAATAGTAGTAAAATATGGCTAATAGTGCATGTTATATTGATAATAATAAAAGTAATAAGTATATTTATTATAGTTCTATCGATAATAACTGCATAATATGGGTAATAATGCATGTTATATTGATGATAATAAAAGTAGTAAGTATATTTATTATAGTTCTAGCGATTATAACTGAATAATATGGGTAATAATGCATGTTATATTGAGAATAATATAAGTAATAAGTATAATTATTACAGTTCTAGCGATAATAACTCCATTATATGGGTAATAATGCACGTTATATTGCTAATAATATAAGTAATAAGTATAATTATTACAGTTCTAGCGATAATATCTGCATAATATGGGTAATAATGCATGTTATATTGATGATAATAAAAGTAATACGTATATTTATTATAGTTCTAGCGATAATAACTGCATTATATGGGTAATAATGCACATTATATTGCTGGCAATATAAGTAGTAAGTAGAATTATTACAGTTCTAGCGATAATAACTGCATTATATGGGTAATAATGCATGTTATATTGATAATGTCGGGAGTAATAAGTATAATTATTATAGTTCTAGCGATAATAATAGTAAAATATGGCTAATAGTGCATGTTATATTGATAATAATAAAAGTAATAAGTATATTTATTATAGTTCTAGCGATTATAACTGCATAATATGGGTAATAATGCATGTTATATTGAGAATAATATAAGTAATAAGTATAATTATTACAGTTCTAGCGATAATAACTCCATTATATGGGTAATAATGCACGTTATATTGCTAATAATATAAGTAATAAGTATAATTATTACAGTTCTAGCGATAATAACTGCATAATATGGGTAATAATGCATGTTATATTGATGATAATAAAAGTAATACGTATATTTATTATAGTTCTAGCGATAATAACTGCATTATATGGGTAATAATGCACGTTATATTGCTGACGATATAAGTAATAAGTAGAATTATTACAGTTCTAGCGATAATAACTGCATTATATGGGTAATAATGCATGTTATATTGATAATATCGGGAGTAATAAGTATAATTATTATAGTTCTAGCGATAATAGTAGTAAAATATGGCTAATAGTGCATGTTATATTGATAATAATAAAAGTAATAAGTATATTTATTATAGTTCTATCGATAATAACTGCATAATATGGGTAATAATGCATGTTATATTGATGATAATAAAAGTAGTAAGTATATTTATTATAGTTCTAGCGATTATAACTGAATAATATGGGTAATAATGCATGTTATATTGAGAATAATATAAGTAATAAGTATAATTATTACAGTTCTAGCGATAATAACTCCATTATATGGGTAATAATGCACGTTATATTGCTAATAATATAAGTAATAAGTATAATTATTACAGTTCTAGCGATAATAACTGCATAATATGGGTAATAATGCATGTTATATTGATGACAATAAAAGTAATACGTATATTTATTATAGTTCTAGCGATAATAACTGCATAATATGGTTAATAATGCATGTTATATTGATGATAATAAAAGTAGTAAGTATATTTATTATAGTTCTAGCGATTATAACTGCATAATATGGGTAATAATGCATGTTATATTGAGAATAATATAAGTAATAAGTATAATTATTACAGTTCTAGCGATAATAACTGCATTATATGGGTAATAATGCATGTTATATTGATAATGTCGTCAGTAATATGTATAATTATTATAGTTCTAGCGATAATAATAGTAAAATATGGCTAATAGTGCATGTTATATTGATAATAATAAAAGTAATAAGTATATTTATTATAGTTCTAGCGATTATAACTGCATAATATGGGTAATAATGCATGTTATATTGAGAATAATATAAGTAATAAGTATAATTATTACAGTTCTAGCGATAATAACTCCATTATATGGGTAATAATGCACGTTATATTGCTAATAATATAAGTAATAAGTATAATTATTACAGTTCTAGCGATAATAACTGCATAATATGGGTAATAATGCATGTTATATTGATGATAATAAAAGTAATACGTATATTTATTATAGTTCTAGCGATAATAACTGCATTATATGGGTAATAATGCACGTTATATTGCTGACAATATAAGTAATAAGTAGAATTATTACAGTCCTAGCGATAATAACTGCATAATATGGGTAATAATGCATGTTATATTGAGAATAATATAAGTAATAAGTATAATTATTACAGTTCTAGCGATAATAACTGCATAATATGGGTAATAATGCATGTTATATTGATGATAATAAAAGTAATACGTATATTTATTATAGTTCTAGCGATAATAACTGCATAATATGGGTAATAATGCATGTTATATTGATGATAATAAAAGTAGTAAGTATATTTATTATAGTTCTAGCGATTATAACTGCATAATATGGGTAATAATGCATGTTATATTGAGAATAATATAAGTAATAAGTATAATTATTACAGTTCTAGCGATAATAACTGCATTATATGGGTAATAATGCATGTTATATTGATAATGTCGGGAGTAATAAGTATAATTATTATAGTTCTAGCGATAATAATAGTAAAATATGGCTAATAGTGCATGTTATATTGATAATAATAAAAGTAATAAGTATATTTATTATAGTTCTAGCGATTATAACTGCATAATATGGGTAATAATGCATGTTATATTGAGAATAATATAAGTAATAAGTATAATTATTACAGTTCTAGCGATAATAACTCCATTATATGGGTAATAATGCACGTTATATTGCTAATAGTATAAGTAATAAGTATAATTATTACAGTTCTAGCGATAATAACTGCATAATATGGGTAATAATGCATGTTATATTGATGATAATAAAAGTAATACGTATATTTATTATAGTTCTAGCGATAATAACTGCATTATATGGGTAATAATGCACGTTATATTGCTGACGATATAAGTAATAAGTAGAATTATTACAGTTCTAGCGATAATAACTGCATTATATGGGTAATAATGCTTGTTATATTGATAATATCGGGAGTAATAAGTATAATTATTATAGTTCTAGCGATAATAATAGTAAAATATGGCTAATAGTGCATGTTATATTGATAATAATAAAAGTAATAAGTATATTTATTATAGTTCTATCGATAATAACTGCATAATATGGGTAATAATGCATGTAATATTGATGATAATAAAAGTAGTAAGTATATTTATTATAGTTCTAGCGATTATAACTGCATAATATGGGTAATAATGCATGTTATATTGAGAATAATATAAGTAATAAGTATAATTGTTACAGTTCTAGCGATAATAACTCCATTATATGGGTAATAATGCACGTTATATTGCTAATAATATAAGTAATAAGTATAATTATTACAGTTCTAGCGATAATAACTGCATTATATGGGTAATAATGCATGTTATATTGATAATGTCGGGAGTAATAAGTATAATTATTATAGTTCTAGCGATAATAATAGTAAAATATGGCTAATAGTGCATGTTATATTGATAATAATAAAAGTAATAAGTATATTTATTATAGTTCTAGCGATTATTACTGCATAATATGGGTAATAATGCATGTTATATTGAGAATAATATAAGTAATAAGTATAATTATTACAGTTCTAGCGATAATAACTCCATTATATGGGTAATAATGCACGTTATATTGCTAATGATATAAGTAATAAGTATAATTATTACAGTTCTAGCGATAATAACTGCATAATATGGGTAATAATGCATGTTATATTGATGATAATAAAAGTAATACGTATATTTATTATAGTTCTAGCGATAATAACTGCATTATATGGGTAATAATGCACGTTATATTGCTGACAATATAAGTAATAAGTAGAATTATTACAGTTCTAGCGATAATAACTGCATTATATGGGTAATAATGCATGTTATATTGATAATATCGGGAGTAATAAGTATAATTATTATAGTTCTAGCGATAGTAATAGTAAAATATGGCTAATAGTGCATGTTATATTGATAATAATAAAAGTAATAAGTATATTTATTATAGTTCTATCGATAATAACTGCATAATATGGGTAATAATGCATGTTATATTGATGATAATAAAAGTAGTAAGTATATTTATTATAGTCCTAGCGATTATAACTGCATAATATGGGTAATAATGCATGTTATATTGAGAATAATATAAGTAATAAGTATAATTATTACAGTTCTAGCGATAATAACTGCATAATATGGGTAATAATGCATGTTGTATTGATGATAATAAAAGTAATACGTATATTTATTATAGTTCTATCGATAATAACTGCATAATATGGGTAGTAATGCATGTTATATTGATGATAATAAAAGTAGTAAGTATACTTATTATAGTTCTAGCGATAATAACTGCATAATATGGGTAATAATGCATGTTATATTGATGATAATAAAAGTAATACGTATATTTATTATAGTTCTAGCGATAATAACTGCATAATGTGGCTAATAATGCACGTTATATTGCTAATAATATAAGTAATAAGTATAATTATTACAGTTCTAGCGATAATAACTGCATTATATGGGTAATAATGCATGTTATATTGATAATATCGGGAGTAATAAGTATAATTATTATAGTTCTAGCGATAATAATAGTAAAATATGGCTAATAGTGCATGTTATATTGATAATAATAAAAGTAATAAGTATATTTATTACAGTTCTATCGATAATAACTGCATAATATGGGTAATAATGCATGTTATATTGATGATAATAAAAGTAATACGTATATTTATTATAGTTCTAGCGATAATAACTGCATAATATGGGTAATAATGCATGTTATATTGATAATAATATAAGTAATACGTATAATTATTACAGTTCTAGCGATAAGAACGGCATTATATGGGTAATAATGCACGTTATATTGCTGATAATATAAGTAATAAGTATAATTATTACAGTTCTAGCGATAATACTAGTAAAACATGGCTTAGAGTGCCTGTTATATTGATAATAATAAAAGTAATAAGTAAATTTATTATACTTCTGTCGATAATAACTGCATTATATGGGTAATAATGCATGTTATATAGATAATAATATAAGTAATAAGTATAATTATTACAGTTCTAGCGATAATAACTCCATTATATTGGTAATAATGCATGTTATATTGATAATAATATAAGTAGTAAGTATAATTATTACAGTTCTAGCGATAATAACTCCATTATATGGGTAATAATGCATGTTATATTGATGATAATAAAAGTAATACATATATTTATTATAGTTCTAGCGATACCAACTGCATAATATGGGTAATAATGCATGTTATATTGATAATATCGGGAGTAATAAGTATAATTATTATAGTTCTAGCGATAGTAATAGTAAAATATGGCTAATAGTGCATGTTATATTGATAATAATAAAAGTAATAAGTATATTTATTATAGTTCTAGCGATTATAACTGCATAATATGGGTAATAATGCATGTTATATTGAGAATAATATAAGTAATAAGTATAATAATTACAGTTCTAGCGATAATAACTCCATTATATGGGTAATAATGCACGTTATATTGCTAATAATATAAGTAATAAGTATAATTATTACAGTTCTAGCGATAATAACTGCATAATATGGGTAATAATGCATGTTATATTGATGATAATAAAAGTAATACGTATATTTATTATAGTTCTAGCGATAATAACTGCATTATATGGGTAATAATGCACGTTATATTGCTGACAATATAAGTAATAAGTAGAATTATTACAGTCCTAGCGATAATAACTGCATAATATGGGTAATAATGCATGTTATATTGAGAATAATATAAGTAATAAGTATAATTATTACAGTTCTAGCGATAATAACTGCATAATATGGGTAATAATGCATGTTATATTGATGATAATAAAAGTAATACGTATATTTATTATAGTTCAAGCGATAATAACTGCATAATATGGGTAATAATGCATGTTATATTGATGATAATAAAAGTAGTAAGTATATTTATTATAGTTCTAGCGATTATAACTGCATAATATGGGTAATAATGCATGTTATATTGAGAATAATATAAGTAATAAGTATAATTATTACAGTTCTAGCGATAATAACTGCATTATATGGGTAATAATGCATGTTATATTGATAATGTCGGGAGTAATAAGTATAATTATTATAGTTCTAGCGATAATAATAGTAAAATATGGCTAATAGTGCATGTTTTATTGATAATAATAAAAGTAATAAGTATATTTATTATAGTTCTATCGATAATAACTGCATAATATGGGTAATAATGCATGTTATATTGATGATAATAAAAGTAGTAAGTATATTTATTATAGTTCTAGCGATTATAACTGCATAATATGGGTAATAATGCATGTTATATTGAGAATAATATAAGTAATAAGTATAATTGTTACAGTTCTAGCGATAATAACTCCATTATATGGGTAATAATGCACGTTATATTGCTAATAATATAAGTAGTAAGTATAATTATTACAGTTCTAGCGATAATAACTGCATTATATGGGTAATAATGCATGTTATATTGATAATGTCGGGAGTAATAAGTATAATTATTATAGTTCTAGCGATAATAATAGTAAAATATGGCTAATAGTGCATGTTATATTGATAATAGTAAAAGTAATAAGTATATTTATTATAGTTCTAGCGATTATTACTGCATAATATGGGTAATAATGCATGTTATATTGAGAATAATATAAGTAATAAGTATAATTATTACAGTTCTAGCGATAATAACTCCATTATATGGGTAATAATGCACGTTATATTGCTAATAATATAAGTAATAAGTATAATTATTACAGTTCTAGCGATAATAACTGCATAATATGGGTAATAATGCATGTTATATTGATGATAATAAAAGTAATACGTATATTTATTATAGTTCTAGCGATAATAACTGCATTATATGGGTAATAATGCACGTTATATTGCTGACAATATAAGTAATAAGTAGAATTATTACAGTTCTAGCGATAATAACTGCATTATATGGGTAATAATGCATGTTATATTGATAATATCGGGAGTAATAAGTATAATTATTATAGTTCTAGCGATAGTAATAGTAAAATATGGCTAATAGTGCATGTTATATTGATAATAATAAAAGTAATAAGTATATTTATTATAGTTCTATCGATAATAACTGCATAATATGGGTAATAATGCATGTTATATTGATGATAATAAAAGTAGTAAGTATATTTATTATAGTTCTAGCGATTATAACTGCATAATATGGGTAATAATGCATGTTATATTGAGAATAATATAAGTAATAAGTATAATTATTACAGTTCTAGCGATAATAACTGCATAATATGGGTAATAATGCATGTTATATTGATAATAATATAAGTAATAAGTATAATTATTACAGTTCTATCGATAATAGCTGCATAATATGGGTAATAATGCATGTTGTATTGATGATAATAAAAGTAATACGTATATTTATTATAGTTCTATCGATAATAACTGCATAATATGGGTAGTAATGCATGTTATATTGATGATAATAAAAGTAGTAAGTATACTTATTATAGTTCTAGCGATAATAACTGCATAATATGGGTAATAATGCATGTTATATTGATGATAATAAAAGTAATACGTATATTTATTATAGTTCTAGCGATAATAACTGCATAATGTGGCTAATAATGCACGTTACATTGCTAATAATATAAGTAATAAGTATAATTATTACAGTTCTAGCGATAATAACTGCATTATATGGGTAATAATGCATGTTATATTGATAATATCGGGAGTAATAAGTATAATTATTATAGTTCTAGCGATAATAATAGTAAAATATGGCTAATAGTGCATGTTATATTGATAATAATAAAAGTAATAAGTATATTTATTACAGTTCTATCGATAATAACTGCATAATATGGGTAATAATGCATGTTATATTGATGATAATAAAAGTAATACGTATATTTATTATAGTTCTAGCGATAATAACTGCATAATATGGGTAATAATGCATGTTATATTGATAATAATATAAGTAATACGTATAATTATTACAGTTCTAGCGATAAGAACTGCATTATATGGGTAATAATGCACGTTATATTGCTGATAATATAAGTAATAAGTATAATTATTACAGTTCTAGCGATAATAGTAGTAAAATATGGCTTAGAGTGCCTGTTATATTGATAATAATAAAAGTAATAAGTAAATTTATTATACTTCTGTCGATAATAACTGCATTATATGGGTAATAATGCATGTTATATAGATAATAATATAAGTAATAAGTATAATTATTACAGTTCTAGCGATAATAACTCCATTATATGGGTAATAATGCATGTTATATTGATAATAATATAAGTAATAAGTATAATTATTACAGTCCTGGCGATAATAACTCCATTATATGGGTAATAATGCATGTTATATTGATGATAATAAAAGTAATACATATATTTATTATAGTTCTAGCGATACCAACTGCATAATATGGGTAATAATGCATGTTATATTGATAACAATATAAGTAATAAGTATAATTATTACAGTTCTAGCGATAAGAACTGCATTATATGGGTAATAATGCACGTTATATTGCTGATAGTATAAGTAGTAAGTATAATTATTACAGTTCTAGCGATAATAACTGCATTATATGGGTAGTAATGCATGTTATATTGATAATATCGGGAATAATAAGTATAATTATTATAGTTCTAGCGATAATAATAGTAAAATATGGCTAATAGTGCATGTTATATTGATAATAATAAAAGAAATAAGTATATTTATTATAGTTCTATCGATAATAACTGCATAATATGGGTAATAATGCATGTTATATTGATGATAATAAAAGTAGTAAGTATGTTTATTATAGTTCTAGCGATTATAACTGCATAATATGGGTAATAATGCATGTTATATTGAGAATAATATAAGTAATAAGTATAATTATTACAGTTCTAGCGATAATAACTGCATTATATGGGTAATAATGCATGTTATATTGATAATATTGGGAGTAATAAGTATAATTATTATAGTTCTAGCTATAATAACTGCATTATATGGGTAATAATGCATGTTATATTGATAATATCGGGAGTAATAAGTATAATTATTATAGTTCTAGCGATAATAACTGCATTATTGGGGTAATAATGCATGTTATATTGATAATATTGGGAGTAATAAGTATAATTATTATAGTTCTAGCGATAATAATAGTAAAATATGGCTAATAGTGCATGTTATATTGATAATAATAAAAGTACTAAGTATATTTATTATAGTTCTAGCGATTATAACTGCATAATATGGGTAATAATGCATGTTATATTGATAATAATATAAGTAATAAGTATAATTATTACAGTTCTAGCGATAATAACTGCATTATATGGGTAATAATGCATGTTATTTTGATGATAATAAAAGTAATACGTATATTTATTATAGTTCTAGCGATAATAACTGCATAATATGGGTAATAATGCATGTTATATTGATAATAATATAAGTAATAAGTATAATTATTACAGTTCTAGCGATAATAACTGCATTATATGGGTAATAAAGCACGTTATATTGCTGATAATATAAGTAATAAGTATAATTATTACAGTTCTAGCGATAATACTAGTAAAATATGGCTTAGAGTGCCTGTTATATTGATAATAATAAAAGTAATATGTAAATTTATTATACTTCTGTCGATAATAACTGCATTATATGGGTAATAATGCATGTTATATAGATAATAATATAAGTAATAAGTATAATTATTACAGTTCTAGCGATAATAACTCCATTATATGGGTAATAATGCATGTTATATTGATAATAATATAAGTAATAAGTATAATTATTACAGTTCTAGCGATAAGAACTGCATTATATGGGTAATAATGCACGTTATATTGCTGATAATATAAGTAATAAGTATAATTATTACAGTTCTAGCGATAATAACTGCATTATATGGGTAATAATGCATGTTATATTGATAATATCGGGAGTAATAAGTATAATTATTATAGTTCTAGCGATAATAATAGTAAAATATGGCTAATAGTGCATGTTATATTGATAATAATAAAAGTAATAAGTATATTTATTATAGTTCTATCGATAATAACTGCATAATATGGGTAATAATGCATGTTATATTGATAATATCGGGAGCAATAAGTATAATTATTATAGTTCTAGCGATAATAATAGTAAAATATGGCTAATAGTGCATGTTATATTGATAATAATAAAAGTAATAAGTATATTTATTATAGTTCTATCGATAATAACTGCATAATATGGGTAATAATTCATGTTATATTGATTATAATAAAAGCAGTAAGTATATTTATTATAGTTCTAGCGATAATAACTGCATAATATGGGTAATAATGCATGTCATATTGATAATAATATAAGTAATAAGTATAATTATTACAGTTCTAGCGATAATAACTGCATTATATGGGTAATAAAGCACGTTATATTGCTGATAATATAAGTAATAAGTATAATTATTACAGTTCTAGCGATAATAACTCCATTATATGGGTAATAATGCATGTTATATTGATAATAATATAAGTAATAAGTATAATTATTACAGTTCTAGCGATAAGAACTGCATTATATGGGTAATAATGCACGTTATATTGCTGATAATATAAGTAATAAGTATAATTATTACAGTTCTAGCGATAATAACTGCATTATATGGGTAATAATGCATGTTATATTGATAATATCGGGAGTAATAAGTATAATTATTATAGTTCTAGCGATAATAATAGTAAAATATGGCTAATAGTGCATGTTATATTGATAATAATAAAAGTAATAAGTATATTTATTATAGTTCTATCGATAATAACTGCATAATATGGGTAATAATGCATGTTATATTGATAATATCGGGAGCAATAAGTATAATTATTATAGTTCTAGCGATAATAATAGTAAAATATGGCTAATAGTGCATGTTATATTGATAATAATAAAAGTAATAAGTATATTTATTATAGTTCTATCGATAATAACTGCATAATATGGGTAATAATTCATGTTATATTGATTATAATAAAAGCAGTAAGTATATTTATTATAGTTCTAGCGATAATAACTGCATAATATGGGTAATAATGCATGTCATATTGATAATAATATAAGTAATAAGTATAATTATTACAGTTCTAGCGATAATAACTGCATTATATGGGCAATAAAGCACGTTATATTGCTGATAATATAAGTAATAAGTATAATTATTACAGTTCTAGCGATAATACTAGTAAAATATGGCTTAGAGTGCCTGTTATATTGATAATAATAAAAGTAATATGTAAATTTATTATACTTCTGTCGATAATAACTGCATTATATGGGTAATAATGCATGTTATATAGATAATAATATAAGTAATAAGTATAATTATTACAATTCTAGCGATAATAACTCCATTATATGGGTAATAATGCATGTTATATTGATAATAATATAAGTAATAAGTATAATTATTACAGTTCTAGCGATAAGAACTGCATTATATGGGTAATAATGCACGTTATATTGCTGATAATATAAGTAATAAGTATAATTATTACAGTTCTAGCGATAATAACTGCATTATATGGGTAATAATGCATGTTATATTGATAATATCGGGAGTAATAAGTATAATTATTATAGTTCTAGCGATAATAATAGTAAAATATGGCTAATAGTGCATGTTATATTGATAATAATAAAAGTAATAAGTATATTTATTATAGTTCTATGGATAATAACTGCATAATATGGGTAATAATGCATGTTATATTGATAATATCGAGAGCAATAAGTATAATTATTATAGTTCTAGCGATAATAATAGTAAAATATGGCTAATAGTGCATGTTATATTGATAATAATAAAAGTAATAAGTATATTTATTATAGTTCTATCGATAATAACTGCATAATATGGGTAATAATTCATGTTATATTGATTATAATAAAAGCAGTAAGTATATTTATTATAGTTCTAGCGATTATAACTGCATAATATGGGTAATAATGCATGTTATATTGAGAATAATATAAGTAATAAGTATAATTATTACAGTTCTAGCGATAATAACTGCATAATATGGGTAATAATGCATGTTATATTGATAATAATATAAGTAATAAGTATAATTATTACAGTTCTAGCGATAATACTAGTAAAATATGGCTTAGAGTGCCTGTTATATTGATAATAATAAAAGTAATAAGTAAATTTATTATACTTCTGTCGATAATAACTGCATTATATGGGTAATAATGCATGTTATATCGATAATATCGTGTGCAATAAGTATAATTATTATAGTTCTAGCGATATCAACAGTACAATATGGCTAATAGTGCATGTTATATTGATAATAATAAAAGTAATAAGTATATTTATTATAGTTCTACCGATAATAACTGCATAATATGGGTAATAATGCATGTTATATTGATGATAATAAAAGTAGTAAGTATATTTATTATAGTTCTAGCAATTATAACTGCATAATATGGGTAATAAGGCATGTTATATTGAGAATAATATAAGTAATAAGTATAATTATTACAGTTCTAGCGATAATAACTGCATTATATGGGTAATAATGCATGTTATATTGATAACAATAAAAGTAATAAGTATACTTATTACAGTTCTATCGATAATAACTGCATAATATGGGTAATAATGCATGTTATATTGATGATAATAAAAGTAATACGTATATTTATTATAGTTCTATCGATAATAACTGCATAATATGGGTAGTAATGCATGTTATATTGATGATAATAAAAGTAGTAAGTATACTTATTATAGTTCTAGCGATAATAACTGCATAATATGGGTAATAATGCATGTTATATTGATGATAATAAAAGTAATACGTATATTTATTATAGTTCTAGCGATAATAACTCCATTATATGGCTAATAATGCACGTTATATTGCTAATAATATAAGTAATAAGTATAATTATTACAGTTCTAGCGATAATAACTGCATTATATGGGTAATAATGCATGTTATATTGATAATATCGGGAGTAATAAGTATAATTATTTTAGTTCTAGCGATAATACTAGTAAAATATGGCTTAGAGTGCCTGTTATATTGATAATAATAAAAGTAATAAGTAAATTTATTATACTTCTGTCGATAATAACTGCATTATATGGGTAATAATGCATGTTATATAGATAATAATATAAGTAATAAGTATAATTATTACAGTTCTAGCGATAATAACTCCATTATATGGGTAATAATGCATGTTATATTGATAATAATATAAGTAATAAGTATAGTTATTACAGTTCTAGCGATAATAACTCCATTATATGGGTAATAATGCATGTTATATTGATGATAATAAAAGTAATACATATATTTATTATAGTTCTAGCGATACCAACTGCATAATATGGGTAATAATGCATGTTATATTGATAACAATATAAGTAATAAGTATAATTATTACAGTTCTAGCGATAAGAACTGCATTATATGGGTAATAATGCACGTTATATTGCTGATAGTATAAGTAGTAAGTATAATTATTACAGTTCTAGCGATAATAACTGCATTATATGGGTAGTAATGCATGTTATATTGATAATGTCGGGAGTAATAAGTATAATTATTATAGTTCTAGCGATAATAATAGTAAAATATGGCTAATAGTGCATGTTATATTGATAATAATAAAAGTAATAAGTATATTTATTATAGTTCCATCGATAATAACTGCATAATATGGGTAATAATGCATGTTATATTGATGATAATAAAAGCAGTAAGTATGTTTATTATAGTTCTAGCGATTATAACTGCATAATATGGGTAATAATGCATGTTATATTGAGAATAATATAAGTAATAAGTATAATTATTACAGTTCTAGCGATAATAACTGCATTATATGGGTAATAATGCATGTTATATTGGTAATATTGGGAGTAATAAGTATAATTATTATAGTTCTAGCGATAATAACTGCATTATTGGGGTAATAATGCATGTTATATTGATAATATTGGGAGTAATAAGTATAATTATTATAGTTCTAGCGATAATAATAGTAAAATATGGCTAATAGTGCATGTTATATTGATAATAATAAAAGCAATAAGTATATTTATTACAGTTCTATCGATAATAACTGCATAATATGGGTAATAATGCATGTTATTTTGATGATAATAAAAGTAATACGTATAATTATTACAGTTCTAGCGATAAGAACTGCATTATATGGGTAATAATGCACGTTATATTGCTGATAGTATAAGTAGTAAGTATAATTAATACAGTTCTAGCGATAATACTAGTAAAATATGGCTTAGAGTGCCTGTTATATTGATAATAATAAAAGTAATATGTAAATTTATTATACTTCTGTCGATAATAACTGCATTATATGGGTAATAATGCATGTTATATAGATAATAATATAAGTAATAAGTATAATTATTACAGTTCTAGCGATAATAACTCCATTATATGAGTAATAATGCATGTTATATTGATAATAATATAAGTAATAAGTATAATTATTACAGTTCTAGCGATAAGAACTGCATTATATGGGTAATAATGCACGTTATATTGCTGATAATATAAGTAATAAGTATAATTATTACAGTTCTAGCGATAATAACTGCATTATATGGGTAATAATGCATGTTATATTGATAATATCGGGAGTAATAAGTATAATTATTATAGTTCTAGCGATAATAATAGTAAAATATGGCTAATAGTGCATGTTATATTGATAATAATAAAAGTAATAAGTATATTTATTATAGTTCTATCGATAATAACTGCATAATATGGGTAATAATGCATGTTATATTGATAATATCGGGAGCAATAAGTATAATTATTATAGTTCTAGCGATAATAATAGTAAAATATGGCTAATAGTGCATGTTATATTGATAATAATAAAAGTAATAAGTATATTTATTATAGTTCTATCGATAATAACTGCATAATATGGGTAATAATTCATGTTATATTGATTATAATAAAAGCAGTAAGTATATTTATTATAGTTCTAGTGATTATAACTGCATAATATGGGTAATAATGCATGTTATATTGAGAATAATATAAGTAATAAGTATAATTATTACAGTTCTAGCGATAATAACTGCATAATGTGGCTAATAATGCACGTTATATTGCTAATAATATAAGTAATAAGTATAATTATTACAGTTCTAGCGATAATAACTGCATTATATGGGTAATAATGCATGTTATATTGATAATATCGGGAGTAATAGGTATAATTATTATAGTTCTAGCGATAATAATAGTAAAATATGGCTAATAGTGCATGTTATATTGATAATAATAAAAGTAATAAGTATATTTATTACAGTTCTATCGATAATAACTGCATAATATGGGTAATAATGCATGTTATATTGATGATAATAAAAGTAATACGTATATTTATTATAGTTCTAGCGATAATAACTGCATAATATGGGTAATAATGCATGTTATATTGATAATAATATAAGTAATAAGTATAATTATTACAGTTCCAGCGATAAGATCTGCATTATATGGGTAATAAGGCACGTTATATTGCTGATAATATAAGTAATAAGTATAATTATTACAGTTCTAGCGATAATAACTGCATTATATGGGTAATAATGCATGTTATATTGATAATATCGGGAGTAATAAGTATAATTATTATAGTTCTAGCGATAATAATAGTAAAATATGGCTAATAGTGCATGTTATATTGATAATAATAAAAGTAATAAGTATATTTATTAGAGTTCTATCGATAATAACTGCATAATATGGGTAATATTGCATGTTATATTGATGATAATAAAAGTAGTAAGTATATTTATTATAGTTCTAACGATTATAACTGCATAATATGGGTAATAATGCACGTTATATTGCTAATAATATAAGTAATAAGTATAATTATTACAGTTCTAGCGATAATAACTGCATTATGTGGGTAATAATGCATGTTATATTGATAATATCGGGAGTAATAAGTATAATTATTATAGTTCTAGCGATAATAATAGTAAAATATGGCTTAGAGTGCCTGTTATATTGATAATAATAAAAGTAATAAGTAAATTTATTATACTTCTGTCGATAATAACTGCATTATATGGGTAATAATGCATGTTATATTGATAATAATATAAGTAATAAGTATAATTATTACAGTTCTAGCGATAATAACTGCATAATATGGGTAATAATGCATGTTATATTGATGATAATAAAAGTAATACGTATATTTATTATAGTTCTAGCGATAATAACTGCATTATATGGGTAATAATGCACGTTATATTGCTGACAATATAAGTAATAAGTAGAATTATTACAGTTCTAGCGATAATAACTGCATAATATGGGTAATAATGCATGTTATATTGATGATAATAAAAGTAATACGTATATTTATTATAGTTATAGCGATAATAACTGCATAATATCGGTAATAATGCATGTTATATTGATGATAATAAAAGTAGTAAGTATATTTATTATAGTTCTAGCGATTATAACTGCATAATATGGGTAATAATGCATGTTATATTGAGAATAATATAAGTAATAAGTATAATTATTACAGTTCTAGCGATAATAACTGCATTATATGGGTAATAATGCATGTTATATTGATAATGTCGGGAGTAATAAGTATAATTATTATAGTTCTAGCGATAATAATAGTAAAATATGGCTAATAGTGCATGTTATATTGATAATAATAAAAGTAATAAGTATGTTTATTATAGTTCTAGCGATTATAACTGCATAATATGGGTAATAATGCATGTTATATTGAGAATAATATAAGTAATAAGTATAATTATTACAGTTCTAGCGATAATAACTCCATTATATGGGTAATAATGCACGTTATATTGCTAATAATATAAGTAATAAGTATAATTATTACAGTTCTAGCGATAATAACTGCATAATATGGGTAATAATGCATGTTATATTGATGATAATAAAAGTAATACGTATATTTATTATAGTTCTAGCGATAATAACTGCATTATATGGGTAATAATGCACGTTATATTGCTGACGATATAAGTAATAAGTAGAATTATTACAGTTCTAGCGATAATAACTGCATTATATGGGTAATAATGCATGTTATATTGATAATATCGGGAGTAATAAGTATAATTATTATAGTTCTAGCGATAATAATAGTAAAATATGGCTAATAGTGCATGCTATATTGATAATAATAAAAGTAATAAGTATATTTATTATAGTTCTATCGATAATAACTGCATAATATGGGTAATAATGCATGTTATATTGATGATAATAAAAGTAGTAAGTATATTTATTATAGTTCTAGCGATTATAACTGCATAATATGGGTAATAATGCATGTTATATTGAGAATAATATAAGTAATAAGTATAATTGTTACAGTTCTAGCGATAATAACTCCATTATATGGGTAATAATGCACGTTATATTGCTAATAATATAAGTAATAAGTATAATTATTACAGTTCTAGCGATAATAACTGCATTATATGGGTAATAATGCATGTTATATTGATAATGTCGGGAGTAATAAGTATAATTATTATAGCTCTAGCGATAATAATAGTAAAATATGGCTAATAGTGCATGTTATATTGATAATAATAAAAGTAATAAGTATATTTATTATAGTTCTAGCGATTATTACGGCATAATATGGGTAATAATGCATGTTATATTGAGAATAATATAAGTAATAAGTGTAATTATTACAGTTCTAGCGATAATAACTCCATTATATGGGTAATAATGCACGTTATATTGCTAATAATATAAGTAATAAGTATAATTATTACAGTTCTAGCGATAATAACTGCATAATATGGGTAATAATGCATGTTATATTGATGATAATAAAAGTAATACGTATATTTATTATAGTTCTAGCGATAATAACTGCATTATATGGGTAATAATGCACGTTATATTGCTGACAATATAAGTAATAAGTAGAATTATTACAGTTCTATCGATAATAACTGCATTATATGGGTAATAATGCATGTTATATTGATAATATCGGGAGTAATAAGTATAATTAATATAGTTCTAGCGATAGTAATAGTAAAATATGGCTAATAGTGCATGTTATATTGATAATAATAAAAGTAATAAGTATATTTATTATAGTTCTATCGATAATAACTGCATAATATGGGTAATAATGCATGTTATATTGATGATAATAAAAGTAGTAAGTATATTTATTATAGTTCTAGCGATTATAACTGCATAATATGGGTAATAATGCATGTTATATTGAGAATAATATAAGTAATAAGTATAATTATTACAGTTCTAGCGATAATAACTGCATAATATGGGTAATAATGCATGTTATATTGATAATAATATAAGTAATACGTATAATTATTACAGTTCTAGCGATAAGGACTGCATTATATGGGTAATAATGCACGTTATATTGCTGATAATATAAGTAATAAGTATAATTATTACAGTCCTGGCGATAATAACTCCATTATATGGGTAATAATGCATGTTATATTGATGATAATAAAAGTAGTAAGTATGTTTATTATAGTTCTAGCGATTATAACTGCATAATATGGGTAATAATGCATGTTATATTGATAACAATATAAGTAATAAGTATAATTATTACAGTTCTAGCGATAAGAACTGCATTATATGGGTAATAATGCACGTTATATTGCTGATAGTATAAGTAGTAAGTATAATTATTACAGTTCTAGCGATAATAACTGCATTATATGGGTAGTAATGCATGTTATATTGATAATATCGGGAATAATAAGTATAATTATTATAGTTCTAGCGATAATAATAGTAAAATATGGCTAATAGTGCATGTTATATTGATAATAATAAAAGAAATAAGTATATTTATTATAGTTCTATCGATAATAACTGCATAATACGGGTAATAATGCATGTTATATTGATGATAATAAAAGTAGTAAGTATGTTTATTATAGTTCTAGCGATTATAACTGCATAATATGGGTAATAATGCATGTTATATTGAGAATAATATAAGTAATAAGTATAATTATTACAGTTCTAGCGATAATAACTGCATTATATGGGTAATAATGCATGTTATATTGATAATATTGGGAGTAATAAGTATAATTATTATAGTTCTAGCTATAATAACTGCATTATATGGGTAATAATGCATGTTATATTGATAATATCGGGAGTAATAAGTATAATTATTATAGTTCTAGCGATAATAACTGCATTATTGGGGTAATAATGCACGTTATATTGATAATAATATAAGTAATAAGTATAATTATTACAGTTCTAGCGATAATAACTGCATTATATGGGTAATAAAGCACGTTATATTGCTGATAATATAAGTAATAAGTATAATTATTACAGTTCTAGCGATAATACTAGTAAAATATGGCTTAGAGTGCCTGTTATATTGATAATAATAAAAGTAATATGTAAATTTATTATACTTCTGTCGATAATAACTGCATTATATGGGTAATAATGCATGTTATATAGATAATAATATAAGTAATAAGTATAATTATTACAGTTCTAGCGATAATAACTCCATTATATGGGTAATAATGCATGTTATATTGATAATAATATAAGTAATAAGTATAATTATTACAGTTCTAGCGATAAGAACTGCATTATATGGGTAATAATGCACGTTATATTGCTGATAATATAAGTAATAAGTATAATTATTACAGTTCTAGCGATAATAACTGCATTATATGGGTAATAATGCATGTTATATTGATAATATCGGGAGTAATAAGTATAATTATTATAGTTCTAGCGATAATAATAGTAAAATATGGCTAATAGTGCATGTTATATTGATAATAATAAAAGTAATAAGTATATTTATTATAGTTCTATCGATAATAACTGCATAATATGGGTAATAATGCATGTTATATTGATAATATCGGGAGCAATAAGTATAATTATTATAGTTCTAGCGATAATAATAGTAAAATATGGCTAATAGTGCATGTTATATTGATAATAATAAAAGTAATAAGTATATTTATTATAGTTCTATCGATAATAACTGCATAATATGGGTAATAATTCATGTTATATTGATTATAATAAAAGCAGTAAGTATATTTATTATAGTTCTAGCGATAATAACTGCATAATATGGGTAATAATGCATGTCATATTGATAATAATATAAGTAATAAGTATAATTATTACAGTTCTAGCGATAATAACTGCATAATATGGGTAATAATGCATGTTATATTGATAATAATATAAGTAATACGTATAATTATTACAGTTCTAGCGATAAGGACTGCATTATATGGGTAATAATGCACGTTATATTGCTGATAATATAAGTAATAAGTATAATTATTACAGTTCTAGCGATAATACTAGTAAAATATGGCTTAGAGTGCCTGTTATATTGATAATAATAAAAGTAATAAGTAAATTTATTATACTTCTGTCGATAATAACTGCATTATATGGGTAATAATGCATGTTATATAGATAATAATATAAGTAATAAGTGTAATTATTACAGTTCTAGCGATAATAACTCCATTATATGGGTAATAATGCACGTTATATTGCTGATAGTATAAGTAGTAAGTATAATTATTACAGTTCTAGCGATAATAACTGCATTATATGGGTAGTAATGCATGTTATATTGATAATATCGGGAGTAATAAGTATAATTATTATAGTTCTAGCGATAATAATAGTAAAATATGGCTAATAGTGCATGTTATATTGATAATAATAAAAGTAATAAGTATATTTATTATAGTTCTATCGATAATAACTGCATAATATGGGTAATAATGCATGTTATATTGATGATAATAAAAGTAATACGTATATTTATTATAGTTATAGCGATAATAACTGCATAATATCGGTAATAATGCATGTTATATTGATGATAATAAAAGTAGTAAGTATATTTATTATAGTTCTAGCGATTATAACTGCATAATATGGGTAATAATGCATGTTATATTGATAATAATATAAGTAATAAGTATAATTATTACAGTTCTAGCGATAATAACTGCATTATATGGGTAATAATGCATGTTATATTGATAATATCGGGAGTAATAAGTATAATTATTATAGTTCTAGCGATAATAATAGTAAAATATGGCTAATAGTGCATGTTATATTGATAATAATAAAAGTAATAAGTATATTTATTACAGTTCTATCGATAATAACTGCATAATATGGGTAATAATGCATGTTATATTGATGATAATAAAAGTAATACGTATATTTATTATAGTTCTAGCGATAATAACTGCATAATATGGGTAATAATGCATGTTATATTGATAATAATATAAGTAATACGTATAATTATTACAGTTCTAGCGATAAGGACTGCATTATATGGGTAATAATGCACGTTATATTGCTGATAATATAAGTAATAAGTATAATTATTACAGTTCTAGCGATAATACTAGTAAAATATGGCTTAGAGTGCCTGTTATATTGATAATAATAAAAGTAATAAGTAAATTTATTATACTTCTGTCGATAATAACTGCATTATATGGGTAATAATGCATGTTATATAGATAATAATATAAGTAATAAGTATAATTATTACAGTTCTAGCGATAATAACTCCATTATATGGGTAATAATGCACGTTATATTGCTGATAGTATAAGTAGTAAGTATAATTATTACAGTTCTAGCGATAATAACTGCATTATATGGGTAGTAATGCATGTTATATTGATAATATCGGGAGTAATAAGTATAATTATTATAGTTCTAGCGATAATAATAGTAAAATATGGCTAATAGTGCATGTTATATTGATAATAATAAAAGTAATAAGTATATTTATTATAGTTCTATCGATAATAACTGCATAATATGGGTAATAATGCATGTTATATTGATAATATCGGGAGCAATAAGTATAATTATTATAGTTCTAGCGATAATAATAGTAAAATATGGCTAATAGTGCATGTTATATTGATAATAATAAAAGTAATAAGTATATTTATTATAGTTCTATCGATAATAACTGCATAATATGGGTAATAATTCATGTTATATTGATTATAATAAAAGCAGTAAGTATATTTATTATAGTTCTAGCGATAATAACTGCATAATATGGGTAATAATGCATGTCATATTGATAATAATATAAGTAATAAGTATAATTATTACAGTTCTAGCGATAATAACTGCATTATATGGGTAATAAAGCACGTTATATTGCTGATAATATAAGTAATAAGTATAATTATTACAGTTCTAGCGATAATACTAGTAAAATATGGCTTAGAGTGCCTGTTATATTGATAATAATAAAAGTAATATGTAAATTTATTATACTTCTGTCGATAATAACTGCATTATATGGGTAATAATGCATGTTATATAGATAATAATATAAGTAATAAGTATAATTATTACAATTCTAGCGATAATAACTCCATTATATGAGTAATAATGCATGTTATATTGATAATAATATAAGTAATAAGTATAATTATTACAGTTCTAGCGATAAGAACTGCATTATATGGGTAATAATGCACGTTATATTGCTGATAATATAAGTAATAAGTATAATTATTACAGTTCTAGCGATAATAACTGCATTATATGGGTAATAATGCATGTTATATTGATAATATCGGGAGTAATAAGTATAATTATTATAGTTCTAGCGATAATAATAGTAAAATATGGCTAATAGTGCATGTTATATTGATAATAATAAAAGTAATAAGTATATTTATTATAGTTCTATCGATAATAACTGCATAATATGGGTAATAATGCATGTTATATTGATAATATCGAGAGCAATAAGTATAATTATTATAGTTCTAGCGATAATAATAGTAAAATATGGCTAATAGTGCATGTTATATTGATAATAATAAAAGTAATAAGTATATTTATTATAGTTCTATCGATAATAACTGCATAATATGGGTAATAATTCATGTTATATTGATTATAATAAAAGCAGTAAGTATATTTATTATAGTTCTAGCGATTATAACTGCATAATATGGGTAATAATGCATGTTATATTGAGAATAATATAAGTAATAAGTATAATTATTACAGTTCTAGCGATAATAACTGCATAATATGGGTAATAATGCATGTTATATTGATAATAATATAAGTAATAAGTATAATTATTACAGTTCTAGCGATAATACTAGTAAAATATGGCTTAGAGTGCCTGTTATATTGATAATAATAAAAGTAATAAGTAAATTTATTATACTTCTGTCGATAATAACTGCATTATATGGGTAATAATGCATGTTATATCGATAATATCGTGTGCAATAAGTATAATTATTATAGTTCTAGCGATATCAACAGTACAATATGGCTAATAGTGCATGTTATACTGATAATAATAAAAGTAATAAGTATATTTATTATAGTTCTACCGATAATAACTGCATAATATGGGTAATAATGCATGTTATATTGATGATAATAAAAGTAGTAAGTATATTTATTATAGTTCTAGCAATTATAACTGCATAATATGGGTAATAAGGCATGTTATATTGAGAATAATATAAGTAATAAGTATAATTATTACAGTTCTAGCGATAATAACTGCATTATATGGGTAATAATGCATGTTATATTGATAACAATAAAAGTAATAAGTATACTTATTACAGTTCTATCGATAATAACTGCATAATATGGGTAATAATGCATGTTATATTGATGATAATAAAAGTAATACGTATATTTATTATAGTTCTATCGATAATAACTGCATAATATGGGTAGTAATGCATGTTATATTGATGATAATAAAAGTAGTAAGTATACTTATTATAGTTCTAGCGATAATAACTGCATAATATGGGTAATAATGCATGTTATATTGATGATAATAAAAGTAATACGTATATTTATTATAGTTCTAGCGATAATAACTCCATTATATGGCTAATAATGCACGTTATATTGCTAATAATATAAGTAATAAGTATAATTATTACAGTTCTAGCGATAATAACTGCATTATATGGGTAATAATGCATGTTATATTGATAATATCGGGAGTAATAAGTATAATTATTTTAGTTCTAGCGATAATACTAGTAAAATATGGCTTAGAGTGCCTGTTATATTGATAATAATAAAAGTAATAAGTAAATTTATTATACTTCTGTCGATAATAACTGCATTATATGGGTAATAATGCATGTTATATACATAATAATATAAGTAATAAGTATAATTATTACAGTTCTAGCGATAATAACTCCATTATATGGGTAATAATGCATGTTATATTGATAATAATATAAGTAATAAGTATAGTTATTACAGTTCTAGCGATAATAACTCCATTATATGGGTAATAATGCATGTTATATTGATGATAATAAAAGTAATACATATATTTATTATAGTTCTAGCGATACCAACTGCATAATATGGGTAATAATGCATGTTATATTGATAACAATATAAGTAATAAGTATAATTATTACAGTTCTAGCGATAAGAACTGCATTATATGGGTAATAATGCACGTTATATTGCTGATAGTATAAGTAGTAAGTATAATTATTACAGTTCTAGCGATAATAACTGCATTATATGGGTAGTAATGCATGTTATATTGATAATGTCGGGAGTAATAAGTATAATTATTATAGTTCTAGCGATAATAATAGTAAAATATGGCTAATAGTGCATGTTATATTGATAATAATAAAAGTAATAAGTATATTTATTATAGTTCTATCGATAATAACTGCATAATATGGGTAATAATGCATGTTATATTGATGATAATAAAAGCAGTAAGTATGTTTATTATAGTTCTAGCGATTATAACTGCATAATATGGGTAATAATGCATGTTATATTGAGAATAATATAAGTAATAAGTATAATTATTACAGTTCTAGCGATAATAACTGCATTATATGGGTAATAATGCATGTTATATTGGTAATATTGGGAGTAATAAGTATAATTATTATAGTTCTAGCGATAATAACTGCATTATTGGGGTAATAATGCATGTTATATTGATAATATTGGGAGTAATAAGTATAATTATTATAGTTCTAGCGATAATAATAGTAAAATATGGCTAATAGTGCATGTTATATTGATAATAATAAAAGCAATAAGTATATTTATTACAGTTCTATCGATAATAACTGCATAATATGGGTAATAATGCATGTTATTTTGATGATAATAAAAGTAATACGTATAATTCTTACAGTTCTAGCGATAAGAACTGCATTATATGGGTAATAATGCACGTTATATTGCTGATAGTATAAGTAGTAAGTATAATTAATACAGTTCTAGCGATAATACTAGTAAAATATGGCTTAGAGTGCCTGTTATATTGATAATAATAAAAGTAATATGTAAATTTATTATACTTCTGTCGATAATAACTGCATTATATGGGTAATAATGCATGTTATATAGATAATAATATAAGTAATAAGTATAATTATTACAGTTCTAGCGATAATAACTCCATTATATGAGTAATAATGCATGTTATATTGATAATAATATAAGTAATAAGTATAATTATTACAGTTCTAGCGGTAAGAACTGCATTATATGGGTAATAATGCACGTTATATTGCTGATAATATAAGTAATAAGTATAATTATTACAGTTCTAGCGATAATAACTGCATTATATGGGTAATAATGCATGTTATATTGATAATATCGGGAGTAATAAGTATAATTATTATAGTTCTAGCGATAATAACAGTAAAATATGGCTAATAGTGCATGTTATATTGATAATAATAAAAGTAATAAGTATATTTATTATAGTTCTATCGATAATAACTGCATAATATGGGTAATAATGCATGTTATATTGATAATATCGGGAGCAATAAGCATAATTATTATAGTTCTAGCGATAATAATAGTAAAATATGGCTAATAGTGCATGTTATATTGATAATAATAAAAGTAATAAGTATATTTATTATAGTTCTATCGATAATAACTGCATAATATGGGTAATAATTCATGTTATATTGATTATAATAAAAGCAGTAAGTATATTTATTATAGTTCTAGCGATTATAACTGCATAATATGGGTAATAATGCATGTTATATTGAGAATAATATAAGTAATAAGTATAATTATTACAGTTCTAGCGATAATAACTGCATAATATGGGTAATAATGCATGTTATATTGATAATAATATAAGTAATAAGTATAATTATTACAGTTCTAGCGATAATACTAGTAAAATATGGCATAGAGTGCCTGTTATATTGATAATAATAAAAGTAATAAGTAAATTTATTATACTTCTGTCGATAATAACTGCATTATATGGGTAATAATGCATGTTATATTGATAATAATATAAGTAATAAGTATAATTATTACAGTTCTAGCGATAATAACTGCATAATATGGGTAATAATGCATGTTATATTGATGATAATAAAAGTAATACGTATATTTATTATAGTTCTAGCGATAAGAACTGCATTATATGGGTAATAATGCACGTTATATTGCTGATAGTATAAGTAGTAAGTATAATTAATACAGTTCTAGCGATAATACTAGTAAAATATGGCTTAGAGTGCCTGTTATATTGATAATAATAAAAGTAATATGTAAATTTATTATACTTCTGTCGATAATAACTGCATTATATGGGTAATAATGCATGTTATATAGATAATAATATAAGTAATAAGTATAATTATTACAGTTCTAGCGATAATAACTCCATTATATGAGTAATAATGCATGTTATATTGATAATAATATAAGTAATAAGTATAATTATTACAGTTCTAGCGATAAGAACTGCATTATATGGGTAATAATGCACGTTATATTGCTGATAATATAAGTAATAAGTATAATTATTACAGTTCTAGCGATAATAACTGCATTATATGGGTAATAATGCATGTTATATTGATAATATCGGGAGTAATAAGTATAATTATTATAGTTCTAGCGATAATAACAGTAAAATATGGCTAATAGTGCATGTTATATTGATAATAATAAAAGTAATAAGTATATTTATTATAGTTCTATCGATAATAACTGCATAATATGGGTAATAATGCATGTTATATTGATAATATCGGGAGCAATAAGCATAATTATTATAGTTCTAGCGATAATAATAGTAAAATATGGCTAATAGTGCATGTTATATTGATAATAATAAAAGTAATAAGTATATTTATTATAGTTCTATCGATAATAACTGCATAATATGGGTAATAATTCATGTTATATTGATTATAATAAAAGCAGTAAGTATATTTATTATAGTTCTAGCGATTATAACTGCATAATATGGGTAATAATGCATGTTATATTGAGAATAATATAAGTAATAAGTATAATTATTACAGTTCTAGCGATAATAACTGCATAATATGGGTAATAATGCATGTTATATTGATAATAATATAAGTAATAAGTATAATTATTACAGTTCTAGCGATAATACTAGTAAAATATGGCATAGAGTGCCTGTTATATTGATAATAATAAAAGTAATAAGTAAATTTATTATACTTCTGTCGATAATAACTGCATTATATGGGTAATAATGCATGTTATATTGATAATAATATAAGTAATAAGTATAATTATTACAGTTCTAGCGATAATAACTGCATAATATGGGTAATAATGCATGTTATATTGATGATAATAAAAGTAATACGTATATTTATTATAGTTCTAGCGATAATAACTGCATAATGTGGCTAATAATGCACGTTATATTGCTAATAATATAAGTAATAAGTATAATTATTACAGTTCTAGCGATAATAACTGCATTATATGGGTAATAATGCATGTTATATTGATAATATCGGGAGTAATAGGTATAATTATTATAGTTCTAGCGATAATAATAGTAAAATATGGCTAATAGTGCATGTTATATTGATAATAATAAAAGTAATAAGTATATTTATTACAGTTCTATCGATAATAACTGCATAATATGGGTAATAATGCATGTTATATTGATGATAATAAAAGTAATACGTATATTTATTATAGTTCTAGCGATAATAACTGCATAATATGGGTAATAATGCATGTTATATTGATAATAATATAAGTAATAAGTATACTTATTGCAGTTCCAGCGATAAGATCTGCATTATATGGGTAATAAGGCACGTTATATTGCTGATAATATAAGTAATAAGTATAATTATTACAGTTCTAGCGATAATAACTGCATTATATGGGTAATAATGCATGTTATATTGATAATATCGGGAGTAATAAGTATAATTATTATAGTTCTAGCGATAATAATAGTAAAATATGGCTAATAGTGCATGTTATATTGATAATAATAAAAGTAATAAGTATATTTATTAGAGTTCTATCGATAATAACTGCATAATATGGGTAATATTGCATGTTATATTGATGATAATAAAAGTAGTAAGTATATTTATTATAGTTCTAACGATTATAACTGCATAATATGGGTAATAATGCACGTTATATTGTTAATAATATAAGTAATAAGTATAATTATTACAGTTCTAGCGATAATAACTGCATTATGTGGGTAATAATGCATGTTATATTGATAATATCGGGAGTAATAAGTATAATTATTATAGTTCTAGCGATAATAATAGTAAAATATGGCTTAGAGTGCCTGTTATATTGATAATAATAAAAGTAATAAGTAAATTTATTATACTTCTGTCGATAATAACTGCATTATATGGGTAATAATGCATGTTATATTGATAATAATATAAGTAATAAGTATAATTATTACAGTTCTAGCGATAATACTAGTAAAATATGGCTTAGAGTGCCTGTTATATTGATAATAATAAAAGTAATAAGTAAATTTATTATACTTCTGTCGATAATAACTGCATTATATGGGTAATAATGCATGTTATATTGATAATAATATAAGTAATAAGTATAATTATTACAGTTCTAGCGATAATAACTGCATAATATGGGTAATAATGCATGTTATATTGATGATAATAAAAGTAATACGTATATTTATTATAGTTCTAGCGATAATTACTGCATTATATGGGTAATAATGCACGTTATATTGCTGACGATATAAGTAATAAGTAGAATTATTACAGTTCTAGCGATAATAACTGCATTATATGGGTAATAATGCATGTTATATTGATAATATCGGGAGTAATAAGTATAATTATTATAGTTCTAGCGATAATAATAGTAAAATATGGCTAATAGTGCATGTTATATTGATAATAATAAAAGTAATAAGTATATTTATTATAGTTCTAGCGATTATAACTGCATAATATGGGTAATAATGCATGTTATATTGAGAATAATATAAGTAATAAGTATAATTATTACAGTTCTAGCGATAATAACTCCATTATATGGGTAATAATGCACGTTATATTGCTAATAATATAAGTAATTAGTATAATTATTACAGTTCTAGCGATAATAACTGCATAATATGGGTAATAATGCATGTTATATTGATGATAATAAAAGTAATACGTATATTTATTATAGTTCTAGCGATAATAACTGCATTATATGGGTAATAATGCACGTTATATTGCTGACAATATAAGTAATAAGTAGAATTATTACAGTTCTAGCGATAATAACTGCATAATATGGGTAATAATGCATGTTATATTGAGAATAATATAAGTAATAAGTATAATTATTATAGTTCTAGCGATAATAATAGTAAAATATGGCTAATAGTGCATGTTATATTGATAATAATAAAAGTAATAAGTATATTTATTATAGTTCTAGCGATTATAACTGCATAATATGGGTAATAATGCATGTTATATTGAGAATAATATAAGTAATAAGTATAATTGTTACAGTTCTAGCGATAATAACTCCATTATATGGGTAATAATGCACGTTATATTGCTAATAATATAAGTAATAAGTATAATTATTACAGTTCTAGCGATAATAACTGCATTATATGGGTAATAATGCATGTTATATTGATAATGTCGGGAGTAATAAGTATAATTATTATAGCTCTAGCGATAATAATAGTAAAATATGGCTAATAGTGCATGTTATATTGATAATAATAAAAGTAATAAGTATATTTATTATAGTTCTAGCGATTATTACTGCATAATATGGGTAATAATGCATGTTATATTGAGAATAATATAAGTAATAAGTGTAATTATTACAGTTCTAGCGATAATAACTCCATTATATGGGTAATAATGCACGTTATATTGCTAATAATATAAGTAATAAGTATAATTATTACAGTTCTAGCGATAATAACTGCATAATATGGGTAATAATGCATGTTATATTGATGATAATAAAAGTAATACGTATATTTATTATAGTTCTAGCGATAATAACTGCATTATATGGGTAATAATGCACGTTATATTGCTGACAATATAAGTAATAAGTAGAATTATTACAGTTCTATCGATAATAACTGCATTATATGGGTAATAATGCATGTTATATTGATAATATCGGGAGTAATAAGTATAATTAATATAGTTCTAGCGATAGTAATAGTAAAATATGGCTAATAGTGCATGTTATATTGATAATAATAAAAGTAATAAGTATATTTATTATAGTTCTATCGATAATAACTGCATAATATGGGTAATAATGCATGTTATATTGATGATAATAAAAGTAGTAAGTATATTTATTATAGTTCTAGCGATTATAACTGCATAATATGGGTAATAATGCATGTTATATTGAGAATAATATAAGTAATAAGTATAATTATTACAGTTCTAGCGATAATAACTGCATAATGTGGGTAATAATGCATGTTATATTGATAATAATATAAGTAATAAGTATAATTATTACAGTTCTATCGATAATAACTGC
This sequence comes from Megachile leachella, assembly GCA_963576845.1. NCBI lineage: Eukaryota > Metazoa > Arthropoda > Insecta > Hymenoptera > Megachilidae > Megachile > Megachile leachella. The sequence goes on from CAUYWW010000092.1 coordinate 519,958, forward strand.
ATAATATGGGTAATAATGCATGTTGTATTGATGATAATAAAAGTAATACGTATATTTATTATAGTTCTATCGATAATAACTGCATAATATGGGTAGTAATGCATGTTATATTGATGATAATAAAAGTAGTAAGTATACTTATTATAGTTCTAGCGATAATAACTGCATAATATGGGTAATAATGCACGTTATATTGATGATAATAAAAGTAATACGTATATTTATTATAGTTCTAGCGATAATAACTGCATAATGTGGCTAATAATGCACGTTATATTGCTAATAATATAAGTAATAAGTATAATTATTACAGTTCTAGCGATAATAACTGCATTATATGGGTAATAATGCATGTTATATTGATAATATCGGGAGTAATAAGTATAATTATTATAGTTCTAGCGATAATAATAGTAAAATATGGCTAATAGTGCATGTTATATTGATAATAATAAAAGTAATAAGTATATTTATTATAGTTCTAGCGATTATAACTGCATAATATGGGTAATAATGCATGTTATATTGAGAATAATATAAGTAATAAGTATAATTGTTACAGTTCTAGCGATAATAACTCCATTATATGGGTAATAATGCACGTTATATTGCTAATAATATAAGTAATAAGTATAATTATTACAGTTCTAGCGATAATAACTGCATTATGTGGGTAATAATGCATGTTATATTGATAATGTCGGGAGTAATAAGTATAATTATTATAGCTCTAGCGATAATAATAGTAAAATATGGCTAATAGTGCATGTTATATTGATAATAATAAAAGTAATAAGTATATTTATTATAGTTCTAGCGATTATTACTGCATAATATGGGTAATAATGCATGTTATATTGAGAATAATATAAGTAATAAGTGTAATTATTACAGTTCTAGCGATAATAACTCCATTATATGGGTAATAATGCACGTTATATTGCTAATAATATAAGTAATAAGTATAATTATTACAGTTCTAGCGATAATAACTGCATAATATGGGTAATAATGCATGTTATATTGATGATGATAAAAGTAATACGTATATTTATTATAGTTCTAGCGATAATAACTGCATTATATGGGTAATAATGCACGTTATATTGCTGACAATATAAGTAATAAGTAGAATTATTACAGTTCTATCGATAATAACTGCATTATATGGGTAATAATGCATGTTATATTGATAATATCGGGAGTAATAAGTATAATTAATATAGTTCTAGCGATAGTAATAGTAAAATATGGCTAATAGTGCATGTTATATTGATAATAATAAAAGTAATAAGTATATTTATTATAGTTCTATCGATAATAACTGCATAATATGGGTAATAATGCATGTTATATTGATGATAATAAAAGTAGTAAGTATATTTATTATAGTTCTAGCGATTATAACTGCATAATATGGGTAATAATGCATGTTATATTGAGAATAATATAAGTAATAAGTATAATTATTACAGTTCTAGCGATAATAACTGCATAATGTGGGTAATAATGCATGTTATATTGATAATAATATAAGTAATAAGTATAATTATTACAGTTCTATCGATAATAACTGCATAATATGGGTAATAATGCATGTTGTATTGATGATAATAAAAGTAATACGTATATTTATTATAGTTCTATCGATAATAACTGCATAATATGGGTAGTAATGCATGTTATATTGATGATAATAAAAGTAGTAAGTATACTTATTATAGTTCTAGCGATAATAACTGCATAATATGGGTAATAATGCATGTTATATTGAGAATAATATAAGTAATAAGTGTAATTATTACAGTTCTAGCGATAATAACTCCATTATATGGGTAATAATGCACGTTATATTGCTGATAGTATAAGTAGTAAGTATAATTATTACAGTTCTAGCGATAATAACTGCATTATATGGGTAGTAATGCATGTTATATTGATAATATCGGGAGTAATAAGTATAATTATTATAGTTCTAGCGATAATAATAGTAAAATATGGCTAATAGTGCATGTTATATTGATAATAATAAAAGTAATAAGTATATTTATTATAGTTCTATCGATAATAACTGCATAATATGGGTAATAATGCATGTTATATTGATGATAATAAAAGTAATACGTATATTTATTATAGTTATAGCGATAATAACTGCATAATATCGGTAATAATGCATGTTATATTGATGATAATAAAAGTAGTAAGTATATTTATTATAGTTCTAGCGATTATAACTGCATAATATGGGTAATAATGCATGTTATATTGAGAATAATATAAGTAATAAGTATAATTATTACAGTTCTAGCGATAATAACTGCATTATATGGGTAATAATGCATGTTATATTGATAATGTCGGGAGTAATAAGTATAATTATTATAGTTCTAGCGATAATAATAGTAAAATATGGCTAATAGTGCATGTTATATTGATAATAATAAAAGTAATAAGTATATTTATTATAGTTCTAGCGATTATAACTGCATAATATGGGTAATAATGCATGTTATATTGAGAATAATATAAGTAATAAGTATAATTATTACAGTTCTAGCGATAATAACTCCATTATATGGGTAATAATGCACGTTATATTGCTAATAATATAAGTAATAAGTATAATTATTACAGTTCTAGCGATAATAACTGCATAATATGGGTAATAATGCATGTTATATTGATGATAATAAAAGTAATACGTATATTTATTATAGTTCTAGCGATAATAACTGCATTATATGGGTAATAATGCACGTTATATTGCTGACGATATAAGTAATAAGTAGAATTATTACAGTTCTAGCGATAATAACTGCATTATATGGGTAATAATGCATGTTATATTGATAATATCGGGAGTAATAAGTATAATTATTATAGTTCTAGCGATAATAATAGTAAAATATGGCTAATAGTGCATGTTATATTGATAATAATAAAAGTAATAAGTATATTTATTATAGTTCTATCGATAATAACTGCATAATATGGGTAATAATGCATGTTATATTGATGATAATAAAAGTAGTAAGTATATTTATTATAGTTCTAGCGATTATAACTGCATAATATGGGTAATAATGCATGTTATATTGAGAATAATATAAGTAATAAGTATAATTGTTACAGTTCTAGCGATAATAACTCCATTATATGGGTAATAATGCACGTTATATTGCTAATAATATAAGTAATAAGTATAATTATTACAGTTCTAGCGATAATAACTGCATTATATGGGTAATAATGCATGTTATATTGATAATGTCGGGAGTAATAAGTATAATTATTATAGTTCTAGCGATAATAATAGTAAAATATGGCTAATAGTGCATGTTATATTGATAATAATAAAAGTAATAAGTATATTTATTATAGTTCTAGCGATTATTACCGCATAATATGGGTAATAATGCATGTTATATTGAGAATAATATAAGTAATAAGTGTAATTATTACAGTTCTAGCGATAATAACTCCATTATATGGGTAATAATGCACGTTATATTGCTAATAATATAAGTAATAAGTATAATTATTACAGTTCTAGCGATAATAACTGCATAATATGGGTAATAATGCATGTTATATTGATGATAATAAAAGTAATACGTATATTTATTATAGTTCTAGCGATAATAACTGCATTATATGGGTTATAATGCACGTTATATTGCTGACAATATAAGTAATAAGTAGAATTATTACAGTTCTATCGATAATAACTGCATTATATGGGTAATAATGCATGTTATATTGATAATATCGGGAGTAATAAGTATAATTAATATAGTTCTAGCGATAGTAATAGTAAAATATGCTAATAGTGCATGTTATATTGATAATAATAAAAGTAATAAGTATATTTATTATAGTTCTATCGATAATAACTGCATAATATGGGTAGTAATGCATGTTATATTGATGATAATAAAAGTAGTAAGTATACTTATTATAGTTCTAGCGATAATAACTGCATAATATGGGTAATAATGCATGTTATATTGATGATAATAAAAGTAATACGTATATTTATTATAGTTCTAGCGATAATAACTGCATAATATGGGTAGTAATGCATGTTATATTGATGATAATAAAAGTAGTAAGTATACTTATTATAGTTCTAGCGATAATAACTGCATAATATGGGTAATAATGCATGTTATATTGATGATAATAAAAGTAATACGTATATTTATTATAGTTCTAGCGATAATAACTGCATAATGTGGCTAATAATGCACGTTATATTGCTAATAATATAAGTAATAAGTATAATTATTACAGTTCTAGCGATAATAACTGCATTATATGGGTAATAATGCATGTTATATTGATAATATCGGGAGTAATAAGTATAATTATTATAGTTCTAGCGATAATAATAGTAAAATATGGCTAATAGTGCATGTTATATTGATAATAATAAAAGTAATAAGTATATTTATTACAGTTCTATCGATAATAACTGCATAATATGGGTAATAATGCATGTTATATTGATGATAATAAAAGTAATACGTATATTTATTATAGTTCTAGCGATAATAACTGCATAATATGGGTAATAATGCATGTTATATTGATAATAATATAAGTAATACGTATAATTATTACAGTTCTAGCGATAGGAACTGCATTATATGGGTAATAATGCACGTTATATTGCTGATAATATAAGTAATAAGTATAATTATTACAGTTCTAGCGATAATACTAGTAAAATATGGCTTAGAGTGCCTGTTATATTGATAATAATAAAAGTAATAAGTAAATTTATTATACTTCTGTCGATAATAACTGCATTATATGGGTAATAATGCATGTTATATAGATAATAATATAAGTAATAAGTATAATTATTACAGTTCTAGCGATAATAACTCCATTATATGGGTAATAATGCACGTTATATTGCTGATAGTATAAGTAGTAAGTATAATTATTACAGTTCTAGCGATAATAACTGCATTATATGGGTAGTAATGCATGTTATATTGATAATATCGGGAGTAATAAGTATAATTATTATAGTTCTAGCGATAATAATAGTAAAATATGGCTAATAGTGCATGTTATATTGATAATAATAAAAGTAATAAGTATATTTATTATAGTTCTATCGATAATAACTGCATGATATGGGTAATAATGCATGTTATATTGATAATATTGGGAGTAATAAGTATAATTATTATAGTTCTAGCTATAATAACTGCATTATATGGGTAATAATGCATGTTATATTGATAATATCGGGAGTAATAAGTATAATTATTATAGTTCTAGCGATAATAACTGCATTATTGGGGTAATAATGCATGTTATATTGATAATATTGGGAGTAATAAGTATAATTATTATAGTTCTAGCGATAATAATAGTAAAATATGGCTAATAGTGCATGTTATATTGATAATAATAAAAGTACTAAGTATATTTATTATAGTTTTAGCGATTATAACTGCATAATATGGGTAATAATGCATGTTATATTGATAATAATATAAGTAATAAGTATAATTATTACAGTTCTAGCGATAATAACTGCGTAATATGGGTAATAATGCATGTTATATTGATGATAATAAAAGTAATACGTATATTTATTATAGTTCTATCGATAATAACTGCATAATATGGGTAATAATGCATGTTATATTGATGATAATAAAAGTAGTAAGTATATTTATTATAGTTCTAGCGATTATAACTGCATAATATGGGTAATAATGCATGTTATATTGAGAATAATATAAGTAATAAGTATAATTATTACAGTTCTAGCGATAATAACTGCATAATATGGGTAATAATGCATGTTATATTGATAATAATATAAGTCATAAGTATAATTATTACAGTTCTATCGATAATAACTGCATAATATGGGTAATAATGCATGTTGTATTGATGATAATAAAAGTAATACGTATATTTATTATAGTTCTATCGATAATAACTGCATAATATGGGTAGTAATGCATGTTATATTGATGATAATAAAAGTAGTAAGTATACTTATTATAGTTCTAGCGATAATAACTGCATAATATGGGTAATAATGCATGTTATATTGATGATAATAAAAGTAATACGTATATTTATTATAGTTCTAGCGATAATAACTGCATAATGTGGCTAATAATGCACGTTATATTGCTAATAATATAAGTAATAAGTATAATTATTACAGTTCTAGCGATAATAACTGCATTATATGGGTAATAATGCATGTTATATTGATAATATCGGGAGTAATAAGTATAATTATTATAGTTCTAGCGATAATAATAGTAAAATATGGCTAATAGTGCATGTTATATTGATAATAATAAAAGTAATAAGTATATTTATTACAGTTCTATCGATAATAACTGCATAATATGGGTAATAATGCATGTTATATTGATGATAATAAAAGTAATACGTATATTTATTATAGTTCTAGCGATAATAACTGCACAATATGGGTAATAATGCATGTTATATTGATAATAATATAAGTAATACGTATAATTATTACAGTTCTAGCGATAAGGACTGCATTATATGGGTAATAATGCACGTTATATTGCTGATAATATAAGTAATAAGTATAATTATTACAGTTCTAGCGATAATACTAGTAAAATATGGCTTAGAGTGCCTGTTATATTGATAATAATAAAAGTAATAAGTAAATTTATTATACTTCTGTCGATAATAACTGCATTATATGGGTAATAATGCATGTTATATAGATAATAATATAAGTAATAAGTATAATTATTACAGTTCTAGCGATAATAACTCCATTATATGGGTAATAATGCACGTTATATTGCTGATAGTATAAGTAGTAAGTATAATTATTACAGTTCTAGCGATAATAACTGCATTATATGGGTAGTAATGCATGTTATATTGATAATATCGGGAGTAATAAGTATAATTATTATAGTTCTAGCGATAATAATAGTAAAATATGGCTAATAGTGCATGTTATATTGATAATAATAAAAGTAATAAGTATATTTATTATAGTTTTATCGATAATAACTGCATAATATGGGTAATAATGCATGTTATATTGATGATAATAAAAGTAATACGTATATTTATTATAGTTATAGCGATAATAACTGCATAATATCGGTAATAATGCATGTTATATTGATGATAATAAAAGTAGTAAGTATATTTATTATAGTTCTAGCGATTATAACTGCATAATATGGGTAATAATGCATGTTATATTGAGAATAATATAAGTAATAAGTATAATTATTACAGTTCTAGCGATAATAACTGCATTATATGGGTAATAATGCATGTTATATTGATAATGTCGGGAGTAATAAGTATAATTATTATAGTTCTAGCGATAATAATAGTAAAATATGGCTAATAGTGCATGTTATATTGATAATAATAAAAGTAATAAGTATATTTATTATAGTTCTAGCGATTATAACTGCATAATATGGGTAATAATGCATGTTATATTGAGAATAATATAAGTAATAAGTATAATTATTACAGTTCTAGCGATAATAACTCCATTATATGGGTAATAATGCACGTTATATTGCTAATAATATAAGTAATAAGTATAATTATTACAGTTCTAGCGATAATAACTGCATAATATGGGTAATAATGCATGTTATATTGATGATAATAAAAGTAATACGTATATTTATTATAGTTCTAGCGATAATAACTGCATTATATGGGTAATAATGCACGTTATATTGCTGACGATATAAGTAATAAGTAGAATTATTACAGTTCTAGCGATAATAACTGCATTATATGGGTAATAATGCATGTTATATTGATAATATCGGGAGTAATAAGTATAATTATTATAGTTCTAGCGATAATAATAGTAAAATATGGCTAATAGTGCATGTTATATTGATAATAATAAAAGTAATAAGTATATTTATTATAGTTCTATCGATAATAACTGCATAATATGGGTAATAATGCATGTTATATTGATGATAATAAAAGTAGTAAGTATATTTATTATAGTTCTAGCGATTATAACTGCATAATATGGGTAATAATGCATGTTATATTGAGAATAATATAAGTAATAAGTATAATTGTTACAGTTCTAGCGATAATAACTCCATTATATGGGTAATAATGCACGTTATATTGCTAATAATATAAGTAATAAGTATAATTATTACAGTTCTAGCGATAATAACTGCATTATATGGGTAATAATGCATGTTATATTGATAATGTCGGGAGTAATAAGTATAATTATTATAGTTCTAGCGATAATAATAGTAAAATATGGCTAATAGTGCATGTTATATTGATAATAATAAAAGTAATAAGTATATTTATTATAGTTCTAGCGATTATTACTGCATAATATGGGTAATAATGCATGTTATATTGAGAATAATATAAGTAATAAGTGTAATTATTACAGTTCTAGCGATAATAACTCCATTATATGGGTAATAATGCACGTTATATTGCTAATAATATAAGTAATAAGTATAATTATTACAGTTCTAGCGATAATAACTGCATAATATGGGTAATAATGCATGTTATATTGATGATAATAAAAGTAATACGTATATTTATTATAGTTCTAGCGATAATAACTGCATAATATGGGTAATAATGCATGTTATATTGATAATGTCGGGAGTAATAAGTATAATTATTATAGTTCTAGCGATAATAATAGTAAAATATGGCTAATAGTGCATGTTATATTGATAATAATAAAAGTAATAAGTATATTTATTATAGTTCTAGCGATTATTACTGCATAATATGGGTAATAATGCATGTTATATTGAGAATAATATAAGTAATAAGTGTAATTATTACAGTTCTAGCGATAATAACTCCATTATATGGGTAATAATGCACGTTATATTGCTAATAATATAAGTAATAAGTATAATTATTACAGTTCTAGCGATAATAACTGCATAATATGGGTAATAATGCATGTTATATTGATGATAATAAAAGTAATACGTATATTTATTATAGTTCTAGCGATAATAACTGCATAATATGGGTAATAATGCATGTTATATTGATAATAATATAAGTAATACGTATAATTATTACAGTTCTAGCGATAAGAACTGCATTATATGGGTAATAATGCACGTTATATTGCTGATAATATAAGTAATAAGTATAATTATTACAGTTCTAGCGATAATACTAGTAAAATATGGCTTAGAGTGCCTGTTATATTGATAATAATAAAAGTAATAAGTAAATTTATTATACTTCTGTCGATAATAACTGCATTATATGGGTAATAATGCATGTTATATAGATAATAATATAAGTAATAAGTATAATTATTACAGTTCTAGCGATAATAATTCCATTATATGGGTAATAATGCACGTTATATTGCTGATAGTATAAGTAGTAAGTATAATTATTACAGTTCTAGCGATAATAACTGCATTATATGGGTAGTAATGCATGTTATATTGATAATATCGGGAGTAATAAGTATAATTATTATAGTTCTAGCGATAATAATAGTAAAATATGGCTAATAGTGCATGTTATATTGATAATAATAAAAGTAATAAGTATATTTATTATAGTTCTATCGATAATAACTGCATAATATGGGTAATAATGCATGTTATATTGATAATATTGGGAGTAATAAGTATAATTATTATAGTTCTAGCTATAATAGCTGCATTATATGGGTAATAATGCATGTTATATTGATAATATCGGGAGTAATAAGTATAATTATTATAGTTCTAGCGATAATAACTGCATTATTGGGGTAATAATGCATGTTATATTGATAATATTGGGAGTAATAAGTATAATTATTATAGTTCTAGCGATAATAATAGTAAAATATGGCTAATAGTGCATGTTATATTGATAATAATAAAAGTACTAAGTATATTTATTATAGTTCTAGCGATTATAACTGCATAATATGGGTAATAATGCATGTTATATTGATAATAATATAAGTAATAAGTATAATTATTACAGTTCTAGCGATAATAACTGCATAATATGGGTAATAATGCATGTTATATTGATGATAATAAAAGTAATACGTATATTTATTATAGTTCTAGCGATAATAACTGCATAATATGGGTAATAATGCATGTTATATTGATGATAATAAAAGTAGTAAGTATATTTATTATAGTTCTAGCGATTATAACTGCATAATATGGGTAATAATGCATGTTATATTGATAATCATATAAGTAATAAGTATAATTATTACAGTTCTATCGATAATAACTGCATAATATGGGTAATAATGCATGTTGTATTGATGATAATAAAAGTAATACGTATATTTATTATAGTTCTATCGATAATAACTGCATAATATGGGTAGTAATGCATGTTATATTGATGATAATAAAAGTAGTAAGTATACTTATTATAGTTCTAGCGATAATAACTGCATAATATGGGTAATAATGCATGTTATATTGATGATAATAAAAGTAATACGTATATTTATTATAGTTCTAGCGATAATAACTGCATAATGTGGCTAATAATGCACGTTATATTGCTAATAATATAAGTAATAAGTATAATTATTACAGTTCTAGCGATAATAACTGCATTATATGGGTAATAATGCATGTTATATTGATAATATCGGGAGTAATAAGTATAATTATTATAGTTCTAGCGATAATAATAGTAAAATATGGCTAATAGTGCATGTTATATTGATAATAATAAAAGTAATAAGTATATTTATTACAGTTCTATCGATAATAACTGCATAATATGGGTAATAATGCATGTTATATTGATGATAATAAAAGTAATACGTATATTTATTATAGTTCTAGCGATAATAACTGCATAATATGGGTAATAATGCATGTTATATTGATAATAATATAAGTAATACGTATAATTATTACAGTTCTAGCGATAAGAACTGCATTATATGGGTAATAATGCACGTTATATTGCTGATAATATAAGTAATAAGTATAATTATTACAGTTCTAGCGATAATACTAGTAAAATATGGCTTAGAGTGCCTGTTATATTGATAATAATAAAAGTAATAAGTAAATTTATTATACTTCTGTCGATAATAACTGCATTATATGGGTAATAATGCATGTTATATAGATAATAATATAAGTAATAAGTATAATTATTACAGTTCTAGCGATAATAACTCCATTATATGGGTAATAATGCACGTTATATTGCTGATAGTATAAGTAGTAAGTATAATTATTACAGTTCTAGCGATAATAACTGCATTATATGGGTAGTAATGCATGTTATATTGATAATATCGGGAGTAATAAGTATAATTATTATAGTTCTAGCGATAATAATAGTAAAATATGGCTAATAGTGCATGTTATATTGATAATAATAAAAGTAATAAGTATAGTTATTATAGTTCTATCGATAATAACTGCATAATATGGGTAATAATGCATGTTATATTGATGATAATAAAAGTAATACGTATATTTATTATAGTTATAGCGATAATAACTGCATAATATCGGTAATAATGCATGTTATATTGATGATAATAAAAGTAGTAAGTATATTTATTATAGTTCTAGCGATTATAACTGCATAATATGGGTAATAATGCATGTTATATTGAGAATAATATAAGTAATAAGTATAATTATTACAGTTCTAGCGATAATAACTGCATTATATGGGTAATAATGCATGTTATATTGATAATGTCGGGAGTAATAAGTATAATTATTATAGTTCTAGCGATAATAATAGTAAAATATGGCTAATAGTGCATGTTATATTGATAATAATAAAAGTAATAAGTATATTTATTATAGTTCTAGCGATTATAACTGCATAATATGGGTAATAATGCATGTTATATTGAGAATAATATAAGTAATAAGTATAATTATTACAGTTCTAGCGATAATAACTCCATTATATGGGTAATAATGCACGTTGTATTGCTAATAATATAAGTAATAAGTATAATTATTACAGTTCTAGCGATAATAACTGCATAATATGGGTAATAATGCATGTTATATTGATGATAATAAAAGTAATACGTATATTTATTATAGTTCTAGCGATAATAACTGCATTATATGGGTAATAATGCACGTTATATTGCTGACGATATAAGTAATAAGTAGAATTATTACAGTTCTAGCGATAATAACTGCATTATATGGGTAATAATGCATGTTATATTGATAATATCGGGAGTAATAAGTATAATTATTATAGTTCTAGCGATAATAGTAGTAAAATATGGCTAATAGTGCATGTTATATTGATAATAATAAAAGTAATAAGTATATTTATTATAGTTCTATCGATAATAACTGCATAATATGGGTAATAATGCATGTTATATTGATGATAATAAAAGTAGTAAGTATATTTATTATAGTTCTAGCGATTATAACTGCATAATATGGGTAATAATGCATGTTATATTGAGAATAATATAAGTAATAAGTATAATTGTTACAGTTCTAGCGATAATAACTCCATTATATGGGTAATAATGCACGTTATATTGCTAATAATATAAGTAATAAGTATAATTATTACAGTTCTAGCGATAATAACTGCATAATATGGGTAATAATGCATGTTATATTGATGATAATAAAAGTAATACGTATATTTATTATAGTTCTAGCGATAATAACTGCATTATATGGGTAATAATGCACGTTATATTGCTGACAATATAAGTAATAAGTAGAATTATTACAGTTCTATCGATAATAACTGCATTATATGGGTAATAATGCATGTTATATTGATAATATCGGGAGTAATAAGTATAATTAATATAGTTCTAGCGATAGTAATAGTAAAATATGGCTAATAGTGCATGTTATATTGATAATAATAAAGGTAATAAGTATATTTATTATAGTTCTATCGATAATAACTGCATAATATGGGTAATAATGCATGTTATATTGATGATAATAAAAGTAGTAAGTATATTTATTATAGTTCTAGCGATTATAACTGCATAATATGGGTAATAATGCATGTTATATTGAGAATAATATAAGTAATAAGTATAATTATTACAGTTCTAGCGATAATAACTGCATAATATGGGTAATAATGCATGTTATATTGATAATAATATAAGTAATAAGTATAATTATTACAGTTCTATCGATAATAACTGCATAATATGGGTAATAATGCATGTTGTATTGATGATAATAAAAGTAATACGTATATTTATTATAGTTCTATCGATAATAACTGCATAATATGGGTAATAATGCATGTTATATTGATGATAATAAAAGTAATACGTATATTTATTATAGTTCTAGCGATAATAACTGCATAATGTGGCTAATAATGCACGTTATATTGCTAATAATATAAGTAATAAGTATAATTATTACAGTTCTAGCGATAATAACTGCATTATATGGGTAATAATGCATGTTATATTGATAATATCGGGAGTAATAAGTATAATTATTATAGTTCTAGCGATAATAATAGTAAAATATGGCTAATAGTGCATGTTATATTGATAATAATAAAAGTAATAAGTATATTTATTACAGTTCTATCGATAATAACTGCATAATATGGGTAATAATGCATGTTATATTGATGATAATAAAAGTAATACGTATATTTATTATAGTTCTAGCGATAATAACTGCATAATATGGGTAATAATGCATGTTATATTGATAATAATATAAGTAATACGTATAATTATTACAGTTCTAGCGATAAGAACTGCATTATATGGGTAATAATGCACGTTATATTGCTGATAATATAAGTAATAAGTATAATTATTACAGTTCTAGCGATAATACTAGTAAAATATGGCTTAGAGTGCCTGTTATATTGATAATAATAAAAGTAATAAGTAAATTTATTATACTTCTGTCGATAATAACTGCATTATATGGGTAATAATGCATGTTATATAGATAATAATATAAGTAATAAGTATAATTATTACAGTTCTAGCGATAATAACTCCATTATATGGGTAATAATGCACGTTATATTGCTGATAGTATAAGTAGTAAGTATAATTATTACAGTTCTAGCGATAATAACTGCATTATATGGGTAGTAATGCATGTTATATTGATAATATCGGGAGTAATAAGTATAATTATTATAGTTCTAGCGATAATAATAGTAAAATATGGCTAATAGTGCACGTTATATTGATAATAATAAAAGTAATAAGTATATTTATTATAGTTCTATCGATAATAACTGCATAATATGGGTAATAATGCATGTTATATTGATAATATTGGGAGTAATAAGTATAATTATTATAGTTCTAGCTATAATAACTGCATTATATGGGTAATAATGCATGTTATATTGATAATATCGGGAGTAATAAGTATAATTATTATAGTTCTAGCGATAATAACTGCATTATTGGGGTAATAATGCATGTTATATTGATAATATTGGGAGTAATAAGTATAATTATTATAGTTCTAGCGATAATAATAGTAAAATATGGCTAATAGTGCATGTTATATTGATAATAATAAAAGTACTAAGTATATTTATTATAGTTTTAGCGATTATAACTGCATAATATGGGTAATAATGCATGTTATATTGATAATAATATAAGTAATAAGTATAATTATTACAGTTCTAGCGATAATAACTGCATAATATGGGTAATAATGCATGTTATATTGATGATAATAAAAGTAATACGTATATTTATTATAGTTCTAGCGATAATAACTGCATAATATGGGTAATAATGCATGTTATATTGATGATAATAAAAGTAGTAAGTATATTTATTATAGTTCTAGCGATTATAACTGCATAATATGGGTAATAATGCATGTTATATTGAGAATAATATAAGTAATAAGTATAATTATTACAGTTCTAGCGATAATAACTGCATAATATGGGTAATAATGCATGGCATATTGATAATCATATAAGTAATAAGTATAATTATTACAGTTCTATCGATAATAACTGCATAATATGGGTAATAATGCATGTTGTATTGATGATAATAAAAGTAATACGTATATTTATTATAGTTCTATCGATAATAACTGCATAATATGGGTAGTAATGCATGTTATATTGATGATAATAAAAGTAGTAAGTATACTTATTATAGTTCTAGCGATAATAACTGCATAATATGGGTAATAATGCATGTTATATTGATGATAATAAAAGTAATACGTATATTTATTATAGTTCTAGCGATAATAACTGCATAATGTGGCTAATAATGCACGTTATATTGCTAATAATATAAGTAATAAGTATAATTATTACAGTTCTAGCGATAATAACTGCATTATATGGGTAATAATGCATGTTATATTGATAATATCGGGAGTAATAAGTATAATTATTATAGTTCTAGCGATAATAATAGTAAAATATGGCTAATAGTGCATGTTATATTGATAATAATAAAAGTAATAAGTATATTTATTACAGTTCTATCGATAATAACTGCATAATATGGGTAATAATGCATGTTATATTGATGATAATAAAAGTAATACGTATATTTATTATAGTTCTAGCGATAATAACTGCATAATATGGGTAATAATGCATGTTATATTGATAATAATATAAGTAATACGTATAATTATTACAGTTCTAGCGATAAGAACTGCATTATATGGGTAATAATGCACGTTATATTGCTGATAATATAAGTAATAAGTATAATTATTACAGTTCTAGCGATAATACTAGTAAAATATGGCTTAGAGTGACTGTTATATTGATAATAATAAAAGTAATAAGTAAATTTATTATACTTCTGTCGATAATAACTGCATTATATGGGTAATAATGCATGTTATATAGATAATAATATAAGTAATAAGTATAATTATTACAGTTCTAGCGATAATAACTCCATTATATGGGTAATAATGCACGTTATATTGCTGATAGTATAAGTAGTAAGTATAATTATTACAGTTCTAGCGATAATAACTGCATTATATGGGTAGTAATGCATGTTATATTGATAATATCGGGAGTAATAAGTATAATTATTATAGTTCTAGCGATAATAATAGTAAAATATGGCTAATAGTGCATGTTATATTGATAATAATAAAAGTAATAAGTATATTTATTATAGTTCTATCGATAATAACTGCATAATATGGGTAATAATGCATGTTATATTGATGATAATAAAAGTAATACGTATATTTATTATAGTTATAGCGATAATATCTGCATAATATCGGTAATAATGCATGTTATATTGATGATAATAAAAGTAGTAAGTATATTTATTATAGTTCTAGCGATTATAACTGCATAATATGGGTAATAATGCATGTTATATTGAGAATAATATAAGTAATAAGTATAATTATTACAGTTCTAGCGATAATAACTGCATTATATGGGTAATAATGCATGTTATATTGATAATGTCGGGAGTAATAAGTATAATTATTATAGTTCTAGCGATAATAATAGTAAAATATGGCTAATAGTGCATGTTATATTGATAATAATAAAAGTAATAAGTATATTTATTATAGTTCTAGCGATTATAACTGCATAATATGGGTAATAATGCATGTTATATTGAGAATAATATAAGTAATAAGTATAATTATTACAGTTCTAGCGATAATAACTCGATTATATGGGTAATAATGCACGTTATATTGCTAATAATATAAGTAATAAGTATAATTATTACAGTTCTAGCGATAATAACTGCATAATATGGGTAATAATGCATGTTATATTGATGATAATAAAAGTAATACGTATATTTATTATAGTTCTAGCGATAATAACTGCATTATATGGGTAATAATGCACGTTATATTGCTGACGATATAAGTAATAAGTAGAATTATTACAGTTCTAGCGATAATAACTGCATTATATGGGTAATAATGCATGTTATATTGATAATATCGGGAGTAATAAGTATAATTATTATAGTTCTAGCGATAATAATAGTAAAATATGGCTAATAGTGCATGTTATATTGATAATAATAAAAGTAATAAGTATATTTATTATAGTTCTATCGATAATAACTGCATAATATGGGTAATAATGCATGTTATATTGATGATAATAAAAGTAGTAAGTATATTTATTATAGTTCTAGCGATTATAACTGCATAATATGGGTAATAATGCATGTTATATTGAGAATAATATAAGTAATAAGTATAATTGTTACAGTTCTAGCGATAATAACTCCATTATATGGGTAATAATGCACGTTATATTGCTAATAATATAAGTAATAAGTATAATTATTACAGTTCTAGCGATAATAACTGCATTATATGGGTAATAATGCATGTTATATTGATAATGTCGGGAGTAATAAGTATAATTATTATAGTTCTAGCGATAATAATAGTAAAATATGGCTAATAGTGCATGTTATATTGATAATAATAAAAGTAATAAGTATATTTATTATAGTTCTAGCGATTATTACTGCATAATATGGGTAATAATGCATGTTATATTGAGAATAATATAAGTAATAAGTGTAATTATTACAGTTCTAGCGATAATAACTCCATTATATGGGTAATAATGCACGTTATATTGCTAATAATATAAGTAATAAGTATAATTATTACAGTTCTAGCGATAATAACTGCATAATATGGGTAATAATGCATGTTATATTGATGATAATAAAAGTAATACGTATATTTATTATAGTTCTAGCGATAATAACTGCATTATATGGGTAATAATGCACGTTATATTGCTGACAATATAAGTAATAAGTAGAATTATTACAGTTCTATCGATAATAACTGCATTATATGGGTAATAATGCATGTTATATTGATAATATCGGGAGTAATAAGTATAATTAATATAGTTCTAGCGATAGTAATAGTAAAATATGGCTAATAGTGCATGTTATATTGATAATAATAAAAGTAATAAGTATATTTATTATAGTTCTATCGATAATAACTGCATAATATGGGTAATAATGCATGTTATATTGATGATAATAAAAGTAGTAAGTATATTTATTATAGTTCTAGCGATTATAACTGCATAATATGGGTAATAATGCATGTTATATTGAGAATAATATAAGTAATAAGTATAATTATTACAGTTCTAGCGATAATAACTGCATAATATGGGTAATAATGCATGTTATATTGATAATAATATAAGTAATAAGTATAATTATTACAGTTCTATCGATAATAACTGCATAATATGGGTAATAATGCATGTTATATTGATGATAATAAAAGTAATACGTATATTTATTATAGTTCTAGCGATAATAACTGCATAATGTGGCTAATAATGCACGTTATATTGCTAATAATATAAGTAATAAGTATAATTATTACAGTTCTAGCGATAATAACTGCATTATATGGGTAATAATGCATGTTATATTGATAATATCGGGAGTAATAAGTATAATTATTATAGTTCTAGCGATAATAATAGTAAAATATGGCTAATAGTGCATGTTATATTGATAATAATAAAAGTAATAAGTATATTTATTACAGTTCTATCGATAATAACTGCATAATATGGGTAATAATGCATGTTATATTGATGATAATAAAAGTAATACGTATATTTATTATAGTTCTAGCGATAATAACTGCATAATATGGGTAATAATGCATGTTATATTGATAATAATATAAGTAATACGTATAATTATTACAGTTCTAGCGATAAGAACTGCATTATATGGGTAATAATGCACGTTATATTGCTGATAATATAAGTAATAAGTATAATTATTACAGTTCTAGCGATAATACTAGTAAAATATGGCTTAGAGTGCCTGTTATATTGATAATAATAAAAGTAATAAGTAAATTTATTATACTTCTGTCGATAATAACTGCATTATATGGGTAATAATGCATGTTATATAGATAATAATATAAGTAATAAGTATAATTATTACAGTTCTAGCGATAATAACTCCATTATATGGGTAATAATGCACGTTATATTGCTGATAGTATAAGTAGTAAGTATAATTATTACAGTTCTAGCGATAATAACTGCATTATATGGGTAGTAATGCATGTTATATTGATAATATCGGGAGTAATAAGTATAATTATTATAGTTCTAGCGATAATAATAGTAAAATATGGCTAATAGTGCATGTTATATTGATAATAATAAAAGTAATAAGTATATTTATTATAGTTCTATCGATAATAACTGCATAATATGGGTAATAATGCATGTTATATTGATAATATTGGGAGTAATAAGTATAATTATTATAGTTCTAGCTATAATAACTGCATTATATGGGTAATAATGCATGTTATATTGATAATATCGGGAGTAATAAGTATAATTATTATAGTTCTAGCGATAATAACTGCATTATTGGGGTAATAATGCATGTTATATTGATAATATTGGGAGTAATAAGTATAATTATTATAGTTCTAGCGATAATAATAGTAAAATATGGCTAATAGTGCATGTTATATTGATAATAATAAAAGTACTAAGTATATTTATTATAGTTTTAGCGATTATAACTGCATAATATGGGTAATAATGCATGTTATATTGATAATAATATAAGTAATAAGTATAATTATTACAGTTCTAGCGATAATAACTGCATTATATGGGTAATAATGCATGTTATATTGATAATATCGGGAGTAATAAGTATAATTATTATAGTTCTAGCGATAATAATAGTAAAATATGGCTAATAGTGCATGTTATATTGATAATAATAAAAGTAATAAGTATATTTATTACAGTTCTATCGATAATAACTGCATAATATGGGTAATAATGCATGTTATATTGATAATAATATAAGTAATAAGTATAATTATTACAGTTCTAGCGATAAGAACTGCATTATATGGGTAATAATGCACGTTATATTGCTGATAATATAAGTAATAAGTATAATTATTACAGTTCTAGCGATAATAACTGCATTATATGGGTAATAATGCATGTTATATTGATAATATCGGGAGTAATAAGTATAATTATTATAGTTCTAGCGATAATAATAGTAAAATATGGCTAATAGTGCATGTTATATTGATAATAATAAAAGTAATAAGTATATTTATTATAGTTCTATCGATAATAACTGCATAATATGGGTAATAATGCATGTTATATTGATGATAATAAAAGTAGTAAGTATATTTATTATAGTTCTAACGATTATAACTGCATAATATGGGTAATAATGCATGTTATATTGAGAATAATATAAGTAATAAGTATAATTATTACAGTTCTAGCGATAATAACTGCATTATATGGGTAATAATGCATGTTATATTGATAATATCGGGAGTAATAAGTATAATTATTATAGTTCTAGCGATAATAATAGTAAAATATGGCTAATAGTGCATGTTATATTGATAATAATAAAAGTAATAAGTATATTTATTACAGTTCTATCGATAATAACTGCATAATATGGGTAATAATGCATGTTATATTGATGATAATAAAAGTAATACGTATATTTATTATAGTTCTAGCGATAATAACTGCTTAATATGGGTAATAATGCATGTTATATTGATAATAATATAAGTAATAAGTATAATTATTACAGTTCCAGCGATAAGAACTGCATTATATGAGTAATAAGGCACGTTATATTGCTGATAATATAAGTAATAAGTATAATTATTACAGTTCTAGCGATAATAACTGCATTATATGGGTAATAATGCATGTTATATTGATAATATCGGGAGTAATAAGTATAATTATTATAGTTCTAGCGATAATAATAGTAAAATATGGCTAATAGTGCATGTTATATTGATAATAATAAAAGTAATAAGTATATTTATTACAGTTCTATCGATAATAACTGCATAATATGGGTAATAATGCATGTTATATTGATGATAATAAAAGTAGTAAGTATGTTTATTATAGTTCTAGCGATTATAACTGCATAATATGGGTAATAATGCATGTTATATTGAGAATAATATAAGTAATAAGTATAATTATTACAGTTCTAGCGATAATAACTGCATTATATGGGTAATAATGCATGTTATATTGATAATATTGGCAGTAATAAGTATAATTATTATAGTTCTAGCTATAATAACTGCATTATATGGGTAATAATGCATATTATATTGATAATATCGGGAGTAATAAGTATAATTATTATAGTTCTAGCGATAATAATTGCATTATTGGGGTAATAATGCATGTTATATTGATAATATTGGGAGTAATAAGTATAATTATTATAGTTCTAGCGATAATAATAGTAAAATATGGCTAATAGTGCATGCTATATTGATAATAATAAAAGTACTAAGTATATTTATTATAGTTCTAGCGATTATAACTGCATAATATGGGTAATAATGCATGTTATATTGATAACAATATAAGTAATAAGTATAATTATTACAGTTCTAGCGATAATAACTGCATTATATGGGTAATAATGCATGTCATATTGATAATATCGGGAGTAATAAGTATAATTATTATAGTTCTAGCGATAATAATAGTAAAATATGGCTAATAGTGCATGTTATATTGATAATAATAAAAGTAATAAGTATATTTATTACAGTTCTATCGATAATAACTGCATAATATGGGTAATAATGCATGTTATATTGATAATAATATAAGTAATAAGTATAATTATTACAGTTCTAGCGATAAGAACTGCATTATATGGGTAATAATGCACGTTATATTGCTGATAATATAAGTAATAAGTATAATTATTACAGTTCTAGCGATAATAACTGCATTATATGGGTAATAATGCATGTTATATTGATAATATCGGGAGTAATAAGTATAATTATTATAGTTCTAGCGATAATAATAGTAAAATATGGCTAATAGTGCATGTTATATTGATAATAATAAAAGTAATAAGTATATTTATTATAGTTCTATCGATAATAACTGCATAATATGGGTAATAATGCATGTTATATTGATGATAATAAAAGTAGTAAGTATATTTATTATAGTTCTAACGATTATAACTGCATAATATGGGTAATAATGCATGTTATATTGATAATAATAAAAGTAATAAGTATATTTATTACAGTTCTATCGATAATAACTGCATAATATGGGTAATAATGCACGTTATATTGCTGATAGTATAAGTAGTAAGTATAATTATTACAGTTCTAGCGATAATAACTGCATTATATGGGTAGTAATGCATGTTATATTGATAATATCGGGAGTAATAAGTATAATTATTATAGTTCTAGCGATAATAATAGTAAAATATGGCTAATAGTGCATGTTATATTGATAATAATAAAAGTAATAAGTATATTTATTATAGTTCTATCGATAATAACTGCATAATATGGGTAATAATGCATGTTATATTGATGATAATAAAAGTAATACGTATATTTATTATAGTTATAGCGATAATAACTGCATAATATCGGTAATAATGCATGTTATATTGATGATAATAAAAGTAGTAAGTATATTTATTATAGTTCTAGCGATTATAACTGCATAATATGGGTAATAATGCATGTTATATTGAGAATAATATAAGTAATAAGTATAATTATTACAGTTCTAGCGATAATAACTGCATTATATGGGTAATAATGCATGTTATATTGATAATAATATAAGTAATAAGTATAATTATTACAGTTCTAGCGATAAGAACTGCATTATATGGGTAATAATGCACGTTATATTGCTGATAATATAAGTAATAAGTATAATTATTACAGTTCTAGCGATAATAACTGCATTATATGGGTAATAATGCATGTTATATTGATAATATCGGGAGTAATAAGTATAATTATTATAGTTCTAGCGATAATAATAGTAAAATATGGCTAATAGTGCATGTTATATTGATAATAATAAAAGTAATAAGTATATTTATTACAGTTCTATCGATAATAACTGCATAATATGGGTAATAATGCATGTTATATTGATAATAATATAAGTAATAAGTATAATTATTACAGTTCTAGCGATAAGAACTGCATTATATGGGTAATAATGCACGTTATATTGCTAATAATATAAGTAATAAGTATAATTATTACAGTTCTAGCGATAATAACTGCATAATATGGGTAATAATGCATGTTATATTGATGATAATAAAAGTAATACGTATATTTATTATAGTTCTAGCGATAATAACTGCATTATATGGGTAATAATGCACGTTATATTGCTGACAATATAAGTAATAAGTAGAATTATTACAGTTCTATCGATAATAACTGCATTATATGGGTAATAATGCATGTTATATTGATAATATCGGGAGTAATAAGTATAATTAATATAGTTCTAGCGATAGTAATAGTAAAATATGGCTAATAGTGCATGTTATATTGATAATAATAAAAGTAATAAGTATATTTATTATAGTTCTATCGATAATAACTGCATAATATGGGTAATAATGCATGTTATATTGATGATAATAAAAGTAGTAAGTATATTTATTATAGTTCTAGCGATTACAACTGCATAATATGGGTAATAATGCATGTTATATTGAGAATAATATAAGTAATAAGTATAATTATTACAGTTCTAGCGATAATAACTGCATAATATGGGTAATAATGCATGTTATATTGATAATAATATAAGTAATAAGTATAATTATTACAGTTCTATCGATAATAACTGCATAATATGGGTAATAATGCATGTTGTATTGATGATAGTAAAAGTAATACGTATATTTATTATAGTTCTATCGATAATAACTGCATAATATGGGTAGTAATGCATGTTATATTGATGATAATAAAAGTAGTAAGTATACTTATTATAGTTCTAGCGATAATAACTGCATAATATGGGTAATAATGCATGTTATATTGATGATAATAAAAGTAATACGTATATTTATTATAGTTCTAGCGATAATAACTGCATAATGTGGCTAATAATGCACGTTATATTGCTAATAATATAAGTAATAAGTATAATTATTACAGTTCTAGCGATAATAACTGCATTATATGGGTAATAATGCATGTTATATTGATAATATCGGGAGTAATAAGTATAATTATTATAGTTCTAGCGATAATAATAGTAAAATATGCCTAATAGTGCATGTTATATTGATAATAATAAAAGTAATAAGTATATTTATTACAGTTCTATCGATAATAACTGCATAATATGGGTAATAATGCATGTTATATTGATGATAATAAAAGTAATACGTATATTTATTATAGTTCTAGCGATAATAACTGCATAATATGGGTAATAATGCATGTTATATTGATAATAATATAAGTAATACGTATAATTATTACAGTTCTAGCGATAAGAACTGCATTATATGGGTAATAATGCACGTTATATTGCTGATAATATAAGTAATAAGTATAATTATTACAGTTCTAGCGATAATACTAGTAAAATATGGCTTAGAGTGCCTGTTATATTGATAATAATAAAAGTAATAAGTAAATTTATTATACTTCTGTCGATAATAACTGCATTATATGGGTAATAATGCATGTTATATAGATAATAATATAAGTAATAAGTATAATTATTACAGTTCTAGCGATAATAACTCCATTATATGGGTAATAATGCACGTTATATTGCTGATAGTATAAGTAGTAAGTATAATTATTACAGTTCTAGCGATAATAACTGCATTATATGGGTAGTAATGCATGTTATATTGATAATATCGGGAGTAATAAGTATAATTATTATAGTTCTAGCGATAATAATAGTAAAATATGGCTAATAGTGCATGTTATATTGATAATAATAAAAGTAATAAGTATATTTATTATAGTTCTATGGATAATAACTGCATAATATGGGTAATAATGCATGTTATATTGATAATATTGGGAGTAATAAGTATAATTATTATAGTTCTAGCTATAATAACTGCATTATATGGGTAATAATGCATGTTATATTGATAATATCGGGAGTAATAAGTATAATTATTATAGTTCTAGCGATAATAACTGCATTATTGGGGTAATAATGCATGTTATATTGATAATATTGGGAGTAATAAGTATAATTATTATAGTTCTAGCGATAATAATAGTAAAATATGGCTAATAGTGCATGTTATATTGATAATAATAAAAGTACTAAGTATATTTATTATAGTTTTAGCGATTATAACTGCATAATATGGGTAATAATGCATGTTATATTGATAATAATATAAGTAATAAGTATAATTATTACAGTTCTAGCGATAATAACTGCATTATATGGGTAATAATGCATGTTATATTGATAATATCGGGAGTAATAAGTATAATTATTATAGTTCTAGCGATAATAATAGTAAAATATGGCTAATAGTGCATGTTATATTGATAATAATAAAAGTAATAAGTATATTTATTACAGTTCTATCGATAATAACTGCATAATATGGGTAATAATGCATGTTATATTGATAATAATATAAGTAATAAGTATAATTATTACAGTTCTATCGATAATAACTGCATAATATGGGTAATAATGCATGTTATATTGATAATAATATAAGTAATAAGTATAATTATTACAGTTCTAGCGATAAGAACTGCATTATATGGGTAATAATGCACGTTATATTGCTGACAATATAAGTAATAAGTAGAATTATTACAGTTCTATCGATAATAACTGCATTATATGGGTAATAATGCATGTTATATTGATAATATCGGGAGTAATAAGTATAATTAATATAGTTCTAGCGATAGTAATAGTAAAATATGGCTAATAGTGCATGTTATATTGATAATAATAAAAGTAATAAGTATATTTATGTAGGAATAGATTTATAGAACTATTCTTTATTTAACTAAAAGTGCACAAAATTAACAAGAACACAAAAACACAATAACACAATAACCGTAATCGTAAACGTAAAAATCAATTTGTAATTCGCGGCGGTTTTTCATACGTCTAAATCGTTTCGTTTCCGTAACTAAACTAACAACGTTTTTTCCTAACGCTAGCAACTACTTCCGCTCAGCATTTCACACTGTTCCTTTCATAAATCGTCATTCACACTTGCGGTCATACATACAATTTAACAACTAACAACAAACTATACAAACATAAAATACACTCACTCCCACACTGACTAAACAAACATAAAATACACTCACTCCCACACTCGGCCATCCTAAAATACATATGTCCTCAGATGTAATTTAATTCTCCACTTCAATCTCCTCTCCATCTTCTTCTTCACTTTCATCACAACCCTCAATCCACGGTTTCATGTGATCTGCTGAGGTTGAAGTTTGATGTGGACCCTCATGTTCACCAACCTTAACCACTAAGTAACGATCATTGCGCAAAACTCGAGAAACTTCATACGGACCAAGATATTTACTAGAAAACTTAAGTCCGGAACCAAACTGAGTCCGTTGTATTGAAACAAGATCACCCTCCTGATAAACTTTAGCTCTTTTGCGCCGTTTGTCATACTGTTTACGATTTTCTTGCTGAATTCGAAGCAAGCTCTCTCTTGCACGCTGACGAATCTCGTCCCGATCCGCCTGAAACATTTGTCTTAACTCAGTTTCAATCAATTGTTTAACTTCCGGATCATCCTTGAGATGCATTCGCGTGCCAAATAATAAAGTAAAGGGTGGCACTCCTGTGCTACGATGAGGTGTGGCATTCAGATATTGTTGCGTTTTAGAAAGATATTTGTACCACTCAGCAGGATTCGGTGCAGACATTTTCGCTATCAGTGGTATCAACGTCCGATTCACACGTTCCACTTGTCCATTACCCCGCGGAACGCCTGTAGTAATAAGTACATGCTCAATGCCTTGATCTTTACAATAATCCTCAAAGGCTCGAGATGTAAAAGCAGTGCCCCGATCAGAGATTATACGACGAGGATTACCAAAGATGGTTGCCAGTTTTTGAAGTCGATCCAAAACTTCTGCCGAGTCTGTCGTTTTCGTGGCATAAACCCATACAAACTTCGAAAAAGCGTCTACTACCACGAAAAGGTGATGATAACGTTTATGTGTAGAAGGAAGAGGGCCTAGATGATCTATATGAAAAGTATCAAGTGGTCGATCTCCTTTCTCTATAGCATGAAGCAATCCCTCTTGACGTCCTCTCTTCCGCTCCGCAAGAATACAATCCACACAATTTCGAACCACCTTTTCAACCTTTTCTCGCATGCCAGTAAACCAATAATCACGTTGAACTAAAACCTCAGTCTTCGCCGTTGAGAAGTGCCCCTGTTCATGTGCTCTACGCACGACCTGCATTTGCATACTTTTAGGAACCACAATCCGCCAATCATTATTTACTTCTCTCAAAAGAAGTCCTCGCTTCAGAACATAACCATTCACACCTCGTTTATTCACACAATCAATTATTTTCTTAAGATCTTTATCACACTCTTGCGCCCTACGAATACGCGCAAGAACGCTATCCTCACTCTCAATCGCTAGACATGTCGATACAGGATTACGACTAAGTGCATCAACATGTCTCATTGAATTCCCAGGACGATGCTCTATCGTATAATCAAATTCTTCAAGAAGCAACGCCCAACGCGCTACCCGAACGCAAAGGTCTCTTTTTTTCATAGTCAACGCAAATGCCCGACAATCAGTGACCAACTTAAACGGAATACCCAGCAAATATACTCTAAATTTTCTCAATGCCCTTATAACCGCCAAAACCTCCAATTCGTAACTGGGGTATCGTTGTTCTGCTGTTGTTGTCTTTCCGCTTGCATAATAAACCGGATGCAAAGCTCCGTCCTCGCTATCACGTTGCAAAAGTATCGCCCCATAACCAAACATGGACGCATCTGTGTGTAGCTCTGTCTCACGTTCAGGCCGATAAATCCGCAAAACTGGCTTTTCAAGTAAAGCTTCCTTGAGCAATCGAAATGCATTCTGCTGTTCCGGCCCAAATTGGAACGGAACATTGGCCTTTAACAAGTGCGTGAGCGGTCGCGCTATTGCAGAATAACCTGCCACAAATTTCCGAAAATATCCTGAAAGACCAAGGAAACTTTGAACTTGTTTTAACGTTGTTGGAGTCGGAAAATTAGCTACAGCCTTAGTCTTGTCCTCAGAAGGACGAATCGTACCTCCTTCCACCACGTGACCAAGATATTCTACCCGTGTCTTCAAAAATTCACACTTAGACCAATTTATAATTAAACCGCACTCAGCAGCCCGTTTGAGAACTCTCTTTAATCGTTCAATACCGCTCTCAAAATCTACTGCGGGTATAACTAGATCGTCAATATACGTGAGAACAATTTTTTCTGCAATAAGATTTCTAAAAGCTACATTTACAAATCTTTGAAAGACAGCGGGCGAATTACACAGACCAAACGGTACTTTCAGAAATTCATATTGGCCATCAGGCACAATAAAAGATGTATATTTACGACTCTCCGGCTCAACTGTAACATGAAAAAACGCATTTCGCAAGTCCAATGTACTATATACAACCGCATCTCGAAGAAGATCCAGTTGATCTTCGATCAGTGGAAGAGGGTAACGATCTCGAACAATTTTAGCATTTAATTGACGAAAATCTACACACAGACGCGCAGTACCATTTTTCTTCTTTACAAGAACTATTGGACTTGCATACTCTGAAAGAGACGGTTGGGCTATACCATCGCGAATCCACTCATCAATTTGACGATTAACCAGTTCCCTTTCAGAAGGAGACAATCTCCTCGGACGCTGGTAAACTGGTTCATTATCCTTAAGAACTATTGTCATTGAAACGCCTACATCATAACTCCTATCTGGTTTATAATCGCGAACAGCTACTTCGACTTCCTCTCGTAATTTCGCGTTTTCAATATACGATAGATCAATCTCATTTGTACTCGCATTCTTTTCACCAGTATGATCGTGTTCATGATGGATGAACATGATATCGGGCGTACTCTCCTGCGTGTTTGATTGTTTAATCAATGTCATCTCTCCGTTTTTAACGGTCCATTCAGCTGTGTCAATGAAGTCAAAACCGAGAAGTACTCCGAAATCTAAAATCTCATCCTTCACGACACGTAACGTAACCTTGCGAATCTCGTCATCTACCAAAATTTCCACGTTAAATTTACCCAGTGTACAATACTCTTCTGAACCTAATCCCCGCAGACGCACTTTTTCAATTTCCAACGGCGGCGCTCCTATATCGCGGTACACATTTTCTCGAATCAAAGATATATCACTCCCCGTATCCAAAATAGCAACCACTGCACATCCGTTCACGCGTATATCTTTTCGATATTTTCTCTCCGACGAAACCGCGACAGCGAGGACGTTTTTAGCGGACAACTTTTTTGCCGGGCAATCGCGAGAAATATGACCATATTCATTACAATAAAAGCACTTACGACCTTTGTCTCGAGCAGGACATTTCGGCGTTGCATGTCCCCGTTCGCCGCAATTAGTACATCTCCCCGTTAAGCTACTCGACGATGGATCCACAGCTCTCGATGATCCCGCCGCTCTTGATCCTTCTGCTCTTGATGGACCCGCAACTCTTGATCCTTCTCCCTTGAACACCGTTGATGCTGCTGATCTTGTCCGGAGCATGATGCCACCAAACGCCTCCAATATATCAGCATTCGTCTTAAATCGGTGCAAACGTGCCTGATCCTGGAGAAAAGGATCGGGAATTCCATCGATGATACAATCCATTAGTTCCCCTTGATCAATGGAAATGTGGTTTGCCATGATCACTTTCTGATGGAGGTAGTTTGCAAAAGTTTCACCTCGTTGCCATATTCTAGCTTCAAATTGTCGCCTTGCTACTAAACGATTTGTCCTACGATAAAACATGGATTCCATCTCTTTCAACAAATTTTCAATAGATAACTCCATGTATTCTGGCCGAGAATGAAACCAACCCCAAGCGTTTCCTCGCAGTCTCGAAACTATTAGATTGCGACTAGCATCATCTTGCAATCTATGGGCATTTCGTAGAAGCTGAAACTGCTTAGACCAAACTTCAAATCCTTCGGAACCGTCAAAATAATTTAACAAATCAGAGATCCCCGCTAAATTTGCACGAGGCTCTAGAGTTACTTCAGATCTTAAAGGTTGTTGCTGCACTTGATGCACTTGACTCGTTTGCATTACTTCAGATCTTAAAGGTTGTTGCTGCACTTGATGCACTTGACTCGTTTGCATTCTTTCCAATTCCCGCTTAGCGAGCTCAGCTTCTCGAACAGCCACGTTTTTTTCTCTTTCCAAAAGCTCCAGACGAAGTTTCATCAGCTCCATTTCAGACATTTGAGCCGTTGACTGGGCCTGTTCCATTCTTATGTCACTCCGTTGTTGGGCCTGCTCCGTTACATCGTTTCGTTGTAGTTCTGTCATACATACAATTTAACAACTAACAACAAACTATACAAACATAAAATACACTCACTCCCACACTGACTAAACAAACATAAAATACACTCACTCCCACATTTATTATAGTTCTATCGATAATAACTGCATAATATGGGTAATAATGCATGTTATATTGATGATAATAAAAGTAATACGTATATTTATTATAGTTCTAGCGATAATAACTGCATAATGTGGCTAATAATGCACGTTATATTGCTAATAATATAAGTAATAAGTATAATTATTACAGTTCTAGCGATAATAACTGCATTATATGGGTAATAATGCATGTTATATTGATAATATCGGGAGTAATAAGTATAATTATTATAGTTCTAGCGATAATAATAGTAAAATATGGCTAATAGTGCATGTTATATTGATAATAATAAAAGTAATAAGTATATTTATTACAGTTCTATCGATAATAACTGCATAATATGGGTAATAATGCATGTTATATTGATGATAATAAAAGTAATACGTATATTTATTATAGTTCTAGCGATAATAACTGCATAATATGGGTAATAATGCATGTTATATTGATAATAATATAAGTAATACGTATAATTATTACAGTTCTAGCGATAAGAACTGCATTATATGGGTAATAATGCACGTTATATTGCTGATAATATAAGTAATAAGTATAATTATTACAGTTCTAGCGATAATACTAGTAAAATATGGCTTAGAGTGCCTGTTATATTGATAATAATAAAAGTAATAAGTAAATTTATTATACTTCTGTCGATAATAACTGCATTATATGGGTAATAATGCATGTTATATAGATAATAATATAAGTAATAAGTATAATTATTACAGTTCTAGCGATAATAACTCCATTATATGGGTAATAATGCACGTTATATTGCTGATAGTATAAGTAGTAAGTATAATTATTACAGTTCTAGCGATAATAACTGCATTATATGGGTAGTAATGCATGTTATATTGATAATATCGGGAGTAATAAGTATAATTATTATAGTTCTAGCGATAATAATAGTAAAATATGGCTAATAGTGCATGTTATATTGATAATAGTAAAAGTAATAAGTATATTTATTATAGTTCTATCGATAATAACTGCATAATATGGGTAATAATGCATGTTATATTGATAATATTGGGAGTAATAAGTATAATTATTATAGTTCTAGCTATAATAACTGCATTATATGGGTAATAATGCATGTTATATTGATAATATCGGGAGTAATAAGTATAATTATTATAGTTCTAGCGATAATAACTGCATTATTGGGGTAATAATGCATGTTATATTGATAATATTGGGAGTAATAAGTATAATTATTATAGTTCTAGCGATAATAATAGTAAAATATGGCTAATAGTGCATGTTATATTGATAATAATAAAAGTACTAAGTATATTTATTATAGTTTTAGCGATTATAACTGCATAATATGGGTAATAATGCATGTTATATTGATAATAATATAAGTAATAAGTATAATTATTACAGTTCTAGCGATAATAACTGCATTATATGGGTAATAATGCATGTTATATTGATAATATCGGGAGTAATAAGTATAATTATTATAGTTCTAGCGATAATAATAGTAAAATATGGCTAATAGTGCATGTTATATTGATAATAATAAAAGTAATAAGTATATTTAT
The DNA here is from genome assembly GCA_963576845.1 of Megachile leachella. Taxonomy (NCBI): domain Eukaryota; kingdom Metazoa; phylum Arthropoda; class Insecta; order Hymenoptera; family Megachilidae; genus Megachile; species Megachile leachella. The sequence goes on from CAUYWW010000092.1 coordinate 552,075, forward strand.
TACAGTTCTATCGATAATAACTGCATAATATGGGTAATAATGCATGTTATATTGATAATAATATAAGTAATAAGTATAATTATTACAGTTCTAGCGATAAGAACTGCATTATATGGGTAATAATGCACGTTATATTGCTGATAATATAAGTAATAAGTATAATTATTACAGTTCTAGCGATAATAACTGCATTATATGGGTAATAATGCATGTTATATTGATAATATCGGGAGTAATAAGTATAATTATTATAGTTCTAGCGATAATAATAGTAAAATATGGCTAATAGTGCATGTTATATTGATAATAATAAAAGTAATAAGTATATTTATTATAGTTCTATCGATAATAACTGCATAATATGGGTAATAATGCATGTTATATTGATGATAATAAAAGTAGTAAGTATATTTATTATAGTTCTAACGATTATAACTGCATAATATGGGTAATAATGCATGTTATATTGAGAATAATATAAGTAATAAGTATAATTATTACAGTTCTAGCGATAATAACTGCATTATATGGGTAATAATGCATGTTATATTGATAATATCGGGAGTAATAAGTATAATTATTATAGTTCTAGCGATAATAATAGTAAAATATGGCTAATAGTGCATGTTATATTGATAATAATAAAAGTAATAAGTATATTTATTACAGTTCTATCGATAATAACTGCATAATATGGGTAATAATGCATGTTATATTGATGATAATAAAAGTAATACGTATATTTATTATAGTTCTAGCGATAATAACTGCTTAATATGGGTAATAATGCATGTTATATTGATAATAATATAAGTAATAAGTATAATTATTACAGTTCCAGCGATAAGAACTGCATTATATGGGTAATAAGGCACGTTATATTGCTGATAATATAAGTAATAAGTATAATTATTACAGTTCTAGCGATAATAACTGCATTATATGGGTAATAATGCATGTTATATTGATAATATCGGGAGTAATAAGTATAATTATTATAGTTCTAGCGATAATAATAGTAAAATATGGCTAATAGTGCATGTTATATTGATAATAATAAAAGTAATAAGTATATTTATTACAGTTCTATCGATAATAACTGCATAATATGGGTAATAATGCATGTTATATTGATGATAATAAAAGTAGTAAGTATGTTTATTATAGTTCTAGCGATTATAACTGCATAATATGGGTAATAATGCATGTTATATTGAGAATAATATAAGTAATAAGTATAATTATTACAGTTCTAGCGATAATAACTGCATTATATGGGTAATAATGCATGTTATATTGATAATATTGGGAGTAATAAGTATAATTATTATAGTTCTAGCTATAATAACTGCATTATATGGGTAATAATGCATATTATATTGATAATATCGGGAGTAATAAGTATAATTATTATAGTTCTAGCGATAATAATTGCATTATTGGGGTAATAATGCATGTTATATTGATAATATTGGGAGTAATAAGTATAATAATTATAGTTCTAGCGATAATAATAGTAAAATATGGCTAATAGTGCATGTTATATTGATAATAATAAAAGTACTAAGTATATTTATTATAGTTCTAGCGATTATAACTGCATAATATGGGTAATAATGCATGTTATATTGATAACAATATAAGTAATAAGTATAATTATTACAGTTCTAGCGATAATAACTGCATTATATGGGTAATAATGCATGTCATATTGATAATATCGGGAGTAATAAGTATAATTATTATAGTTCTAGCGATAATAATAGTAAAATATGGCTAATAGTGCATGTTATATTGATAATAATAAAAGTAATAAGTATATTTATTACAGTTCTATCGATAATAACTGCATAATATGGGTAATAATGCATGTTATATTGATAATAATATAAGTAATAAGTATAATTATTACAGTTCTAGCGATAAGAACTGCATTATATGGGTAATAATGCACGTTATATTGCTGATAATATAAGTAATAAGTATAATTATTACAGTTCTAGCGATAATAACTGCATTATATGGGTAATAATGCATGTTATATTGATAATATCGGGAGTAATAAGTATAATTATTATAGTTCTAGCGATAATAATAGTAAAATATGGCTAATAGTGCATGTTATATTGATAATAATAAAAGTAATAAGTATATTTATTATAGTTCTATCGATAATAACTGCATAATATGGGTAATAATGCATGTTATATTGATGATAATAAAAGTAGTAAGTATATTTATTATAGTTCTAACGATTATAACTGCATAATATGGGTAATAATGCATGTTATATTGATAATAATAAAAGTAATAAGTATATTTATTACAGTTCTATCGATAATAACTGCATAATATGGGTAATAATGCATGTTATATTGATAATAATATAAGTAATAAGTATAATTATTACAGTTCTAGCGATAAGAACTGCATTATATGGGTAATAATGCACGTTATATTGCTGATAATATAAGTAATAAGTATAATTATTACAGTTCTAGCGATAATAACTGCATTATATGGGTAATAATGCATGTTATATTGATAATAATAAAAGTAATAAGTATATTTATTACAGTTCTATCGATAATAACTGCATAATATGGGTAATAATGCATGTTATACTGATAATAATATAAGTAATAAGTATAATTATTACAGTTCTAGCGATAAGAACTGCATTATATGGGTAATAATGCACGTTATATTGCTGATAATATAAGTAATAAGTATAATTATTACAGTTCTAGCGATAATAACTGCATTATATGGGTAATAATGCATGTTATATTGATAATATCGGGAGTAATAAGTATAATTATTATAGTTCTAGCGATAATAATAGTAAAATATGGCTAATAGTGCATGTTATATTGATAATAATAAAAGTAATAAGTATATTTATTACAGTTCTATCGATAATAACTGCATAATATGGGTAATAATGCATGTTATATTGATGATAATAAAAGTAATACGTATATTTATTATAGTTCTAGCGATAATAACGGCATAATATGGGTAATAATGCATGTTATATTGATAATAATATAAGTAATAAGTATAATTATTACAGTTCCAGCGATAAGAACTGCATTATATGGGTAATAAGGCACGTTATATTGCTGATAATATAAGTAATAAGTATAATTATTACAGTTCTAGCGATAATAACTGCATTATATGGGTAATAATGCATGTTATATTGATAATATCGGGAGTACTAAGTATAATTATTATAGTTCTAGCGATAATAATAGTAAAATATGGCTAATAGTGCATGTTATATTGATAATAATAAAAGTAATAAGTATATTTATTACAGTTCTATCGATAATAACTGCATAATATGGGTAATAATGCATGTTATATTGATGATAATAAAAGTAATACGTATATTTATTATAGTTCTAGCGATAATAACTGCATAATATGGGTAATAATGCATGTTATATTGATAATAATATAAGTAATAAGTATAATTATTACAGTTCCAGCGATAAGAACTGCATTATATGGGTAATAAGGCACGTTATATTGCTGATAATATAAGTAATAAGTATAATTATTACAGTTCTAGCGATAATAACTGCATTATATGGGTAATAATGCATGTTATATTGATAATATCGGGAGTAATAAGTATAATTATTATAGTTCTAGCGATAATAATAGTAAAATATGGCTAATAGTGCATGTTATATTGATAATAATAAAAGTAATAAGTATATTTATTAGAGTTCTATCGATAATAACTGCATAATATGGGTAATAATGCATGTTATATTGATGATAATAAAAGTAGTAAGTATATTTATTATAGTTCTAACGATTATAACTGCATAATATGGGTAATAATGCACGTTATATTGCTAATAATATAAGTAATAAGTATAATTATTACAGTTCTAGCGATAATAACTGCGTTATATGGGTAATAATGCATGTTATATTGATAATATTGGGAGTAATAAGTATAATTATTATAGTTCTAGCGATAATAATAGTAAAATATGGCTAATAGTGCATGTTATATTGATAATAATAAAAGTACTAAGTATATTTATTATAGTTCTAGCGATTATAACTGCATAATATGGGTAATAATGCATGTTATATTGATAACAATATAAGTAATAAGTATAATTATTACAGTTCTAGCGATAATAACTGCATTATATGGGTAATAATGCATGTCATATTGATAATATCGGGAGTAATAAGTATAATTATTATAGTTCTAGCGATAATAATAGTAAAATATGGCTAATAGTGCATGTTATATTGATAATAATAAAAGTAATAAGTATATTTATTACAGTTCTATCGATAATAACTGCATAATATGGGTAATAATGCATGTTATATTGATGATAATAAAAGTAGTAAGTATATTTATTATAGTTCTAACGATTATAACTGCATAATATGGGTAATAATGCATGTTATATTGATAATAATAAAAGTAATAAGTATATTTATTACAGTTCTATCGATAATAACTGCATAATATGGGTAATAATGCATGTTATATTGATAATAATATAAGTAATAAGTATAATTATTACAGTTCTAGCGATAAGAACTGCATTATATGGGTAATAATGCACGTTATATTGCTGATAATATAAGTAATAAGTATAATTATTACAGTTCTAGCGATAATAACTGCATTATATGGGTAATAATGCATGTTATATTGATAATAATAAAAGTAATAAGTATATTTATTACAGTTCTATCGATAATAACTGCATAATATGGGTAATAATGCATGTTATACTGATAATAATATAAGTAATAAGTATAATTATTACAGTTCTAGCGATAAGAACTGCATTATATGGGTAATAATGCACGTTATATTGCTGATAATATAAGTAATAAGTATAATTATTACAGTTCTAGCGATAATAACTGCATTATATGGGTAATAATGCATGTTATATTGATAATATCGGGAGTAATAAGTATAATTATTATAGTTCTAGCGATAATAATAGTAAAATATGGCTAATAGTGCATGTTATATTGATAATAATAAAAGTAATAAGTATATTTATTATAGTTCTATCGATAATAACTGCATAATATGGGTAATAATGCATGTTATATTGATGATAATAAAAGTAGTAAGTATATTTATTATAGTTCTAACGATTATAACTGCATAATATGGGTAATAATGCATGTTATATTGAGAATAATATAAGTAATAAGTATAATTATTACAGTTCTAGCGATAATAACTGCATTATATGGGTAATAATGCATGTTATATTGATAATATCGGGAGTAATAAGTATAATTATTATAGTTCTAGCGATAATAATAGTAAAATATGGCTAATAGTGCATGTTATATTGATAATAATAAAAGTAATAAGTATATTTATTACAGTTCTATCGATAATAACTGCATAATATGGGTAATAATGCATGTTATATTGATGATAATAAAAGTAATACGTATATTTATTATAGTTCTAGCGATAATAACGGCATAATATGGGTAATAATGCATGTTATATTGATAATAATGTAAGTAATAAGTATAATTATTACAGTTCCAGCGATAAGAACTGCATTATATGGGTAATAAGGCACGTTATATTGCTGATAATATAAGTAATAAGTATAATTATTACAGTTCTAGCGATAATAACTGCATTATATGGGTAATAATGCATGTTATATTGATAATATCGGGAGTACTAAGTATAATTATTATAGTTCTAGCGATAATAATAGTAAAATATGGCTAATAGTGCATGTTATATTGATAATAATAAAAGTAATAAGTATATTTATTACAGTTCTATCGATAATAACTGCATAATATGGGTAATAATGCATGTTATATTGATGATAATAAAAGTAATACGTATATTTATTATAGTTCTAGCGATAATAACTGCATAATATGGGTAATAATGCATGTTATATTGATAATAATATAAGTAATAAGTATAATTATTACAGTTCCAGCGATAAGAACTGCATTATATGGGTAATAAGGCACGTTATATTGCTGATAATATAAGTAATAAGTATAATTATTACAGTTCTAGCGATAATAACTGCATTATATGGGTAATAATGCATGTTATATTGATAATATCGGGAGTAATAAGTATAATTATTATAGTTCTAGCGATAATAATAGTAAAATATGGCTAATAGTGCATGTTATATTGATAATAATAAAAGTAATAAGTATATTTATTAGAGTTCTATCGATAATAACTGCATAATATGGGTAATAATGCATGTTATATTGATGATAATAAAAGTAGTAAGTATATTTATTATAGTTCTAACGATTATAACTGCATAATATGGGTAATAATGCACGTTATATTGCTAATAATATAAGTAATAAGTATAATTATTACAGTTCTAGCGATAATAACTGCGTTATATGGGTAATAATGCATGTTATATTGATAATATTGGGAGTAATAAGTATAATTATTATAGTTCTAGCGATAATAATAGTAAAATATGGCTAATAGTGCATGTTATATTGATAATAATAAAAGTACTAAGTATATTTATTATAGTTCTAGCGATTATAACTGCATAATATGGGTAATAATGCATGTTATATTGATAACAATATAAGTAATAAGTATAATTATTACAGTTCTAGCGATAATAACTGCATTATATGGGTAATAATGCATGTCATATTGATAATATCGGGAGTAATAAGTATAATTATTATAGTTCTAGCGATAATAATAGTAAAATATGGCTAATAGTGCATGTTATATTGATAATAATAAAAGTAATAAGTATATTTATTACAGTTCTATCGATAATAACTGCATAATATGGGTAATAATGCATGTTATATTGATAATAATATAAGTTATAAGTATAATTATTACAGTTCTAGCGATAAGAACTGCATTATATGGGTAATAATGCACGTTATATTGCTGATAATATAAGTAATAAGTATAATTATTACAGTTCTAGCGATAATAACTGCATTATATGGGTAATAATGCATGTTATATTGATAATATCGGGAGTAATAAGTATAATTATTATAGTTCTAGCGATAATAATAGTAAAATATGGCTAATAGTGCATGTTATATTGATAATAATAAAAGTAATAAGTATATTTATTATAGTTCTATCGATAATAACTGCATAATATGGGTAATAATGCATGTTATATTGATGATAATAAAAGTAGTAAGTATATTTATTATAGTTCTAACGATTATAACTGCATAATATGGGTAATAATGCATGTTATATTGATAATAATAAAAGTAATAAGTATATTTATTACAGTTCTATCGATAATAACTGCATAATATGGGTAATAATGCATGATATATTGATAATAATATAAGTAATAAGTATAATTATTACAGTTCTAGCGATAAGAACTGCATTATATGGGTAATAATGCACGTTATATTGCTGATAATATAAGTAATAAGTATAATTATTACAGTTCTAGCGATAATAACTGCATTATATGGGTAATAATGCATGTTATATTGATAATAATAAAAGTAATAAGTATATTTATTACAGTTCTATCGATAATAACTGCATAATATGGGTAATAATGCATGTTATATTGATAATAATATAAGTAATAAGTATAATTATTACAGTTCTACCGATAAGAACTGCATTATATGGGTAATAATGCACGTTATATTGCTGATAATATAAGTAATAAGTATAATTATTACAGTTCTAGCGATAATAACTGCATTATATGGGTAATAATGCATGTTATATTGATAATATCGGGAGTAATAAGTATAATTATTATAGTTCTAGCGATAATAATAGTAAAATATGGCTAATAGTGCATGTTATATTGATAATAATAAAAGTAATAAGTATATTTATTATAGTTCTATCGATAATAACTGCATAATATGGGTAATAATGCATGTTATATTGATGATAATAAAAGTAGTAAGTATATTTATTATAGTTCTAACGATTATAACTGCATAATATGGGTAATAATGCATGTTATATTGAGAATAATATAAGTAATAAGTATAATTATTACAGTTCTAGCGATAATAACTGCATTATATGGGTAATAATGCATGTTATATTGATAATATCGGGAGTAATAAGTATAATTATTATAGTTCTAGCGATAATAATAGTAAAATATGGCTAATAGTGCATGTTATATTGATAATAATAAAAGTAATAAGTATATTTATTACAGTTCTATCGATAATAACTGCATAATATGGGTAATAATGCATGTTATATTGATGATAATAAAAGTAATACGTATATTTATTATAGTTCTAGCGATAATAACGGCATAATATGGGTAATAATGCATGTTATATTGATAATAATATAAGTAATAAGTATAATTATTACAGTTCCAGCGATAAGAACTGCATTATATGGGTAATAAGGCACGTTATATTGCTGATAATATAAGTAATAAGTATAATTATTACAGTTCTAGCGATAATAACTGCATTATATGGGTAATAATGCATGTTATATTGATAATATCGGGAGTAATAAGTATAATTATTATAGTTCTAGCGATAATAATAGTAAAATATGGCTAATAGTGCATGTTATATTGATAATAATAAAAGTAATAAGTATATTTATTACAGTTCTATCGATAATAACTGCATAATATGGGTAATAATGCATGTTATATTGATGATAATAAAAGTAATACGTATATTTATTATAGTTCTAGCGATAATAACTGCATAATATGGGTAATAATGCATGTTATATTGATAATAATATAAGTAATAAGTATAATTATTACAGTTCCAGCGATAAGAACTGCATTATATGGGTAATAAGGCACGTTATATTGCTGATAATATAAGTAATAAGTATAATTATTACAGTTCTAGCGATAATAACTGCATTATATGGGTAATAATGCATGTTATATTGATAATATCGGGAGTAATAAGTATAATTATTATAGTTCTAGCGATAATAATAGTAAAATATGGCTAATAGTGCATGTTATATTGATAATAATAAAAGTAATAAGTATATTTATTAGAGTTCTATCGATAATAACTGCATAATATGGGTAATAATGCATGTTATATTGATGATAATAAAAGTAGTAAGTATATTTATTATAGTTCTAACGATTATAACTGCATAATATGGGTAATAATGCACGTTATATTGCTAATAATATAAGTAATAAGTATAATTATTACAGTTCTAGCGATAATAACTGCGTTATATGGGTAATAATGCATGTTATATTGATAATATCGGGAGTAATAAGTATAATTATTATAGTTCTAGCGATAATAATAGTAAAATATGGCTTAGAGTGCCTGTTATATTGATAATAATAAAAGTAATAAGTAAATTTATTATACTTCTGTCGATAATAACTGCATTATATGGGTAATAATGCATGTTATATTGATAATAATATAAGTAATAAGTATAATTATTACAGTTCTAGCGATAATAACTGCATAATATGGGTAATAATGCATGTTATATTGATGATAATAAAAGTAATACGTATATTTATTATAGTTCTAGCGATAATAACTGCATAATGTGGCTAATAATGCACGTTATATTGCTAACAATATAAGTAATAAGTATAATTATTACAGTTCTAGCGATAATAACTGCATAATATGGGTAATAATGCATGTTATATTGATAATAATATAAGTAATAAGTATAATTATTACAGTTCTAGCGATAATAACTGCATTATATGGGTAATAATGCATGTTGTATTGATGATAATAAAAGTAATACGTATATTTATTATAGTTCTAGCGATAATAACGGCATAATATGGGTAATAATGCATGTTATATTGATAATAATATAAGTAATAAGTATAATTATTACAGTTCCAGCGATAAGAACTGCATTATATGGGTAATAAGGCACGTTATATTGCTGATAATATAAGTAATAAGTATAATTATTACAGTTCTAGCGATAATAACTGCATTATATGGGTAATAATGCATGTTATATTGATAATATCGGGAGTAATAAGTATAATTATTATAGTTCTAGCGATAATAATAGTAAAATATGGCTAATAGTGCATGTTATATTGATAATAATAAAAGTAATAAGTATATTTATTACAGTTCTATCGATAATAACTGCATAATATGGGTAATAATGCATGTTATATTGATGATAATAAAAGTAATACGTATATTTATTATAGTTCTAGCGATAATAACTGCATAATATGGGTAATAATGCATGTTATATTGATAATAATATAAGTAATAAGTATAATTATTACAGTTCCAGCGATAAGAACTGCATTATATGGGTAATAAGGCACGTTATATTGCTGATAATATAAGTAATAAGTATAATTATTACAGTTCTAGCGATAATAACTGCATTATATGGGTAATAATGCATGTTATATTGATAATATCGGGAGTAATAAGTATAATTATTATAGTTCTAGCGATAATAATAGTAAAATATGGCTAATAGTGCATGTTATATTGATAATAATAAAAGTAATAAGTATATTTATTAGAGTTCTATCGATAATAACTGCATAATATGGGTAATAATGCATGTTATATTGATGATAATAAAAGTAGTAAGTATATTTATTATAGTTCTAACGATTATAACTGCATAATATGGGTAATAATGCACGTTATATTGCTAATAATATAAGTAATAAGTATAATTATTACAGTTCTAGCGATAATAACTGCGTTATATGGGTAATAATGCATGTTATATTGATAATATCGGGAGTAATAAGTATAATTATTATAGTTCTAGCGATAATAATAGTAAAATATGGCTTAGAGTGCCTGTTATATTGATAATAATAAAAGTAATAAGTAAATTTATTATACTTCTGTCGATAATAACTGCATTATATGGGTAATAATGCATGTTATATTGATAATAATATAAGTAATAAGTATAATTATTACAGTTCTAGCGATAATAACTGCATAATATGGGTAATAATGCATGTTATATTGATGATAATAAAAGTAATACGTATATTTATTATAGTTCTAGCGATAATAACTGCATAATGTGGCTAATAATGCACGTTATATTGCTAACAATATAAGTAATAAGTATAATTATTACAGTTCTAGCGATAATAACTGCATAATATGGGTAATAATGCATGTTATATTGATAATAATATAAGTAATAAGTATAATTATTACAGTTCTAGCGATAATAACTGCATTATATGGGTAATAATGCATGTTGTATTGATGATAATAAAAGTAATACGTATATTTATTATAGTTCTATCGATGATAACTGCATGATATGGGTAGTAATGCATGTTATATTGATGATAATAAAAGTAGTAAGTATACTTATTATAGTTCTAGCGATAATAACTGCATAATATGGGTAATAATGCATGTTATATTGATGATAATAAAAGTAATACGTATATTTATTATAGTTCTAGCGATAATAACTGCATAATGTGGCTAATAATGCACGTTATATTGCTAATAATATAAGTAATAAGTATAATTATTACAGTTCTAGCGATAATAACTGCATTATATGGGTAATAATGCATGTTATATTGATAATATCGGGAGTAATAAGTATAATTATTATAGTTCTAGCGATAATAATAGTAAAATATGGCTAATAGTGCATGTTATATTGATGATAATAAAAGTAATACGTATATTTATTATAGTTCTAGCGATAATAACTGCATAATGTGGCTAATAATGCACGTTATATTGCTAATAATATAAGTAATAAGTATAATTATTACAGTTCTAGCGATAATAACTGCATTATATGGGTAATAATGCATGTTATATTGATAATATCGGGAGTAATAAGTATAATTATTATAGTTCTAGCGATAATAATAGTAAAATATGGCTAATAGTGCATGTTATATTGATAATAATAAAAGTAATAAGTATATTTATTACAGTTCTATCGATAATAACTGCATAATATGGGTAATAATGCATGTTATATTGATGATAATAAAAGTAATACGTATATTTATTATAGTTCTAGCGATAATAACTGCATAATATGGGTAATAATGCATGTTATATTGATAATAATATAAGTAATACGTATAATTATTACAGTTCTAGCGATAAGAACTGCATTATATGGGTAATAATGCACGTTATATTGCTGATAATATAAGTAATAAGTATAATTATTACAGTTCTAGCGATAATACTAGTAAAATATGGCTTAGAGTGCCTGTTATATTGATAATAATAAAAGTAATAAGTAAATTTATTATACTTCTGTCGATAATAACTGCATTATATGGGTAATAATGCATGTTATATAGATAATAATATAAGTAATAAGTATAATTATTACAGTTCTAGCGATAATAACTCCATTATATGGGTAATAATGCACGTTATATTGCTGATAGTATAAGTAGTAAGTATAATTATTACAGTTCTAGCGATAATAATTGCATTATATGGGTAGTAATGCATGTTATATTGATAATATCGGGAGTAATAAGTATAATTATTATAGTTCTAGCGATAATAATAGTAAAATATGGCTAATAGTGCATGTTATATTGATAATAATAAAAGTAATAAGTATATTTATTACAGTTCTATCGATAATAACTGCATAATATGGGTAATAATGCATGTTATATTGATGATAATAAAAGTAATACGTATATTTATTATAGTTCTAGCGATAATAACTGCATAATATGGGTAATAATGCATGTTATATTGATAATAATATAAGTAATAAGTATAATTATTACAGTTCCAGCGATAAGAACTGCATTATATGGGTAATAAGGCACGTTATATTGCTGATAATATAAGTAATAAGTATAATTATTACAGTTCTAGCGATAATAACTGCATTATATGGGTAATAATGCATGTTATATTGATAATATCGGGAGTAATAAGTATAATTATTATAGTTCTAGCGATAATAATAGTAAAATATGGCTAATAGTGCATGTTATATTGATAATAATAAAAGTAATAAGTATATTTATTAGAGTTCTATCGATAATAACTGCATAATATGGGTAATAATGCATGTTATATTGATGATAATAAAAGTAGTAAGTATATTTATTATAGTTCTAACGATTATAACTGCATAATATGGGTAATAATGCACGTTATATTGCTAACAATATAAGTAATAAGTATAATTATTACAGTTCTAGCGATAATAACTGCGTTATATGGGTAATAATGCATGTTATATTGATAATATCGGGAGTAATAAGTATAATTATTATAGTTCTAGCGATAATAATAGTAAAATATGGCTTAGAGTGCCTGTTATATTGATAATAATAAAAGTAATAAGTAAATTTATTATACTTCTGTCGATAATAACTGCATTATATGGGTAATAATGCATGTTATATTGATAATAATATAAGTAATAAGTATAATTATTACAGTTCTAGCGATAATAACTGCATAATATGGGTAATAATGCATGTTATATTGATGATAATAAAAGTAATACGTATATTTATTATAGTTCTAGCGATAATAACTGCATAATGTGGCTAATAATGCACGTTATATTGCTAACAATATAAGTAATAAGTATAATTATTACAGTTCTAGCGATAATAACTGCATAATATGGGTAATAATGCATGTTATATTGATAATAATATAAGTAATAAGTATAATTATTACAGTTCTATCGATAATAACTGCATAATATGGGTAATAATGCATGTTGTATTGATGATAATAAAAGTAATACGTATATTTATTATAGTTCTATCGATAATAACTGCATAATATGGGTAGTAATGCATGTTATATTGATGATAATAAAAGTAGTAAGTATACTTATTATAGTTCTAGCGATAATAACTGCATAATATGGGTAATAATGCATGTTATATTGATGATAATAAAAGTAATACGTATATTTATTATAGTTCTAGCGATAATAACTGCATAATGTGGCTAATAATGCACGTTATATTGCTAATAATATAAGTAATAAGTATAATTATTACAGTTCTAGCGATAATAACTGCATTATATGGGTAATAATGCATGTTATATTGATAATATCGGGAGTAATAAGTATAATTATTATAGTTCTAGCGATAATAATAGTAAAATATGGCTAATAGTGCATGTTATATTGATGATAATAAAAGTAATACGTATATTTATTATAGTTCTAGCGATAATAACTGCATAATGTGGCTAATAATGCACGTTATATTGCTAATAATATAAGTAATAAGTATAATTATTACAGTTCTAGCGATAATAACTGCATTATATGGGAAATAATGCATGTTATATTGATAATATCGGGAGTAATAAGTATAATTATTATAGTTCTAGCGATAATAATAGTAAAATATGGCTAATAGTGCATGTTATATTGATAATAATAAAAGTAATAAGTATATTTATTACAGTTCTATCGATAATAACTGCATAATATGGGTAATAATGCATGTTATATTGATGATAATAAAAGTAATACGTATATTTATTATAGTTCTAGCGATAATAACTGCATAATATGGGTAATAATGCATGTTATATTGATAATAATATAAGTAATACGTATAATTATTACAGTTCTAGCGATAAGAACTGCATTATATGGGTAATAATGCACGTTATATTGCTGATAATATAAGTAATAAGTATAATTATTACAGTTCTAGCGATAATACTAGTAAAATATGGCTTAGAGTGCCTGTTATATTGATAATAATAAAAGTAATAAGTAAATTTATTATACTTCTGTCGATAATAACTGCATTATATGGGTAATAATGCATGTTATATAGATAATAATATAAGTAATAAGTATAATTATTACAGTTCTAGCGATAATAACTCCATTATATGGGTAATAATGCACGTTATATTGCTGATAGTATAAGTAGTAAGTATAATTATTACAGTTCTAGCGATAATAACTGCATTATATGGGTAGTAATGCATGTTATATTGATAATATCGGGAGTAATAAGTATAATTATTATAGTTCTAGCGATAATAATAGTAAAATATGGCTAATAGTGCATGTTATATTGATAATAATAAAAGTAATAAGTATATTTATTACAGTTCTATCGATAATAACTGCATAATATGGGTAATAATGCATGTTATATTGATGATAATAAAAGTAATACGTATATTTATTATAGTTCTAGCGATAATAACTGCATAATATGGGTAATAATGCATGTTATATTGATAATAATATAAGTAATAAGTATAATTATTACAGTTCCAGCGATAAGAACTGCATTATATGGGTAATAAGGCACGTTATATTGCTGATAATATAAGTAATAAGTATAATTATTACAGTTCTAGCGATAATAACTGCATTATATGGGTAATAATGCATGTTATATTGATAATATCGGGAGTAATAAGTATAATTATTATAGTTCTAGCGATAATAATAGTAAAATATGGCTAATAGTGCATGTTATATTGATAATAATAAAAGTAATAAGTATATTTATTAGAGTTCTATCGATAATAACTGCATAATATGGGTAATAATGCATGTTATATTGATGATAATAAAAGTAGTAAGTATATTTATTATAGTTCTAACGATTATAACTGCATAATATGGGTAATAATGCACGTTATATTGCTAATAATATAAGTAATAAGTATAATTATTACAGTTCTAGCGATAATAACTGCGTTATATGGGTAATAATGCATGTTATATTGATAATATCGGGAGTAATAAGTATAATTATTATAGTTCTAGCGATAATAATAGTAAAATATGGCTTAGAGTGCCTGTTATATTGATAATAATAAAAGTAATACGTATATTTATTATAGTTCTAGCGATAATAACTGCATAATGTGGCTAATAATGCACGTTATATTGCTAACAATATAAGTAATAAGTATAATTATTACAGTTCTAGCGATAATAACTGCATAATATGGGTAATAATGCATGTCATATTGATAATAATATAAGTAATAAGTATAATTATTACAGTTCTATCGATAATAACTGCATAATATGGGTAATAATGCATGTTGTATTGATGATAATAAAAGTAATACGTATATTTATTATAGTTCTATCGATAATAACTGCATAATATGGGTAGTAATGCATGTTATATTGATGATAATAAAAGTAGTAAGTATACTTATTATAGTTCTAGCGATAATAACTGCATAATATGGGTAATAATGCATGTTATATTGATGATAATAAAAGTAATACGTATATTTATTATAGTTCTAGCGATAATAACTGCATAATGTGGCTAATAATGCACGTTATATTGCTAATAATATAAGTAATAAGTATAATTATTACAGTTCTAGCGATAATAACTGCATTATATGGGTAATAATGCATGTTGTATTCATGATAATAAAAGTAATACGTATATTTATTATAGTTCTATCGATAATAACTGCATAATATGGGTAGTAATGCATGTTATATTGATGATAATAAAAGTAGTAAGTATACTTATTATAGTTCTAGCGATAATAACTGCATAATATGGGTAATAATGCATGTTATATTGATGATAATAAAAGTAATACGTATATTTATTATAGTTCTAGCGATAATAACTGCATAATGTGGCTAATAATGCACGTTATATTGCTAATAATATAAGTAATAAGTATAATTATTACAGTTCTAACGATAATAACTGCATTATATGGGTAATAATGCATGTTATATTGATAATATCGGGAGTAATAAGTATAATTATTATAGTTCTAGCGATAATAATAGTAAAATATGGCTAATAGTGCATGTTATATTGATGATAATAAAAGTAATACGTATATTTATTATAGTTCTAGCGATAATAACTGCATAATGTGGCTAATAATGCACGTTATATTGCTAATAATATAAGTAATAAGTATAATTATTACAGTTCTAGCGATAATAACTGCATTATATGGGTAATAATGCATGTTATATTGATAATATCGGGAGTAATAAGTATAATTATTATAGTTCTAGCGATAATAATAGTAAAATATGGCTAATAGTGCATGTTATATTGATAATAATAAAAGTAATAAGTATATTTATTACAGTTCTATCGATAATAACTGCATAATATGGGTAATAATGCATGTTATATTGATGATAATAAAAGTAATACGTATATTTATTATAGTTCTAGCGATAATAACTGCATAATATGGGTAATAATGCATGTTATATTGATAATAATATAAGTAATACGTATAATTATTACAGTTCTAGCGATAAGAACTGCATTATATGGGTAATAATGCACGTTATATTGCTGATAATATAAGTAATAAGTATAATTATTACAGTTCTAGCGATAATACTAGTAAAATATGGCTTAGAGTGCCTGTTATATTGATAATAATAAAAGTAATAAGTAAATTTATTATACTTCTGTCGATAATAACTGCATTATATGGGTAATAATGCATGTTATATAGATAATAATATAAGTAATAAGTATAATTATTACAGTTCTAGCGATAATAACTGCATTATATGGGTAATAATGCATGTTATATTGATAATATTGGGAGTAATAAGTATAATTATTATAGTTCTAGCTATAATAACTGCATTATATGGGTAATAATGCATGTTATATTGATAATATCGGGAGTAATAAGTATAATTATTATAGTTCTAGCGATAATAACTGCATTATTGGGGTAATAATGCATATTATATTGATAATATTGGGAGTAATAAGTATAATTATTATAGTTCTAGCGATAATAATAGTAAAATATGGCTAATAGTGCATGTTATATTGATAATAATAAAAGTACTAAGTATATTTATTATAGTTCTAGCGATTATAACTGCATAATATGGGTAATAATGCATGTTATATTGATGATAATAAAAGTAATACGTATATTTATTATAGTTCTAGCGATAATAAGTGCAGAATATGGGTAATAATGCATGTTATATTGATAATAATATAAGTAATAAGTATAATTATTACAGTTCTAGCGATAATAACTGCATTATATGGGTAATAATGCATGTTATATTGATAATATCGGGAGTAATAAGTATAATTATTATAGTTCTAGCGATAATAATAGTAAAATATGGCTAATAGTGCATGTTATATTGATAATAATAAAAGTAATAAGTATATTTATTACAGTTCTATCGATAATAACTGCATAATATGGGTAATAATGCATGTTATATTGATAATAATAAAAGTAATACGTATATTTATTATAGTTCTAGCGATAATAAGTGCAGAATATGGGTAATAATGCATGTTATATTGATAATAATATAAGTAATAAGTATAATTATTACAGTTCTAGCGATAAGAACTGCATTATATGGGTAATAATGCACGTTATATTGCTGATAATATAAGTAATAAGTATAAGTATTACAGTTCTAGCGATAATAACTGCATTATATGGGTAATAATGCATGTTATATTGATAATATTGGGAGTAATAAGTATAATTATTATAGTTCCAGCGATAATAATAGTAAAATATGGCTAATAGTGCATGTTATATTGATAATAATAAAAGTAATAAGTATATTTATTATAGTTCTATCGATAATAACTGCATAATATGGGTAATAATGCATGTTATATTGATGATAATAAAAGTAGTAAGTATATTTATTATAGTTCTAGCGATAATAACTGCATAATATGGGTAATAATGCATGTTATATTGATGATAATAAAAGTAATACGTATATTTATTATAGTTCTAGCGATAATAACTGCATAATGTGGCTAATAATGCACGTTATATTGCTAATAATATAAGTAATAAGTATAATTATTACAGTTCTAGCGATAATAACTGCATTATATGGGTAATAATGCATGTTGTATTGATGATAATAAAAGTAATACGTATATTTATTATAGTTCTATCGATAATAACTGCATAATATGGGTAGTAATGCATGTTATATTGATGATAATAAAAGTAGTAAGTATACTTATTATAGTTCTAGCGATAATAACTGCATGATATGGGTAATAATGCATGTTATATTGATGATAATAAAAGTAATACGTATATTTATTATAGTTCTAGCGATAATAACTGCATAATGTGGCTAATAATGCACGTTATATTGCTAATAATATAAGTAATAAGTATAATTATTACAGTTCTAGCGATAATAACTGCATTATATGGGTAATAATGCATGTTATATTGATAATATCGGGAGTAATAAGTATAATTATTATAGTTCTAGCGATAATAATAGTAAAATATGGCTAATAGTGCATGTTATATTGATGATAATGAAAGTAATACGTATATTTATTATAGTTCTAGCGATAATAACTGCATAATGTGGCTAATAATGCACGTTATATTGCTAATAATATAAGTAATAAGTATAATTATTACAGTTCTAGCGATAATAACTGCATTATATGGGTAATAATGCATGTTATATTGATAATATCGGGAGTAATAAGTATAATTATTATAGTTCTAGCGATAATAATAGTAAAATATGGCTAATAGTGCATGTTATATTGATAATAATAAAAGTAATAAGTATATTTATTACAGTTCTAGCGATAATAACTGCATAATATGGGTAATAATGCATGTTATATTCATAATAATATAAGTAATAAGTATAATTGTTACAGTTCTAGCGATAAGAACTGCATTATATGGGTAATAATGCACGTTATATTGCTGATAATATAAGTAATAAGTATAATTATTACAGTTCTAGCGATAATAACTGCATTATATGGGTAATAATGCACGTTATATTGCTGATAATATAAGTAATAAGTATAATTATTACAGTTCTAGCGATAATACTAGTAAAATATGGCTTAGAGTGCCTGTTATATTGATAATAATAAAAGTAATAAGTATAATTATTACAGTTCTAGCGATAATAACTGCATAATATGGGTAATAATGCATGTTATATTGATAATAATATAAGTAATAAGTATAATTATTACAGTTCTATCGATAATAACTGCATAATATGGGTAATAATGCATGTTTTATTGATAATAATAAAAGTAATACGTATATTTATTATAGTTCTATCGATAATAACTGCATAATATGGGTAGTAATGCATGTTATATTGATGATAATAAAAGTAGTAAGTATACTTATTATAGTTCTAGCGATAATAACTGCATAATATGGGTAATAATGCATGTTATATTGATGATAATAAAAGTAGTAAGTATGTTTATTATAGTTCTAGCGATTATAACTGCATAATATGGGTAATAATGCATGTTATAATGAGAATAATATAAGTAATAAGTATAATTATTACAGTTCTAGCGATAATAACTGCATTATATGGGTAATAATGCATGTTGTATTGATGATAATAAAAGTAATACGTATATTTATTATAGTTCTATCGATAATAACTGCATAATATGGGTAGTAATGCATGTTATATTGATGATAATAAAAGTAGTAAGTATACTTATTATAGTTCTAGCGATAATAACTGCATAATATGGGTAATAATGCATGTTATATTGATGATAATAAAAGTAATACGTATATTTATTATAGTTCTAGCGATAATAACTGCATAATGTGGCTAATAATGCACGTTATATTGCTAATAATATAAGTAATAAGTATAATTATTACAGTTCTAGCGATAATAACTGCATTATATGGGTAATAATGCATGTTGTATTGATGATAATAAAAGTAATACGTATATTTATTATAGTTCTATCGATAATAACTGCATAATATGGGTAGTAATGCATGTTATATTGATGATAATAAAAGTAGTAAGTATACTTATTATAGTTCTAGCGATAATAACTGCATAATATGGGTAATAATGCATGTTATATTGATGATAATAAAAGTAATACGTATATTTATTATAGTTCTAGCGATAATAACTGCATAATGTGGCTAATAATGCACGTTATATTGCTAATAATATAAGTAATAAGTATAATTATTACAGTTCTAGCGATAATAACTGCATTATATGGGTAATAATGCATGTTATATTGATAATATCGGGAGTAATAAGTATAATTATTATAGTTCTAGCGATAATAATAGTAAAATATGGCTAATAGTGCATGTTATATTGATGATAATGAAAGTAATACGTATATTTATTATAGTTCTAGCGATAATAACTGCATAATGTGGCTAATAATGCACGTTATATTGCTAATAATATAAGTAATAAGTATAATTATTACAGTTCTAGCGATAATAACTGCATTATATGGGTAATAATGCATGTTATATTGATAATATCGGGAGTAATAAGTATAATTATTATAGTTCTAGCGATAATAATAGTAAAATATGGCTAATAGTGCATGTTATATTGATAATAATAAAAGTAATAAGTATATTTATTACAGTTCTAGCGATAATAACTGCATAATATGGGTAATAATGCATGTTATATTCATAATAATATAAGTAATAAGTATAATTGTTACAGTTCTAGCGATAAGAACTGCATTATATGGGTAATAATGCACGTTATATTGCTGATAATATAAGTAATAAGTATAATTATTACAGTTCTAGCGATAATAACTGCATTATATGGGTAATAATGCACGTTATATTGCTGATAATATAAGTAATAAGTATAATTATTACAGTTCTAGCGATAATACTAGTAAAATATGGCTTAGAGTGCCTGTTATATTGATAATAATAAAAGTAATAAGTATAATTATTACAGTTCTAGCGATAATAACTGCATAATATGGGTAATAATGCATGTTATATTGATAATAATATAAGTAATAAGTATAATTATTACAGTTCTATCGATAATAACTGCATAATATGGGTAATAATGCATGTTTTATTGATAATAATAAAAGTAATACGTATATTTATTATAGTTCTATCGATAATAACTGCATAATATGGGTAGTAATGCATGTTATATTGATGATAATAAAAGTAGTAAGTATACTTATTATAGTTCTAGCGATAATAACTGCATAATATGGGTAATAATGCATGTTATATTGATGATAATAAAAGTAGTAAGTATGTTTATTATAGTTCTAGCGATTATAACTGCATAATATGGGTAATAATGCATGTTATATTGAGAATAATATAAGTAATAAGTATAATTATTACAGTTCTAGCGATAATAACTGCATTATATGGGTAATAATGCATGTTGTATTGATGATAATAAAAGTAATACGTATATTTATTATAGTTCTATCGATAATAACTGCATAATATGGGTAGTAATGCATGTTATATTGATGATAATAAAAGTAGTAAGTATACTTATTATAGTTCTAGCGATAATAACTGCATAATATGGGTAATAATGCATGTTATATTGATGATAATAAAAGTAATACGTATATTTATTATAGTTCTAGCGATAATAACTGCATAATGTGGCTAATAATGCACGTTATATTGCTAATAATATAAGTAATAAGTATAATTATTACAGTTCTAGCGATAATAACTGCATTATATGGGTAATAATGCATGTTGTATTGATGATAATAAAAGTAATACGTATATTTATTATAGTTCTATCGATAATAACTGCATAATATGGGTAGTAATGCATGTTATATTGATGATAATAAAAGTAGTAAGTATACTTATTATAGTTCTAGCGATAATAACTGCATAATGTGGCTAATAATGCACGTTATATTGCTAATAATATAAGTAATAAGTATAATTATTACAGTTCTAGCGATAATAACTGCATTATATGGGTAATAATGCATGTTATATTGATAATATCGGGAGTAATAAGTATAATTATTATAGTTCTAGCGATAATAATAGTAAAATATGGCTAATAGTGCATGTTATATTGATAATAATAAAAGTAATAAGTATATTTATTACAGTTCTAGCGATAATAACTGCATAATATGGGTAATAATGCATGTTATATTCATAATAATATAAGTAATAAGTATAATTGTTACAGTTCTAGCGATAAGAACTGCATTATATGGGTAATAATGCACGTTATATTGCTGATAATATAAGTAATAAGTATAATTATTACAGTTCTAGCGATAATAACTGCATTATATGGGTAATAATGCACGTTATATTGCTGATAATATAAGTAATAAGTATAATTATTACAGTTCTAGCGATAATACTAGTAAAATATGGCTTAGAGTGCCTGTTATATTGATAATAATAAAAGTAATAAGTATAATTATTACAGTTCTAGCGATAATAACTGCATAATATGGGTAATAATGCATGTTATATTGATAATAATATAAGTAATAAGTATAATTATTACAGTTCTATCGATAATAACTGCATAATATGGGTAATAATGCATGTTTTATTGATAATAATAAAAGTAATACGTATATTTATTATAGTTCTAGCGATTATAACTGCATAATATGGGTAATAATGCATGTTATATTGAGAATAATATAAGTAATAAGTATAATTATTACAGTTCTAGCGATAATAACTGCATTATATGGGTAATAATGCATGTTGTATTGATGATAATAAAAGTAATACGTATATTTATTATAGTTCTATCGATAATAACTGCATAATATGGGTAGTAATGCATGTTATATTGATGATAATAAAAGTAGTAAGTATACTTATTATAGTTCTAGCGATAATAACTGCATAATATGGGTAATAATGCATGTTATATTGATGATAATAAAAGTAATACGTATATTTATTATAGTTCTAGCGATAATAACTGCATAATGTGGCTAATAATGCACGTTATATTGCTAATAATATAAGTAATAAGTATAATTATTACAGTTCTAGCGATAATAACTGCATTATATGGGTAATAATGCATGTTGTATTGATGATAATAAAAGTAATACGTATATTTATTATAGTTCTATCGATAATAACTGCATAATATGGGTAGTAATGCATGTTATATTGATGATAATAAAAGTAGTAAGTATACTTATTATAGTTCTAGCGATAATAACTGCATAATGTGGCTAATAATGCACGTTATATTGCTAATAATATAAGTAATAAGTATAATTATTACAGTTCTAGCGATAATAACTGCATTATATGGGTAATAATGCATGTTATATTGATAATATCGGGAGTAATAAGTATAATTATTATAGTTCTAGCGATAATAATAGTAAAATATGGCTAATAGTGCATGTTATATTGATAATAATAAAAGTAATAAGTATATTTATTACAGTTCTAGCGATAATAACTGCATAATATGGGTAATAATGCATGTTATATTCATAATAATATAAGTAATAAGTATAATTGTTACAGTTCTAGCGATAAGAACTGCATTATATGGGTAATAATGCACGTTATATTGCTGATAATATAAGTAATAAGTATAATTATTACAGTTCTAGCGATAATAACTGCATTATATGGGTAATAATGCACGTTATATTGCTGATAATATAAGTAATAAGTATAATTATTACAGTTCTAGCGATAATAATAGTAAAATATGGCTAATAGTGCATGTTATATTGATAATAATAAAAGTAATAAGTATATTTATTACAGTTCTAGCGATAATAACTGCATAATATGGGTAATAATGCATGTTATATTCATAATAATATAAGTAATAAGTATAATTGTTACAGTTCTAGCGATAAGAACTGCATTATATGGGTAATAATGCACGTTATATTGCTGATAATATAAGTAATAAGTATAATTATTACAGTTCTAGCGATAATAACTGCATTATATGGGTAATAATGCACGTTATATTGCTGATAATATAAGTAATAAGTATAATTATTACAGTTCTAGCGATAATACTAGTAAAATATGGCTTAGAGTGCCTGTTATATTGATAATAATAAAAGTAATAAGTATAATTATTACAGTTCTAGCGATAATAACTGCATAATATGGGTAATAATGCATGTTATATTGATAATAATATAAGTAATAAGTATAATTATTACAGTTCTATCGATAATAACTGCATAATATGGGTAATAATGCATGTTTTATTGATAATAATAAAAGTAATACGTATATTTATTATAGTTCTATCGATAATAACTGCATAATATGGGTAGTAATGCATGTTATATTGATGATAATAAAAGTAGTAAGTATACTTATTATAGTTCTAGCGATAATAACTGCATAATATGGGTAATAATGCATGTTATATTGATGATAATAAAAGTAGTAAGTATGTTTATTATAGTTCTAGCGATTATAACTGCATAATATGGGTAATAATGCATGTTATATTGAGAATAATATAAGTAATAAGTATAATTATTACAGTTCTAGCGATAATAACTGCATTATATGGGTAATAATGCATGTTGTATTGATGATAATAAAAGTAATACGTATATTTATTATAGTTCTATCGATAATAACTGCATAATATGGGTAGTAATGCATGTTATATTGATGATAATAAAAGTAGTAAGTATACTTATTATAGTTCTAGCGATAATAACTGCATAATATGGGTAATAATGCATGTTATATTGATGATAATAAAAGTAATACGTATATTTATTATAGTTCTAGCGATAATAACTGCATAATGTGGCTAATAATGCACGTTATATTGCTAATAATATAAGTAATAAGTATAATTATTACAGTTCTAGCGATAATAACTGCATTATATGGGTAATAATGCATGTTGTATTGATGATAATAAAAGTAATACGTATATTTATTATAGTTCTATCGATAATAACTGCATAATATGGGTAGTAATGCATGTTATATTGATGATAATAAAAGTAGTAAGTATACTTATTATAGTTCTAGCGATAATAACTGCATAATGTGGCTAATAATGCACGTTATATTGCTAATAATATAAGTAATAAGTATAATTATTACAGTTCTAGCGATAATAACTGCATTATATGGGTAATAATGCATGTTATATTGATAATATCGGGAGTAATAAGTATAATTATTATAGTTCTAGCGATAATAATAGTAAAATATGGCTAATAGTGCATGTTATATTGATAATAATAAAAGTAATAAGTATATTTATTACAGTTCTAGCGATAATAACTGCATAATATGGGTAATAATGCATGTTATATTCATAATAATATAAGTAATAAGTATAATTGTTACAGTTCTAGCGATAAGAACTGCATTATATGGGTAATAATGCACGTTATATTGCTGATAATATAAGTAATAAGTATAATTATTACAGTTCTAGCGATAATAACTGCATTATATGGGTAATAATGCACGTTATATTGCTGATAATATAAGTAATAAGTATAATTATTACAGTTCTAGCGATAATACTAGTAAAATATGGCTTAGAGTGCCTGTTATATTGATAATAATAAAAGTAATAAGTATAATTATTACAGTTCTAGCGATAATAACTGCATAATATGGGTAATAATGCATGTTATATTGATAATAATATAAGTAATAAGTATAATTATTACAGTTCTATCGATAATAACTGCATAATATGGGTAATAATGCATGTTTTATTGATAATAATAAAAGTAATACGTATATTTATTATAGTTCTATCGATAATAACTGCATAATATGGGTAGTAATGCATGTTATATTGATGATAATAAAAGTAGTAAGTATACTTATTATAGTTCTAGCGATAATAACTGCATAATATGGGTAATAATGCATGTTATATTGATGATAATAAAAGTAGTAAGTATGTTTATTATAGTTCTAGCGATTATAACTGCATAATATGGGTAATAATGCATGTTATATTGAGAATAATATAAGTAATAAGTATAATTATTACAGTTCTAGCGATAATAACTGCATTATATGGGTAATAATGCATGTTGTATTGATGATAATAAAAGTAATACGTATATTTATTATAGTTCTATCGATAATAACTGCATAATATGGGTAGTAATGCATGTTATATTGATGATAATAAAAGTAGTAAGTATACTTATTATAGTTCTAGCGATAATAACTGCATAATATGGGTAATAATGCATGTTATATTGATGATAATAAAAGTAATACGTATATTTATTATAGTTCTAGCGATAATAACTGCATAATGTGGCTAATAATGCACGTTATATTGCTAATAATATAAGTAATAAGTATAATTATTACAGTTCTAGCGATAATAACTGCATTATATGGGTAATAATGCATGTTATATTGATAATATCGGGAGTAATAAGTATAATTATTATAGTTCTAGCGATAATAATAGTAAAATATGGCTAATAGTGCATGTTATATTGATGATAATAAAAGTAATACGTATATTTATTATAGTTCTAGCGATAATAACTGCATAATGTGGCTAATAATGCACGTTATATTGCTAATAATATAAGTAATAAGTATAATTATTACAGTTCTAGCGATAATAACTGCATTATATGGGTAATAATGCATGTTATATTGATAATATCGGGAGTAATAAGTATAATTATTATAGTTCTAGCGATAATAATAGTAAAATATGGCTAATAGTGCATGTTATATTGATAATAATAAAAGTAATAAGTATATTTATTACAGTTCTATCGATAATAACTGCATAATATGGGTAATAGTGCATGATATATTGATGATAATAAAAGTAATACGTATATTTATTATAGTTCTAGCGATAATAACTGCATAATATGGGTAATAATGCATGTTATATTGATAATAATATAAGTAATACGTATAATTATTACAGTTCTAGCGATAAGAACTGCATTATATGGGTAATAATGCACGTTATATTGCTGATAATATAAGTAATAAGTATAATTATTACAGTTCTAGCGATAATACTAGTAAAATATGGCTTAGAGTGCCTGTTATATTGATAATAATAAAAGTAATAAGTAAATTTATTATACTTCTGTCGATAATAACTGCATTATATGGGTAATAATGCATGTTATATAGATAATAATATAAGTAATAAGTATAATTATTACAGTTCTAGCGATAATAACTCCATTATATGGGTAATAATGCACGTTATATTGCTGATAGTATAAGTAGTAAGTATAATTATTACAGTTCTAGCGATAATAACTGCATTATATGGGTAGTAATTTATGTTATATTGATAATATCGGGAGTAATAAGTATAATTATTATAGTTCTAGCGATAATAATAGTAAAATATGGCTAATAGTGCATGTTATGTTGATAATAATAAAAGTAATAAGTATATTTATTATAGTTCTATCGATAATAACTGCATAATATGGGTAATAATGCATGTTATATTGATGATAATAAAAGTAGTAAGTATGTTTATTATAGTTCTAGCGATTATAACTGCATAATATGGGTAATAATGCATGTTATATTGAGAATAATATAAGTAATAAGTATAATTATTACAGTTCTAGCGATAATAACTGCATTATATGGGTAATAATGCATGTTATATTGATAATATTGGGAGTAATAAGTATAATTATTATAGTTCTAGCTATATTAACTGCATTATATGGGTAATAATGCATGTTATATTGATAATATCGGGAGTAATAAGTATAATTATTATAGTTCTAGCGATAATAACTGCATTATTGGGGTAATAATGCATGTTATATTGATAATATTGGGAGTAATAAGTATAATTATTATAGTTCTAGCGATAATAATAGTAAAATATGGCTAATAGTGCATGTTATATTGATAATAATAAAAGTAATAAGTATATTTATTATAGTTCTATCGATAATAACTGCATAATATGGGTAATAATGCATGTTATATTGATGATAATAAAAGTAGTAAGTATGTTTATTATAGTTCTAGCGATTATAACTGCATAGTATGGGTAATAATGCATGTTATATTGAGAATAATATAAGTAATAAGTATAATTATTACAGTTCTAGCGATAATAACTGCATTATATGGGTAATAATGCATGTTATATTGATAATATTGGGAGTAATAAGTATAATTATTATAGTTCTAGCTATAATAACTGCATTATATGGGTAATAATGCATGTTATATTGATAATATCGGGAGTAATAAGTATAATTATTATAGTTCTAGCGATAATAACTGCATTATTGGGGTAATAATGCATGTTATATTGATAATATTGGGAGTAATAAGTATAATTATTATAGTTCTAGCGATAATAATAGTAAAATATGGCTAATAGTGCATGTTATATTGATAATAATAAAAGTACTAAGTATATTTATTATAGTTCTAGCGATTATAACTGCATAATATGGGTAATAATGCATGTTATATTGATGATAATAAAAGTAATACGTATATTTATTATAGTTCTAGCGATAATAAGTGCAGAATATGGGTAATAATGCATGTTATATTGATAATAATATAAGTAATAAGTACAATTATTACAGTTCTAACGATAATAACTGCATTATATGGGTAATAATGCATGTTATATTGATAATATCGGGAGTAATAAGTATAATTATTATAGTTCTAGCGGTAATAATAGTAAAATATGGCTAATAGTGCATGTTATATTGATAATAATAAAAGTAATAAGTATATTTATTACAGTTCTATCGATAATAACTGCATAATATGGGTAATAATGCATGTTATATTGATGATAATAAAAGTAATACGTATATTTATTATAGTTCTAGCGATAATAAGTGCAGAATATGGGTAATAATGCATGTTATATTGATAATAATATAAGTAATAAGTATAATTATTACAGTTCTAGCGATAAGAACTGCATTATATGGGTAATAAGGCACGTTATATTGCTGATAATATAAGTAATAAGTATAATTATTACAGTTCTAGCGATAATAACTGCATTATATGGGTAATAATGCATGTTATATTGATAATATCGGGAGTACTAAGTATAATTATTATAGTTCTAGCGATAATAATAGTAAAATATGGCTAATAGTGCATGTTATATTGATAATAATAAAAGTAATAAGTATATTTATTACAGTTCTATCGATAATAACTGCATAATATGGGTAATAATGCATGTTATATTGATGATAATAAAAGTAATACGTATATTTATTATAGTTCTAGCGATAATAACTGCATAATATGGGTAATAATGCATGTTATATTGATAATAATATAAGTAATAAGTATAATTATTACAGTTCCAGCGATAAGAACTGCATTATATGGGTAATAAGGCACGTTATATTGCTGATAATATAAGTAATAAGTATAATTATTACAGTTCTAGCGATAATAACTGCATTATATGGGTAATAATGCATGTTATATTGATAATATCGGGAGTAATAAGTATAATTATTATAGTTCTAGCGATAATAATAGTAAAATATGGCTAATAGTGCATGTTATATTGATAATAATAAAAGTAATAAGTATATTTATTAGAGTTCTATCGATAATAACTGCATAATATGGGTAATAATGCATGTTATATTGATGATAATAAAAGTAGTAAGTATATTTATTATAGTTCTAACGATTATAACTGCATAATATGGGTAATAATGCACGTTATATTGCTAATAATATAAGTAATAAGTATAATTATTACAGTTCTAGCGATAATAACTGCGTTATATGGGTAATAATGCATGTTATATTGATAATATTGGGAGTAATAAGTATAATTATTATAGTTCTAGCGATAATAATAGTAAAATATGGCTAATAGTGCATGTTATATTGATAATAATAAAAGTACTAAGTATATTTATTATAGTTCTAGCGATTATAACTGCATAATATGGGTAATAATGCATGTTATATTGATAACAATATAAGTAATAAGTATAATTATTACAGTTCTAGCGATAATAACTGCATTATATGGGTAATAATGCATGTCATATTGATAATATCGGGAGTAATAAGTATAATTATTATAGTTCTAGCGATAATAATAGTAAAATATGGCTAATAGTGCATGTTATATTGATAATAATAAAAGTAATAAGTATATTTATTACAGTTCTATCGATAATAACTGCATAATATGGGTAATAATGCATGTTATATTGATAATAATATAAGTTATAAGTATAATTATTACAGTTCTAGCGATAAGAACTGCATTATATGGGTAATAATGCACGTTATATTGCTGATAATATAAGTAATAAGTATAATTATTACAGTTCTAGCGATAATAACTGCATTATATGGGTAATAATGCATGTTATATTGATAATATCGGGAGTAATAAGTATAATTATTATAGTTCTAGCGATAATAATAGTAAAATATGGCTAATAGTGCATGTTATATTGATAATAATAAAAGTAATAAGTATATTTATTATAGTTCTATCGATAATAACTGCATAATATGGGTAATAATGCATGTTATATTGATGATAATAAAAGTAGTAAGTATATTTATTATAGTTCTAACGATTATAACTGCATAATATGGGTAATAATGCATGTTATATTGATAATAATAAAAGTAATAAGTATATTTATTACAGTTCTATCGATAATAACTGCATAATATGGGTAATAATGCATGTTATATTGATAATAATATAAGTAATAAGTATAATTATTACAGTTCTAGCGATAAGAACTGCATTATATGGGTAATAATGCACGTTATATTGCTGATAATATAAGTAATAAGTATAATTATTACAGTTCTAGCGATAATAACTGCATTATATGGGTAATAATGCATGTTATATTGATAATAATAAAAGTAATAAGTATATTTATTACAGTTCTATCGATAATAACTGCATAATATGGGTAATAATGCATGTTATATTGATAATAATATAAGTAATAAGTATAATTATTACAGTTCTACCGATAAGAACTGCATTATATGGGTAATAATGCACGTTATATTGCTGATAATATAAGTAATAAGTATAATTATTACAGTTCTAGCGATAATAACTGCATTATATGGGTAATAATGCATGTTATATTGATAATATCGGGAGTAATAAGTATAATTATTATAGTTCTAGCGATAATAATAGTAAAATATGGCTAATAGTGCATGTTATATTGATAATAATAAAAGTAATAAGTATATTTATTATAGTTCTATCGATAATAACTGCATAATATGGGTAATAATGCATGTTATATTGATGATAATAAAAGTAGTAAGTATATTTATTATAGTTCTAACGATTATAACTGCATAATATGGGTAATAATGCATGTTATATTGAGAATAATATAAGTAATAAGTATAATTATTACAGTTCTAGCGATAATAACTGCATTATATGGGTAATAATGCATGTTATATTGATAATATCGGGAGTAATAAGTATAATTATTATAGTTCTAGCGATAATAATAGTAAAATATGGCTAATAGTGCATGTTATATTGATAATAATAAAAGTAATAAGTATATTTATTACAGTTCTATCGATAATAACTGCATAATATGGGTAATAATGCATGTTATATTGATGATAATAAAAGTAATACGTATATTTATTATAGTTCTAGCGATAATAACGGCATAATATGGGTAATAATGCATGTTATATTGATAATAATATAAGTAATAAGTATAATTATTACAGTTCCAGCGATAAGAACTGCATTATATGGGTAATAAGGCACGTTATATTGCTGATAATATAAGTAATAAGTATAATTATTACAGTTCTAGCGATAATAACTGCATTATATGGGTAATAATGCATGTTATATTGATAATATCGGGAGTAATAAGTATAATTATTATAGTTCTAGCGATAATAATAGTAAAATATGGCTAATAGTGCATGTTATATTGATAATAATAAAAGTAATAAGTATATTTATTACAGTTCTATCGATAATAACTGCATAATATGGGTAATAATGCATGTTATATTGATGATAATAAAAGTAATACGTATATTTATTATAGTTCTAGCGATAATAACTGCATAATATGGGTAATAATGCATGTTATATTGATAATAATATAAGTAATAAGTATAATTATTACAGTTCCAGCGATAAGAACTGCATTATATGGGTAATAAGGCACGTTATATTGCTGATAATATAAGTAATAAGTATAATTATTACAGTTCTAGCGATAATAACTGCATTATATGGGTAATAATGCATGTTATATTGATAATATCGGGAGTAATAAGTATAATTATTATAGTTCTAGCGATAATAATAGTAAAATATGGCTAATAGTGCATGTTATATTGATAATAATAAAAGTAATAAGTATATTTATTAGAGTTCTATCGATAATAACTGCATAATATGGGTAATAATGCATGTTATATTGATGATAATAAAAGTAGTAAGTATATTTATTATAGTTCTAACGATTATAACTGCATAATATGGGTAATAATGCACGTTATATTGCTAATAATATAAGTAATAAGTATAATTATTACAGTTCTAGCGATAATAACTGCGTTATATGGGTAATAATGCATGTTATATTGATAATATCGGGAGTAATAAGTATAATTATTATAGTTCTAGCGATAATAATAGTAAAATATGGCTTAGAGTGCCTGTTATATTGATAATAATAAAAGTAATAAGTAAATTTATTATACTTCTGTCGATAATAACTGCATTATATGGGTAATAATGCATGTTATATTGATAATAATATAAGTAATAAGTATAATTATTACAGTTCTAGCGATAATAACTGCATAATATGGGTAATAATGCATGTTATATTGATGATAATAAAAGTAATACGTATATTTATTATAGTTCTAGCGATAATAACTGCATAATGTGGCTAATAATGCACGTTATATTGCTAACAATATAAGTAATAAGTATAATTATTACAGTTCTAGCGATAATAACTGCATAATATGGGTAATAATGCATGTTATATTGATAATAATATAAGTAATAAGTATAATTATTACAGTTCTAGCGATAATAACTGCATTATATGGGTAATAATGCATGTTGTATTGATGATAATAAAAGTAATACGTATATTTATTATAGTTCTAGCGATAATAACGGCATAATATGGGTAATAATGCATGTTATATTGATAATAATATAAGTAATAAGTATAATTATTACAGTTCCAGCGATAAGAACTGCATTATATGGGTAATAAGGCACGTTATATTGCTGATAATATAAGTAATAAGTATAATTATTACAGTTCTAGCGATAATAACTGCATTATATGGGTAATAATGCATGTTATATTGATAATATCGGGAGTAATAAGTATAATTATTATAGTTCTAGCGATAATAATAGTAAAATATGGCTAATAGTGCATGTTATATTGATAATAATAAAAGTAATAAGTATATTTATTACAGTTCTATCGATAATAACTGCATAATATGGGTAATAATGCATGTTATATTGATGATAATAAAAGTAATACGTATATTTATTATAGTTCTAGCGATAATAACTGCATAATATGGGTAATAATGCATGTTATATTGATAATAATATAAGTAATAAGTATAATTATTACAGTTCCAGCGATAAGAACTGCATTATATGGGTAATAAGGCACGTTATATTGCTGATAATATAAGTAATAAGTATAATTATTACAGTTCTAGCGATAATAACTGCATTATATGGGTAATAATGCATGTTATATTGATAATATCGGGAGTAATAAGTATAATTATTATAGTTCTAGCGATAATAATAGTAAAATATGGCTAATAGTGCATGTTATATTGATAATAATAAAAGTAATAAGTATATTTATTAGAGTTCTATCGATAATAACTGCATAATATGGGTAATAATGCATGTTATATTGATGATAATAAAAGTAGTAAGTATATTTATTATAGTTCTAACGATTATAACTGCATAATATGGGTAATAATGCACGTTATATTGCTAATAATATAAGTAATAAGTATAATTATTACAGTTCTAGCGATAATAACTGCGTTATATGGGTAATAATGCATGTTATATTGATAATATCGGGAGTAATAAGTATAATTATTATAGTTCTAGCGATAATAATAGTAAAATATGGCTAATAGTGCATGTTATATTGATAATAATAAAAGTAATAAGTATATTTATTAGAGTTCTATCGATAATAACTGCATAATATGGGTAATAATGCATGTTATATTGATGATAATAAAAGTAGTAAGTATATTTATTATAGTTCTAACGATTATAACTGCATAATATGGGTAATAATGCACGTTATATTGCTAATAATATAAGTAATAAGTATAATTATTACAGTTCTAGCGATAATAACTGCGTTATATGGGTAATAATGCATGTTATATTGATAATATCGGGAGTAATAAGTATAATTATTATAGTTCTAGCGATAATAATAGTAAAATATGGCTTAGAGTGCCTGTTATATTGATAATAATAAAAGTAATAAGTAAATTTATTATACTTCTGTCGATAATAACTGCATTATATGGGTAATAATGCATGTTATATTGATAATAATATAAGTAATAAGTATAATTATTACAGTTCTAGCGATAATAACTGCATAATATGGGTAATAATGCATGTTATATTGATGATAATAAAAGTAATACGTATATTTATTATAGTTCTAGCGATAATAACTGCATAATGTGGCTAATAATGCACGTTATATTGCTAACAATATAAGTAATAAGTATAATTATTACAGTTCTAGCGATAATAACTGCATAATATGGGTAATAATGCATGTTATATTGATAATAATATAAGTAATAAGTATAATTATTACAGTTCTAGCGATAATAACTGCATTATATGGGTAATAATGCATGTTGTATTGATGATAATAAAAGTAATACGTATATTTATTATAGTTCTATCGATGATAACTGCATGATATGGGTAGTAATGCATGTTATATTGATGATAATAAAAGTAGTAAGTATACTTATTATAGTTCTAGCGATAATAACTGCATAATATGGGTAATAATGCATGTTATATTGATGATAATAAAAGTAATACGTATATTTATTATAGTTCTAGCGATAATAACTGCATAATGTGGCTAATAATGCACGTTATATTGCTAATAATATAAGTAATAAGTATAATTATTACAGTTCTAGCGATAATAACTGCATTATAGGGGTAATAATGCATGTTATATTGATAATATCGGGAGTAATAAGTATAATTATTATAGTTCTAGCGATAATAATAGTAAAATATGGCTAATAGTGCATGTTATATTGATGATAATAAAAGTAATACGTATATTTATTATAGTTCTAGCGATAATAACTGCATAATGTGGCTAATAATGCACGTTATATTGCTAATAATATAAGTAATAAGTATAATTATTACAGTTCTAGCGATAATAACTGCATTATATGGGTAATAATGCATGTTATATTGATAATATCGGGAGTAATAAGTATAATTATTATAGTTCTAGCGATAATAATAGTAAAATATGGCTAATAGTGCATGTTATATTGATAATAATAAAAGTAATAAGTATATTTATTACAGTTCTATCGATAATAACTGCATAATATGGGTAATAATGCATGTTATATTGATGATAATAAAAGTAATACGTATATTTATTATAGTTCTAGCGATAATAACTGCATAATATGGGTAATAATGCATGTTATATTGATAATAATATAAGTAATACGTATAATTATTACAGTTCTAGCGATAAGAACTGCATTATATGGGTAATAATGCACGTTATATTGCTGATAATATAAGTAATAAGTATAGTTATTACAGTTCTAGCGATAATACTAGTAAAATATGGCTTAGAGTGCCTGTTATATTGATAATAATAAAAGTAATAAGTAAATTTATTATACTTCTGTCGATAATAACTGCATTATATGGGTAATAATGCATGTTATATAGATAATAATATAAGTAATAAGTATAATTATTACAGTTCTAGCGATAATAACTCCATTATATGGGTAATAATGCACGTTATATTGCTGATAGTATAAGTAGTAAGTATAATTATTACAGTTCTAGCGATAATAATTGCATTATATGGGTAGTAATGCATGTTATATTGATAATATCGGGAGTAATAAGTATAATTATTATAGTTCTAGCGATAATAATAGTAAAATATGGCTAATAGTGCATGTTATATTGATAATAATAAAAGTAATAAGTATATTTATTACAGTTCTATCGATAATAACTGCATAATATGGGTAATAATGCATGTTATATTGATGATAATAAAAGTAATACGTATATTTATTATAGTTCTAGCGATAATAACTGCATAATATGGGTAATAATGCATGTTATATTGATAATAATATAAGTAATAAGTATAATTATTACAGTTCCAGCGATAAGAACTGCATTATATGGGTAATAAGGCACGTTATATTGCTGATAATATAAGTAATAAGTATAATTATTACAGTTCTAGCGATAATAACTGCATTATATGGGTAATAATGCATGTTATATTGATAATATCGGGAGTAATAAGTATAATTATTATAGTTCTAGCGATAATAATAGTAAAATATGGCTAATAGTGCATGTTATATTGATAATAATAAAAGTAATAAGTATATTTATTAGAGTTCTATCGATAATAACTGCATAATATGGGTAATAATGCATGTTATATTGATGATAATAAAAGTAGTAAGTATATTTATTATAGTTCTAACGATTATAACTGCATAATATGGGTAATAATGCACGTTATATTGCTTACAATATAAGTAATAAGTATAATTATTACAGTTCTAGCGATAATAACTGCGTTATATGGGTAATAATGCATGTTATATTGATAATATCGGGAGTAATAAGTATAATTATTATAGTTCTAGCGATAATAATAGTAAAATATGGCTTAGAGTGCCTGTTATATTGATAATAATAAAAGTAATAAGTAAATTTATTATACTTCTGTCGATAATAACTGCATTATATGGGTAATAATGCATGTTATATTGATAATAATATAAGTAATAAGTATAATTATTACAGTTCTAGCGATAATAACTGCATAATATGGGTAATAATGCATGTTATATTGATGATAATAAAAGTAATACGTATATTTATTATAGTTCTAGCGATAATAACTGCATAATGTGGCTAATAATGCACGTTATATTGCTAACAATATAAGTAATAAGTATAATTATTACAGTTCTAGCGATAATAACTGCATAATATGGGTAATAATGCATGTTATATTGATAATAATATAAGTAATAAGTATAATTATTACAGTTCTATCGATAATAACTGCATAATATGGGTAATAATGCATGTTGTATTGATGATAATAAAAGTAATACGTATATTTATTATAGTTCTATCGATAATAACTGCATAATATGGGTAGTAATGCATGTTATATTGATGATAATAAAAGTAGTAAGTATACTTATTATAGTTCTAGCGATAATAACTGCATAATATGGGTAATAATGCATGTTATATTGATGATAATAAAAGTAATACGTATATTTATTATAGTTCTAGCGATAATAACTGCATAATGTGGCTAATAATGCACGTTATATTGCTAATAATATAAGTAATAAGTATAATTATTACAGTTCTAGCGATAATAACTGCATTATATGGGTAATAATGCATGTTATATTGATAATATCGGGAGTAATAAGTATAATTATTATAGTTCTAGCGATAATAATAGTAAAATATGGCTAATAGTGCATGTTATATTGATGATAATAAAAGTAATACGTATATTTATTATAGTTCTAGCGATAATAACTGCATAATGTGGCTAATAATGCACGTTATATTGCTAATAATATAAGTAATAAGTATAATTATTACAGTTCTAGCGATAATAACTGCATTATATGGGAAATAATGCATGTTATATTGATAATATCGGGAGTAATAAGTATAATTATTATAGTTCTAGCGATAATAATAGTAAAATATGGCTAATAGTGCATGTTATATTGATAATAATAAAAGTAATAAGTATATTTATTACAGTTCTATCGATAATAACTGCATAATATGGGTAATAATGCATGTTATATTGATGATAATAAAAGTAATACGTATATTTATTATAGTTCTAGCGATAATAACTGCATAATATGGGTAATAATGCATGTTATATTGATAATAATATAAGTAATACGTATAATTATTACAGTTCTAGCGATAAGAACTGCATTATATGGGTAATAATGCACGTTATATTGCTGATAATATAAGTAATAAGTATAATTATTACAGTTCTAGCGATAATACTAGTAAAATATGGCTTAGAGTGCCTGTTATATTGATAATAATAAAAGTAATAAGTAAATTTATTATACTTCTGTCGATAATAACTGCATTATATGGGTAATAATGCATGTTATATAGATAATAATATAAGTAATAAGTATAATTATTACAGTTCTAGCGATAATAACTCCATTATATGGGTAATAATGCACGTTATATTGCTGATAGTATAAGTAGTAAGTATAATTATTACAGTTCTAGCGATAATAACTGCATTATATGGGTAGTAATGCATGTTATATTGATAATATCGGGAGTAATAAGTATAATTATTATAGTTCTAGCGATAATAATAGTAAAATATGGCTAATAGTGCATGTTATATTGATAATAATAAAAGTAATAAGTATATTTATTACAGTTCTATCGATAATAACTGCATAATATGGGTAATAATGCATGTTATATTG
Organism: Megachile leachella; assembly: GCA_963576845.1. NCBI lineage: Eukaryota > Metazoa > Arthropoda > Insecta > Hymenoptera > Megachilidae > Megachile > Megachile leachella. The sequence goes on from CAUYWW010000092.1 coordinate 591,720, forward strand.
ATGATAATAAAAGTAATACGTATATTTATTATAGTTCTAGCGATAATAACTGCATAATATGGGTAATAATGCATGTTATATTGATAATAATATAAGTAATAAGTATAATTATTACAGTTCCAGCGATAAGAACTGCATTATATGGGTAATAAGGCACGTTATATTGCTGATAATATAAGTAATAAGTATAATTATTACAGTTCTAGCGATAATAACTGCATTATATGGGTAATAATGCATGTTATATTGATAATATCGGGAGTAATAAGTATAATTATTATAGTTCTAGCGATAATAATAGTAAAATATGGCTAATAGTGCATGTTATATTGATAATAATAAAAGTAATAAGTATATTTATTATAGTTCTAACGATTATAACTGCATAATATGGGTAATAATGCACGTTATATTGCTAATAATATAAGTAATAAGTATAATTATTACAGTTCTAGCGATAATAACTGCGTTATATGGGTAATAATGCATGTTATATTGATAATATCGGGAGTAATAAGTATAATTATTATAGTTCTAGCGATAATAATAGTAAAATATGGCTTAGAGTGCCTGTTATATTGATAATAATAAAAGTAATACGTATATTTATTATAGTTCTAGCGATAATAACTGCATAATGTGGCTAATAATGCACGTTATATTGCTAACAATATAAGTAATAAGTATAATTATTACAGTTCTAGCGATAATAACTGCATAATATGGGTAATAATGCATGTCATATTGATAATAATATAAGTAATAAGTATAATTATTACAGTTCTATCGATAATAACTGCATAATATGGGTAATAATGCATGTTGTATTGATGATAATAAAAGTAATACGTATATTTATTATAGTTCTATCGATAATAACTGCATAATATGGGTAGTAATGCATGTTATATTGATGATAATAAAAGTAGTAAGTATACTTATTATAGTTCTAGCGATAATAACTGCATAATATGGGTAATAATGCATGTTATATTGATGATAATAAAAGTAATACGTATATTTATTATAGTTCTAGCGATAATAACTGCATAATGTGGCTAATAATGCACGTTATATTGCTAATAATATAAGTAATAAGTATAATTATTACAGTTCTAGCGATAATAACTGCATTATATGGGTAATAATGCATGTTGTATTCATGATAATAAAAGTAATACGTATATTTATTATAGTTCTATCGATAATAACTGCATAATATGGGTAGTAATGCATGTTATATTGATGATAATAAAAGTAGTAAGTATACTTATTATAGTTCTAGCGATAATAACTGCATAATATGGGTAATAATGCATGTTATATTGATGATAATAAAAGTAATACGTATATTTATTATAGTTCTAGCGATAATAACTGCATAATGTGGCTAATAATGCACGTTATATTGCTAATAATATAAGTAATAAGTATAATTATTACAGTTCTAACGATAATAACTGCATTATATGGGTAATAATGCATGTTATATTGATAATATCGGGAGTAATAAGTATAATTATTATAGTTCTAGCGATAATAATAGTAAAATATGGCTAATAGTGCATGTTATATTGATGATAATAAAAGTAATACGTATATTTATTATAGTTCTAGCGATAATAACTGCATAATGTGGCTAATAATGCACGTTATATTGCTAATAATATAAGTAATAAGTATAATTATTACAGTTCTAGCGATAATAACTGCATTATATGGGTAATAATGCATGTTATATTGATAATATCGGGAGTAATAAGTATAATTATTATAGTTCTAGCGATAATAATAGTAAAATATGGCTAATAGTGCATGTTATATTGATAATAATAAAAGTAATAAGTATATTTATTACAGTTCTATCGATAATAACTGCATAATATGGGTAATAATGCATGTTATATTGATGATAATAAAAGTAATACGTATATTTATTATAGTTCTAGCGATAATAACTGCATAATATGGGTAATAATGCATGTTATATTGATAATAATATAAGTAATACGTATAATTATTACAGTTCTAGCGATAAGAACTGCATTATATGGGTAATAATGCACGTTATATTGCTGATAATATAAGTAATAAGTATAATTATTACAGTTCTAGCGATAATACTAGTAAAATATGGCTTAGAGTGCCTGTTATATTGATAATAATAAAAGTAATAAGTAAATTTATTATACTTCTGTCGATAATAACTGCATTATATGGGTAATAATGCATGTTATATAGATAATAATATAAGTAATAAGTATAATTATTACAGTTCTAGCGATAATAACTGCATTATATGGGTAATAATGCATGTTATATTGATAATATTGGGAGTAATAAGTATAATTATTATAGTTCTAGCTATAATAACTGCATTATATGGGTAATAATGCATGTTATATTGATAATATCGGGAGTAATAAGTATAATTATTATAGTTCTAGCGATAATAACTGCATTATTGGGGTAATAATGCATATTATATTGATAATATTGGGAGTAATAAGTATAATTATTATAGTTCTAGCGATAATAATAGTAAAATATGGCTAATAGTGCATGTTATATTGATAATAATAAAAGTACTAAGTATATTTATTATAGTTCTAGCGATTATAACTGCATAATATGGGTAATAATGCATGTTATATTGATGATAATAAAAGTAATACGTATATTTATTATAGTTCTAGCGATAATAAGTGCAGAATATGGGTAATAATGCATGTTATATTGATAATAATATAAGTAATAAGTATAATTATTACAGTTCTAGCGATAATAACTGCATTATATGGGTAATAATGCATGTTATATTGATAATATCGGGAGTAATAAGTATAATTATTATAGTTCTAGCGATAATAATAGTAAAATATGGCTAATAGTGCATGTTATATTGATAATAATAAAAGTAATAAGTATATTTATTACAGTTCTATCGATAATAACTGCATAATATGGGTAATAATGCATGTTATATTGATAATAATAAAAGTAATACGTATATTTATTATAGTTCTAGCGATAATAAGTGCAGAATATGGGTAATAATGCATGTTATATTGATAATAATATAAGTAATAAGTATAATTATTACAGTTCTAGCGATAAGAACTGCATTATATGGGTAATAATGCACGTTATATTGCTGATAATATAAGTAATAAGTATAAGTATTACAGTTCTAGCGATAATAACTGCATTATATGGGTAATAATGCATGTTATATTGATAATATTGGGAGTAATAAGTATAATTATTATAGTTCCAGCGATAATAATAGTAAAATATGGCTAATAGTGCATGTTATATTGATAATAATAAAAGTAATAAGTATATTTATTATAGTTCTATCGATAATAACTGCATAATATGGGTAATAATGCATGTTATATTGATGATAATAAAAGTAGTAAGTATATTTATTATAGTTCTAGCGATAATAACTGCATAATATGGGTAATAATGCATGTTATATTGATGATAATAAAAGTAATACGTATATTTATTATAGTTCTAGCGATAATAACTGCATAATGTGGCTAATAATGCACGTTATATTGCTAATAATATAAGTAATAAGTATAATTATTACAGTTCTAGCGATAATAACTGCATTATATGGGTAATAATGCATGTTGTATTGATGATAATAAAAGTAATACGTATATTTATTATAGTTCTATCGATAATAACTGCATAATATGGGTAGTAATGCATGTTATATTGATGATAATAAAAGTAGTAAGTATACTTATTATAGTTCTAGCGATAATAACTGCATGATATGGGTAATAATGCATGTTATATTGATGATAATAAAAGTAATACGTATATTTATTATAGTTCTAGCGATAATAACTGCATAATGTGGCTAATAATGCACGTTATATTGCTAATAATATAAGTAATAAGTATAATTATTACAGTTCTAGCGATAATAACTGCATTATATGGGTAATAATGCATGTTATATTGATAATATCGGGAGTAATAAGTATAATTATTATAGTTCTAGCGATAATAATAGTAAAATATGGCTAATAGTGCATGTTATATTGATGATAATGAAAGTAATACGTATATTTATTATAGTTCTAGCGATAATAACTGCATAATGTGGCTAATAATGCACGTTATATTGCTAATAATATAAGTAATAAGTATAATTATTACAGTTCTAGCGATAATAACTGCATTATATGGGTAATAATGCATGTTATATTGATAATATCGGGAGTAATAAGTATAATTATTATAGTTCTAGCGATAATAATAGTAAAATATGGCTAATAGTGCATGTTATATTGATAATAATAAAAGTAATAAGTATATTTATTACAGTTCTAGCGATAATAACTGCATAATATGGGTAATAATGCATGTTATATTCATAATAATATAAGTAATAAGTATAATTGTTACAGTTCTAGCGATAAGAACTGCATTATATGGGTAATAATGCACGTTATATTGCTGATAATATAAGTAATAAGTATAATTATTACAGTTCTAGCGATAATAACTGCATTATATGGGTAATAATGCACGTTATATTGCTGATAATATAAGTAATAAGTATAATTATTACAGTTCTAGCGATAATACTAGTAAAATATGGCTTAGAGTGCCTGTTATATTGATAATAATAAAAGTAATAAGTATAATTATTACAGTTCTAGCGATAATAACTGCATAATATGGGTAATAATGCATGTTATATTGATAATAATATAAGTAATAAGTATAATTATTACAGTTCTATCGATAATAACTGCATAATATGGGTAATAATGCATGTTTTATTGATAATAATAAAAGTAATACGTATATTTATTATAGTTCTATCGATAATAACTGCATAATATGGGTAGTAATGCATGTTATATTGATGATAATAAAAGTAGTAAGTATACTTATTATAGTTCTAGCGATAATAACTGCATAATATGGGTAATAATGCATGTTATATTGATGATAATAAAAGTAGTAAGTATGTTTATTATAGTTCTAGCGATTATAACTGCATAATATGGGTAATAATGCATGTTATAATGAGAATAATATAAGTAATAAGTATAATTATTACAGTTCTAGCGATAATAACTGCATTATATGGGTAATAATGCATGTTGTATTGATGATAATAAAAGTAATACGTATATTTATTATAGTTCTATCGATAATAACTGCATAATATGGGTAGTAATGCATGTTATATTGATGATAATAAAAGTAGTAAGTATACTTATTATAGTTCTAGCGATAATAACTGCATAATATGGGTAATAATGCATGTTATATTGATGATAATAAAAGTAATACGTATATTTATTATAGTTCTAGCGATAATAACTGCATAATGTGGCTAATAATGCACGTTATATTGCTAATAATATAAGTAATAAGTATAATTATTACAGTTCTAGCGATAATAACTGCATTATATGGGTAATAATGCATGTTGTATTGATGATAATAAAAGTAATACGTATATTTATTATAGTTCTATCGATAATAACTGCATAATATGGGTAGTAATGCATGTTATATTGATGATAATAAAAGTAGTAAGTATACTTATTATAGTTCTAGCGATAATAACTGCATAATATGGGTAATAATGCATGTTATATTGATGATAATAAAAGTAATACGTATATTTATTATAGTTCTAGCGATAATAACTGCATAATGTGGCTAATAATGCACGTTATATTGCTAATAATATAAGTAATAAGTATAATTATTACAGTTCTAGCGATAATAACTGCATTATATGGGTAATAATGCATGTTATATTGATAATATCGGGAGTAATAAGTATAATTATTATAGTTCTAGCGATAATAATAGTAAAATATGGCTAATAGTGCATGTTATATTGATGATAATGAAAGTAATACGTATATTTATTATAGTTCTAGCGATAATAACTGCATAATGTGGCTAATAATGCACGTTATATTGCTAATAATATAAGTAATAAGTATAATTATTACAGTTCTAGCGATAATAACTGCATTATATGGGTAATAATGCATGTTATATTGATAATATCGGGAGTAATAAGTATAATTATTATAGTTCTAGCGATAATAATAGTAAAATATGGCTAATAGTGCATGTTATATTGATAATAATAAAAGTAATAAGTATATTTATTACAGTTCTAGCGATAATAACTGCATAATATGGGTAATAATGCATGTTATATTCATAATAATATAAGTAATAAGTATAATTGTTACAGTTCTAGCGATAAGAACTGCATTATATGGGTAATAATGCACGTTATATTGCTGATAATATAAGTAATAAGTATAATTATTACAGTTCTAGCGATAATAACTGCATTATATGGGTAATAATGCACGTTATATTGCTGATAATATAAGTAATAAGTATAATTATTACAGTTCTAGCGATAATACTAGTAAAATATGGCTTAGAGTGCCTGTTATATTGATAATAATAAAAGTAATAAGTATAATTATTACAGTTCTAGCGATAATAACTGCATAATATGGGTAATAATGCATGTTATATTGATAATAATATAAGTAATAAGTATAATTATTACAGTTCTATCGATAATAACTGCATAATATGGGTAATAATGCATGTTTTATTGATAATAATAAAAGTAATACGTATATTTATTATAGTTCTATCGATAATAACTGCATAATATGGGTAGTAATGCATGTTATATTGATGATAATAAAAGTAGTAAGTATACTTATTATAGTTCTAGCGATAATAACTGCATAATATGGGTAATAATGCATGTTATATTGATGATAATAAAAGTAGTAAGTATGTTTATTATAGTTCTAGCGATTATAACTGCATAATATGGGTAATAATGCATGTTATATTGAGAATAATATAAGTAATAAGTATAATTATTACAGTTCTAGCGATAATAACTGCATTATATGGGTAATAATGCATGTTGTATTGATGATAATAAAAGTAATACGTATATTTATTATAGTTCTATCGATAATAACTGCATAATATGGGTAGTAATGCATGTTATATTGATGATAATAAAAGTAGTAAGTATACTTATTATAGTTCTAGCGATAATAACTGCATAATATGGGTAATAATGCATGTTATATTGATGATAATAAAAGTAATACGTATATTTATTATAGTTCTAGCGATAATAACTGCATAATGTGGCTAATAATGCACGTTATATTGCTAATAATATAAGTAATAAGTATAATTATTACAGTTCTAGCGATAATAACTGCATTATATGGGTAATAATGCATGTTGTATTGATGATAATAAAAGTAATACGTATATTTATTATAGTTCTATCGATAATAACTGCATAATATGGGTAGTAATGCATGTTATATTGATGATAATAAAAGTAGTAAGTATACTTATTATAGTTCTAGCGATAATAACTGCATAATGTGGCTAATAATGCACGTTATATTGCTAATAATATAAGTAATAAGTATAATTATTACAGTTCTAGCGATAATAACTGCATTATATGGGTAATAATGCATGTTATATTGATAATATCGGGAGTAATAAGTATAATTATTATAGTTCTAGCGATAATAATAGTAAAATATGGCTAATAGTGCATGTTATATTGATAATAATAAAAGTAATAAGTATATTTATTACAGTTCTAGCGATAATAACTGCATAATATGGGTAATAATGCATGTTATATTCATAATAATATAAGTAATAAGTATAATTGTTACAGTTCTAGCGATAAGAACTGCATTATATGGGTAATAATGCACGTTATATTGCTGATAATATAAGTAATAAGTATAATTATTACAGTTCTAGCGATAATAACTGCATTATATGGGTAATAATGCACGTTATATTGCTGATAATATAAGTAATAAGTATAATTATTACAGTTCTAGCGATAATACTAGTAAAATATGGCTTAGAGTGCCTGTTATATTGATAATAATAAAAGTAATAAGTATAATTATTACAGTTCTAGCGATAATAACTGCATAATATGGGTAATAATGCATGTTATATTGATAATAATATAAGTAATAAGTATAATTATTACAGTTCTATCGATAATAACTGCATAATATGGGTAATAATGCATGTTTTATTGATAATAATAAAAGTAATACGTATATTTATTATAGTTCTAGCGATTATAACTGCATAATATGGGTAATAATGCATGTTATATTGAGAATAATATAAGTAATAAGTATAATTATTACAGTTCTAGCGATAATAACTGCATTATATGGGT